>CM042995.1:23170071-23700522 GCA_023678885.1 Pogostemon cablin
GACTCCCCAAAGATTTCAAACAAGCTTTAGAGCCTTCAATTTATCGTGATTCCAGGCGAGCTGTAGGCGGCTTCTCAATGTCTCTGGTGGCGTGTCAGACAACATGGAAGAAGAAATCCAAACAGAGATTGCCCGTCGATAGAAAAGTCGGCGAAAAGTTTTCCGTCATCCCCATTGGTGGATTGTACAAACCATATTGTCAAAATTCTCCACCATATCGTTTGAGGAAGTGCTCGTTCCCACACTACAAGTCTATAATACTTGAATTATGCCACAGTTAACAATTCTCGCCAGCAAGACAGCAACACCAACACACCGGCGGTGGCTCTGGTCGATACTCAGTCCGTTTTGAAAAGGTTCGCCTTGTCTTCTTCATTATTTTCCTGCTTTACATCACTTCCAATTCGTAAACCTAGTTTTTTAATTCTGCCTTTGATTTACATGTTCTGTACTCTTCGAATACGAATTGATACGCGATTCAAAATAATCAAATATGAAATATAGTATGTCATTTATTACAAAATAATTTCAAAACCATCGAAATCTTTCTTTTGTTCCTTTTAATTTAGTGAATATTCTTGATTCTTCAACAATTTTATCCTCTGTAGCTTGCGTGTTACTCCTAATTCCCTTGTTGCACAAATCCTGGCACGCCTAATGGTCCTTATTGCAATGATAGAGATGAGATTTGGGTACTTGATTAGATTTTGTAAAAAATGAGTCACAAGTTTGGATTGTGATTCAAATTAGTTAGAACATGTTGAATCAAATATGAATGGCTGTTTATTTATCTCTGCTCTTGTTGCTGAAATTTATTATCAAGTTGGTCAATTTGATTTCAACTTGGCTATATTTTTCCTTTATTATTTACGATTTTCAACTTAGTTGCTTTGATCTGTTATTGTTAAATGTAAACTGTGTATTAGTCTAATTTTTTTGTTATAATCGAAGACGAATTGATACGCGATTTAAAATTTGTGTGTGTTTCTCAGATCTTTGTTGTTGCTTTCTATTGGGTGCTCATATTAATTGGAAGGGGGGAATAATCAAATATGAAATATAGTATGCCATTTATTACAAAATAATTTCAAAACCATCGAAATCTTTCTTTTGTTCCTTCTAATTTAGTGAATATTCTTGATTTTTTAACAATTTTATTCTCTGTAACTTGCGTGTTACTCCTAATTCCCTTGTTGCACAAATCCTGGCACGCTTAATGGTCCTTATTGCAATGATAGAGATGAGATTTGGGTACTTGATTGGATTTTGTAAAAAATGAGTCACAAGTTTGGATTGTGATTCAAATTATTTAGAACATGTTAAATCAAATATGAATGGCTGTTTAGTTATCTCTGCTCTTGTTGCTGAAATTTATTATCAAGTTGGTCAATCTAATTTCAACTTGGCTGCATTTTTCCTTTATTATTTACGATTTTCAACTTAGTTGCTTTGATCTGTTATTGTTAAATGTAAACTGTGTATTAGTCTAATTTTTTTGTTATAATAGGTTGCAACCTGAGCTAATGGCCCTAATGGTGAGAAAACCTGCCTGAATTTCTTTTTGAAATCATCATTTTGTTGACTACTAATACATAAAATTTGCATTCCAATGATGTGTATAGATGGGAGGTGATTCTGGGATATCTGCATTTCTTGAGGAGGACAACATATTTTGTTGTGAAGGAACAATCGGTGGCAACAAGGAGACGGTAAGGAACTGAATACAAGTTATTGACTAAAAATGTACATTGCTGAATGTTAATCCAAATCTTGTCTTCTCAAGTTTGACGGAACCATTCTGTGATTTGATTATTTACATAGAAATGACAATATTCAATGTCAAGGAAGAATATTTTCCACTGTTCCTAGTTATTCTAACATGATTATCTCTAAGAAGTAGAGGTTAGTTTCTTAAGTTTGACTCGCATTTAGATCTAATATTTTACATTCATCTTGTTCGTGTAATCTATGTGTTAATGTGAAATTCGCAGGTTAAACTCTAAAATAGAAATCTGTATTTGTAAATCTATTTCTAGACGATTGAAGGAAAATCATCTTGAGTTCTCAAAGAAAGGAGCTTAATATTTATTGTAATTAGAAATAGTTGAATATTAATGACCTCTTATTTGCAATTGCTAGTTCTAGCGTAAGGCAGGATAAATTCAAGGATTTCCATTTTAAATATACTAGTTTTGTAAGTTTAAAAAGGACCTCCATTCATTACTGCCCTCCATTTTCTTATTGCCCTGCATGTGGTCCCTCTGATTCTTGCTGAATTTTTTTTTCTCGATGATCGCCTTTTTCACCTTCTGGTAGAGTTCTCATACTATTCTCACTGACCACCGTCTTCACCTTTTGCTGGTAATTAAGTAATTTGTGAACAACCTAGTTCCTTCATTACTACACCCTCCAATTTAAGAAACATTCACATTTCTTAGCTAGTTAATCAATTATTTGTTCACAGCAGTAATTCTGTAATTGGTTGGTGTTTTATGTTTTCTAGAAAAAATAAACACATGATGATATTAATCACCCTTAATGTCAAGTATCTTTAATTAGATGTTGAGATCCAGAGCTACGCTAGGAACTTTTCTGCATTTTTTATTATTTTTTTATTGTTAATTATTCTGTTTCATTTTCTATAATTATCTAAAGTTTAGTTTGGAGATGGATTCTCTTCATTACTTTTACTAGAATTTCTTGTAAATTTAGAGGGATGAATACAGTATGAGGCCCACTAAATATTTGTTCTTATTGTTTATTATGCTTGATTAATAATTGTATATGTTTAAGAATTTAAATATACGTTAGGAAAAGGAAAATTATGACGACTGAGATAGGTTTTGGCAGGAAAATATCCAAGAATTGCGAGGAACATTTTTAACCACTCATGGCCCAATTGATACCATGTTGTGGTTTATGGGTCATGGAGTTAAACTTAAGGTACTTTAAAATTTCAAACCTTAGTTTGATTGTTTACAGTTTAGAAATTTGAGCCATTTTACTTTGCTTTTTAGACTAAACCTGGACGCTGTTATACCATTATGCAAAAGCATCAATAGCTATTCCAATACTCACATGCTTTTCTGAATCTCATTTGAAATAATTGTGTGATAGTGTGTGGCTGTGTACTTAGCATAACTTGTGTTTCTATTAGTTTCTTAATGTTTCTACAAGTAGTTAATGACTTCTTTTAGTTTCTTTTAGCTTATGATCTATAAGTTCTTTTGCAGGCTGGAAAACTGTTACAAGTGCGTCAACAAAAGCTGATGGAAAATTCTCCATCGAAGTTAAAAAAACTCATATGGGTTGATTTTGTTGAGTATGTTGAAGCTAATTACTTACTGATTACTCGTCTTATTTCTCCTAATCATGAATTGTTTAAGTTCCTTTCAAGTGTTCATATTTATGAAAGAATTGTTATCCTTATTAATGAGAAAGAAACATGACACCTAGGTATGATTAGTTTGATTTGGATGCTAAAAATTCCTGATATTTATCAATAACATCTTGAGTCCTTTATTTTCGTTTTCAAAGAAAGTTATGAGTGAGTGGAATATTATTATGATTTAATTACAATTACCAAGTAAAATTTATATTTTCTCATAATTTAACATATCTTGATGCTTCTCACAAATTTAGGTTCAATTTGTTTATTAGTCTTATATGTTCAATGTTGTTCAATTAGGGCGTGTTTGACAATCTGGAGTCTAATTAGGATGTTTAAAGTTGCAATAATTTTTGCATTGGTGTAAATTCTTTAGAAGATTTGGTTTTGAGTTTAGTGATAAATAGCAGCAAAGCTAAATTGCTTGAATTTCTCTTTGTCTTCTTGGGGTTTTATTAATTTTATCACTCTTTCCACTTGCAGCAAATGAACTTAGACGATGCAAAGTCAGTAATGGTGGTTGTTGGCATGAAAATAGAAATGGAATCACTTTCTCTGCTTCCGTAGTTGGTTCCTTCTACATTTTGTGCTTGTTGGTTTCTTGTATAGATTGTATTCGTTATAACATTATATTCTAAGCAGGTTACTGTTAGTGGAAGTTGAACTTGTATAGATTGTGTTGGTGTTCATTATGGAGCTAGTTTTTGGTTTTGCACTCTTGTGCTTTTGATGTATCGCACTTTGTACAGTTACCTTTTTAAATATAATTTATTATTTTCAGAATTTTTGAGTTATATAAATTTAATCTTATTTTAGTAATAATTTATATTTATGTATAATTTATAACATGTTATGATGCGAAAGCGATGTCTTTTCTTAAAAAGACATCGGTTAAAAACCGATATCTTTTATTTTCAATCAATGCCTTTTCTTCGATAGACATCGGTTTATAAACGATGCCTTTTGTTTGAAATCGATGCCTTTTCTTGAAAAGACATCGGTTTATAAACGATGTCTTTTGGTCAAAATCGATGTCTTTTCTTGGAAAGACATCGGTTGATAAATGATGTCTTTTGGTTGAAACCGATATCTTTTCTTTGAAAGACATCGGTGAATAACCGATGTTTAAAGATTTGCAACCGATGTCTTTCTAAGAAAAGACATCAGTTAAAAACTGATGTCTATTAGCCCACTTACAACATCGGGGGCTTCAACATCGGCTGCTTGGTGAAATAGACATTGGTTTTTAACCGATGTCTATCAGCATTTTTTGTAGTGGCATGTCTATGCCTAATATGAGTCAATCTTCTCAAATTTGTCAAATGCCTACATTTATGCCTCAACAAGGTATGTCCTCTAATTTTGGAGTTCAAGATACTTGGTGTCCACCGGAGATGTCACTTGAGAAAGTTGCCTTCATACAAGGAATGAACTTTCAAGAAAATTATGGTGGTAACTTTGGTAATCATGGAGGGGGATATCCACAAAGGCAAGGAGGATGGGGACAAGATAATTTTCAAGGAAATTTAATCAACCTTGTAGGTATGAGAATTTGTCATATGGGAATCAAGGGAATGCCCTTACTCTTCCACCATGCACTAATCCGGGGGAGAAAGCTCAAAATGGTGAAGGGAAACCTACAATGGAGGATCAAATGGCCAAGATGTTTGATTTTATGAAACAAGAGAAAGAGGTGAATGATAAAAGATTTGACTTTATGAAACAAGAGAAAGAGTCGAGTGATAATAGATTCAAAGCTTTGGAAACACAAATGAGCCAAATGGCAAGTGAAAGGGGGAATGTTCATCGTCAAGAGAAATTTTCATCTATGACCATTACTAACCCGAAAGAGCAATGCAAGGCATTGAACTTCGTAGTGGAATAAAATACGAAGGGCCTTCTATGCCAACAGAAATAGAGGAAGTAGAATGTGAACTTGAGCCTATGGAAAGAGTGGATAAAGAAGGGAAAGAGAAAAAAGTTGAGATTGTTGAAAAAGATAAAAATACCCCTATACTTGAAGAAGAAAAAGTGAAGTCTCCAAAGAAATGAGAAAGATGTAGAGAAGAAAAACATAAAGAGAGAGAAGATAAGTTTGAAAGGGATGAATGGGGAATCCATAAGTAGCCCGTTGTAATTCCGTTTCCACAAGATGCTTGAAAAAGAGATTAGAGGAGAAATTTGTCAAGTTTGTTGAGATGTTGAAGAAGATACATGCGAATATTCCTTTTGCGGATGCTTTGCTTCAAATGCCCAACTATTCCAAGTTTTTGAAGGATACATTGTCAAAGAAAAGAAGCTTGGGTGAGTTTGAAATGGTGAATTTAACGGAGGAGTGTAGTGCTATCTTGCAAAAGAAACTTCCCCCTAAATTGAAAGATCCAGGGAGTTTCACTATTCCATGTGAGATGGAAGAGCATGAGAACTACAAAGCTTTATGTGATTTAGGGGCTAGCATTAACTTGATGCCCTTGTCAATTTTCAAGAAGTTGGGTATTATGAGGTCAAACCGACGTCGGTCATACTTTAATTAGCCGATCGGTCGTTGACACATCCAAAGGGAATTATGAAAGATGTTTTGATCAAAGTTGGCAAGTTTGTGTTTCTTGTTAATTTTGTGGTACTTGATATGGATGAAGATGCTAATGTCCCATTAATACTTGGGCGTCTGTATCTTGCCACGGGGAAAACATTGATAGATGTGGAGAAAGGGGAGCTAAATTTAAGGGTGAATGAGGAAGATGTGATATTTTCATTAAGAGAGGCTATGAGGTATCCTAGGAACAAGGAGGAATGCAGAAGATTGGAGGTTGTGGACAACATTGTTGAAGAGCATATATATCATCTTCACTCCAAGGATTCGTTGGAGATTATCATAAGCCACTCTTACTCTATTGAATCTATAAAACCTAACTCTTCTTTTTGTTTGGAAAATGATGAAATGATTGATGAATTGCATGGTTTAAATGCTTGTAGGGAACTCACAAGTGAGGAAGCAAAGGTAGCAAAAGTGGAGAAACTTGATGAAGAACCAAAAGAAGAAGTGCAAGAGATGAAGAAGGTAGAGTTGAAGCCATTACCAGATCATTTGAAGTATGCTTACTTGGAAGAGAATAAGACGTATCCGGTAATTGTATCTTCTTCCCTTAATGATTTAGAATTGGAAAAGTTGTTAAGAGTTTTGAGGGAACATAAATCTTCTATTGGTTAGAGTATAAAAGACTTGAAAGGTATAAGCCCATCTATGTGTATGCATAAGATTCATTTGATTGATGATGAGAAGTCTTGTGTGCAAAACCAACGTAGATTAAACCTTATAATGCAAGAAGTGGTGAGAAAAGAGGTGTTAAAATGGCTTGATGCGGGAATAATCTTTCCAATTAGTGATAGTCCATACGTGAGTCCTTTACATGTAGTGGCTAAAAAGGGTGGTATGAGAATTGTTCGATCCGATACGAATGAAACAATTGCCACTCGAACTATCATGGGTTGGAGAGTATGTGTTGATTATCATAAATTGAATGAAAATACTTGTAAAATCATTTTCCATTGCCATTCATAGACCAAATGTTGGATCGACTTGCGGGGCATGAGTACTATTGTTTTCTTGATGGATATTCCGGGTACAATCAAATATTGATTGCTCCGGAAGACCAAAAGAAGACAAGATTCACATATCCTTATGTTACGTTTGCATTTAGAATGATTCCTTTTGGTCTATGTAATGCCACTGCCACTTTCCAACATTGTATAATGTCTATCTTCGATGGTTTAATTGAAAATATTATGAAGGTGTTTATGGAGAATTTTTCCGTGTGTGGTTCCTCTTATGATATTTGCTTGACTAATCTCATTATTATGTTGCAGAGGTGCGAAGAATCGAATCTTGTGTTGAATTGGAAAAAATGCCACTTTATGGTGACCAATGTGATAGTCTTGGGGCATCATATTTCAAAGCATGATTTAAAAGTAGATAGAGCTAAAGTGATAGCTATAGAACGTATTCCCCCTCCTACTAGTGAGAAGGGGGTGAGATCGTTCTTAGGTCATGCGGGCTTTTATAGACGCTTCATTAAGGATTTTTTCAAAAATTGCTAAACCTCTTTGTAAATTACTTGAAAAAGATTGTCCATTTAACTTCAATGATGAATGTTGTGTCTCATTTTAGGTGTTCAAAAATGCTCTCACTTCCTCTCCAATACTCGTTACCCCGGATTAGAGCCTATAGTTTGAATTACATTGTGATGCTAGCGATCAATCCATAGGAGTAGTGTTGGGGCAAACGTGGGAGAAAAAGTTTAGAGCAATCTATTTACGCCTCAAAGACATTGAATTCATGTCAAGTTAATTGCACCACAACGGAAAAGGAATTTTTAGCCGTCGTGTATGCGCTTGAGAAGTTTCGGCCATACTTGGTTGAAACACAAACTATTATCTACACAGATTACGCGGCCATAAAATATCTAATGAGTAAGAAAGATGCTAAACCTCGTTTAATCCATCGGGTGTTACTTTTGCAGGAATTTGATGTGGTTATCAAGGATAAGAAGGGCGTGGAAAATGTAATCGCGGATCATTTGTCTAGATTGGAAAACGGAGGTGAGAATGAAGACATGAAACCGATTGGGGATGAGTTCCCAGATGAGGAGATTTTGCAAGTTAAAGTTGAGCAAGTGTGTACTCTCATGGTGAATGTGCCGCCTTAGTATGTCGATTATATCAACTTTCTTGTTTGTGGAATCAAGCCCACGTTGCTCAATGAGCACAAGGTAAAAATGTTTTATGTTGAAGTGAAGAAATACTTGTGGGATGAGCCCTTTTTGTTTAAGATTTGCAATGATGGAGTAATAAGAAGGTATGTGGCCGATGAAGAAGTCATGGGGATTCTTGATCTATGTCACTCGTCTTTGTATGGGGGTCAGTTTGGTCATCAAAAGACGGGGGCTAAGGTCTTACAATCGGGTTTCTATTGGCCTACATTGTTTAAAGATGCAAAGAAGTTTGTGGCTAAATATGATAGATTCTAAAGAATAGGGGGAATAGGTAAGCGAGATGAGATGCCCATGAGTTTAAGAATTGATGTGGAAATATTTGATGTATGGGGCATTGATTTTATGGGACCATTTTCCTCATCTAAAGGATATTTGTACATCTTGCTAGCCGTGGATTATGTGTCAAAGTGGATGGAGGCAATCCCCACTAAGATAAATGATGCCTTAATTGTTCAAAGGTTCTTGAAGAAGAATATTTTTGCTAGGTTTGGAGTTCCACGGGCATTAGTGAGCGATGGAGGATCTCATTTTGTAAATAAGTTAATGGAAGGATTGTTGAAAAGTTATGGAGTGAAGCATCGAGTGGCTACACCATACCACCTTCAAGCAAATAGATCGGCGAAGGTCTCAAACCGTCAAATCAAGTTAGTTTTGGAGAAGACCATCAATGGGGGGAGGAAGAATTGGTCGGAGAAGCTTGACGATGCCTTATGGGCTTATCGAACGGCTTTTGAAACCATTCTTGGTGTGTCACCGTATCAATTAGTCTATGGTAAAGCTTGTCATCTTCCCGTGGAGTTGGAACATCATGCATTATGGGCTATTAAATGCCTTAATATGAATGAAGGGGAGAGTGATCAAGCAAGGTTGTTGAAATTGATTGAGTTAGAGGAGTTTAGAGGAAGAGCATTTGATAACTCAATCATCTACAGAGAGAACATGAAGAGATGGCATGATGCTAAGGTAAAGAAAAAGATGTTTGCACCCGGGGACAAAGTTCTTGTATTCAATTCGAGACTTAAGTTGTTCCCCAGAAAGTTTAAGTCTAAATGGATGGAGCTGTATAAATTGCTGGAAGTGTTGAGTGGAAACACGTTAAATCTTAAGGGTCCCAATAATGAATTTGTGGTAAATGGTCATCGGGTGAAGCATTACCTATCTCCTTCTCAAAAGGAGATAGTGTATGTGGATACCCTCTCTTCTTGAACTTCATTGATTGTGTACAAGTGTAGATTTTATTTTCTTTTTATTTTTAATTTTTTCTTATAGATTTGGTATGTAGGTGGTGAAGCTCATGGAGAAAAGTGCATATGATGAAAGACAAGGGTGCTAAAGTTGGAATGAAAACGTATGCCACACCACTCGTTACAAACTTAAATTTTAACACTTGTGTTAATTTAAGTTTTTTTTGGGGGGGGGGGGTGTGTGTGTGTGTGTGGTGGTCATACTTGGATTTTGAAAACATGCACATAAGTCATCATGAGGTAATTTCATGAAGGTCATTAGTGGAAACTACAAGGTAAGTCTCACCACTTTTTTTTTGCAAACTTAATTCTCAACTTGTTTCGATTTAAGTTTGGGGAGAGAGTGCGTGGTGTGACTCACCATTTTTATATGCTTGATTTGTCTTGTGGCAAAATGGGTCAATTTTGAACTTTTTTTCATGAGTTAGGATCGTTTTGGTACGTTTGGAGGTGTTAAAGTACATGATAGTTCATTATTTGATCATAATTGTGGTGTTAATGCTTTGAAGTATTTTTTAGCATGGATAGGGTGTATGAGAAGTGCAAAAATATGGCAAAACGAGGTGTGAAGTGTGAAAATTGGGAAATAGGGTAAAGTGACTACACGAGCCGTGTTCAGTACACGGCACTGTAAGGATTGGCCGTGTACTGACAGCATAAGGTGCTACTCGCCCAGAGTCTAGGGCGAGCTCTGAACTCGAGCCGTGCAGGGAATAGAAATATGAGCCGTGTGAGGAACACGGTTCTGTAACACGCAATCGTGCTCGAGCATCAGAAAATGCTACATAGCCACAACCTAGGCCGTGTAGCGGAGCACGACCCGTGTAGCGTCTGAAGTCAGTTTTAAAAGCCCGAGTTCACGAGCAGTTTCAAATATGCCCTTCACTCCGTACACACTGAATACATTTCAAACGCCATCCATTATTTGTAAATCGTCTGCATTGAGGTTAGTCTGACAGATTGAGAGTGAGTTTCTTCATTTTTTTACATCAAGAACAATCCTCCAGTCCATAATTGAAGGTAAGAATTCTATGAGCCTTAATTTTTGAATTTATTTAGACTTAGATAGAAATTGAGCAAATTGATGTATGGGTCTTGTGTTATAGTGAGTATGGGATGTGTTTTTGATTTTTAAACATACATGTGTCAATTTAATTGTTGAATTGAAGTGAAGTTAGGGTTCATAAGATGAAATTTGGGAATCTTTAGAATTTGGATAGTTTGAGTGATTTTAATATGGCACATTGATTTGGAATGTTTGTGTGATGATAAAATTGACATGAAATAGGCTTAGGTTTTGAGGATTTGGGCATGAGGCAATGAGGATTTTATTTTGAAAGTATATTAAAATGTTGTGCATGCCAAGTGTTTGATGAAATGCCTAAGTGAAAATTTTGTCTAATTTTGAGATCATATGTTCATAGTGATTAGTGATGGTTTAATTTGGAACCTATTTGTGCAAGTATGATATGAATTGAGGTGTAAGTTCATGGATGATTGAAAGGAGTGATAGTGAATTTGAATACTTGTGGTGAAGTGCATAGTATAGTTCACACTTAGTTGAATAACTAGTGTGGAATCTAAACTTAATGCATTAGCATTTTTAATGATGAAATTGAATATGACTTGAGCATTGTTGTAAATTGTAGATGGCCGAGAGGAGAGTGATAACAAGGAATGAGGATTTCATCATCATTACCGAACCAGGGGAACTAGCTAATCTCGATGCTTAATTAATGGAAGATGGGTTCCATCCGGAATACTTTGGGGTCGAATTTGAAGAGTATTGGTGAAAGTATGTGCTTCGTTGGCAAACACTCACCCCCAAGATTAAGCCAACCCGATTCCAAGACACAATAACAATGAAAGGGTTAGGAATAGAGGAAGACTTGAGGATGTTGTTTAGGTTTTCACAAATGGAAGCATTTTTCGATAAAAGGCCCCCCTACTTACTACCATCTAACTGCTGAGTTCATGAGTACATTTCAAGTGAAAAAGGATAGGAATATTTTCCCTATTTCAGTTACGTTCCAATTGGGCAATGTGATGAGAAGAGAGATCCCTCTACATGTTTTGAATGGATTCTTTGGATGCCCACCATTTCAAGACATTCAGAGCTTTTTATCATGGAGGTGGCTTTAATCAACAAGAATGGTAGAAAAGTTTGGTGAATGATGGGACAGAGCAAGCAGGATACATTCTCAGTGCCTCAAAAGGTACTGCAATAAGGAATCCAGTCATGAAGTAACTAGAGAAGATTATCTCGAACACTATTTTAGGGAGATTTGAGAGTGGAGCAGTGGGAGAGAAGCAGTTATACATCATGTACTGCATATATAATGAGCTACCACTGAACGTTGCAGCGCATTTTGTGCAACATGCGGAGAGAGTTGCTAAGAGACAAACTTCTCAAGGCTTGATGTTTGGAGGTATGATTACTATGATCGCTCAAGGTTTGGGAATAAATCTTACAGGAATGGAAAACAGGATGGTGAGTGAAGGATTGAATTATCAGCAATTGATGAGGATAAAATTCTTGTCTGTAACTGGGAATCAGTATTGACTAAGGCAAGAAAAGGGAGCTCCATTTCCTCTACCAGCTCCAAAGCTCACTACAGTGTACACTCGAAGGAGGTTTGCTAATTTGGCAATGGCTAGTGCTAATCACTCCAGGGTTGTGAGAGCATTTTATAGAAGAAACAAAGAGGAAGTGGAAGAGGTTCTCAGACAGATGAGGGTTGAAGAGAACCGTGAGCTAGCCAATTTGAGAGCTGAGCCGGTCCCTATGGAAGGAGACGAGAAGGAGCTGCCACATCATCAGGTGGAGTTCGAAGAGCAAGCCCCTGAGCCACCACAGTTTGAGGAGGAAGAGCAGCAGCAGCAGCCACCAATATGTCCCGTGTTGGATTGTATACTAAAAATCTAGCTTTAGTATGAACAATGTTATAACAATTTATTTGAAATGAGAATCATATGATCAAATGATTGCATCTTATAATTTATTTATATGTAAATGTAATAGTCCACTTACTTTATACTGTAGATAATATGTTGTGCGACAACACGCGGAAGATCATATTATCGATTTCCTTATGAAGTATAAATAGATGCTCACAACCGAGATAGACTGGGACTCTCTATCGGGATGGTTGTAGTGTGATTTGGTATTAGCTTGTCTTTGCTATAGAATCACATTAGTGCACTTAGTGTGTATTGAGTAGGACCACTTGAGATCGTTCGGCTTATACTGACTTATAGAAGAACTTGATCTCTTTTATTATGGATGTTCGTGCTCTTAATCCCTATACAATAACCTCGACACGTAGGGCAGTATGTATTTCTTTGATTCATCAATGGGTGAGATTTACATATAATTAAATCAACAAACGCGGTGAGTTGGGAAGTGGTGCTGTCTCTATGGTTTGCTGTTGATTGTAGAAGGAATCCGTGTCCGTCATAGGTTGATGATGTCCCCTTGAGTAGCTCATAAGGAATATCATGTAAACCTTACAGGTGGATTTATTCCGACATGATAATGAGGTTGAGTGGTACTACTCTCGGATGATATATTAATTAATGGAGTTGTCAGTAACTTAATTAATTAATGGGCATTGCATATCTTAAACATGGGGAGACTAACGAGCTCATAATAAGAAGGAGCCCATAACGTAATTATGGGATTAGAACGGTAGTGAAGTAATAATATTTTAGTGATATATATTATTATTATTGGACTTAAGTATAAGCTTTGGGTTATGCTTGGATACTTAAGCCCAATGGAGGCCCAACTCTAATTTCTCCTCTTGGTCCCTGCTGTAGCCCATATATAAGTCATCTCAACTGTCTGTAAACCCGAATCTAAGAGATTAATCACGCCTAATACTTTGAGGAGGGTGAGGGAACAGTAGAATGAGAAGATCTCGAAGATCGTCGCCCACATGACGTCGAGATTGGACTTGGGAATACAGCAGAAGACTGGAAGGTTGTTTGCTGCTGCTGTCCGCCACGTTCTACGATTTTTATAAAATCATACAGACATCAGAACTAGACGTGTCATATATTGACGGAAAGCCACGGAAGAGGGGATCGTTTTGGCGCGTAGATCACTCACATCCAACATCGGATGAGAGAGTTATGCCCAAAATGGTGAGGCTGCACAGGCTGATGGCTAGAATTCATCATCTTCAACATACCCTGGTGAAAGGTAATACATTTCTTGTTTACTTGCTTCCACTGCTTGTTAGAAATATATGGAACTCTAATGGGTCATGTTAACCAAACGATCGAACGCCAACAATTGGTATCAGAGCTTCGGTTTCGTGGTGAAGCGTGACACGTTAGGCTAGGGTTTATGTGAATTATGTGAATTATTTTGAATAATGATCGCATGATGATAAGGGTTTTGAATTCTTTGAGTAATCTGAAATAAACCCTAAGTTTTTTTTCCTTCTCGGTTGTACAATGTTCATTGTATACCCAAACCTGTACACCACACACACATCACCATACGGTGGCTGATCGATGGGATTGAGTGGTGAGAGACGGTGGCGATCGCGGTATCATACGGTGATGCTGCCTTGTTGTCAACGGTGTTGGTATGGCTGACTTGTATAGAAGAAGTGATGCTGAGTTGTTGATAGCAACGATCGACAACAGAAATCGATTAGTGGTGAAATGGCAGGCTGACGACGACAGCCTGGTTGTAGACAAGTGTGATTTCGATGGCAAGTGAGTGATGGATGGCATGACCTGCGAGAGTTAGGTTGCTGCACGGGTGAGTGTCGGACAGCAGTTTAATGGTCTTCACTGGCGGGTGGCGTGACGACAACATCGACTGTTGGCGCTGAGATACCGCCGGCGACGCGATCAGCGAACGGCTAGAATGCGAGTCAGCAGAACTTCATGGTGTGTCAAGTGACGAGGGCGGTTGGCGTTTATCACCGATCAGCAAGCCTCGGTAGCACTTCGCGACCAAAAGATTGAGTTGGGATGATGGAGTTTTCCCAGCAAGTCTGATGCATAGATAATCGAAGGACCACGATGTTGGCCAGACGAATCTGTCAGCGCTGGCAAGCCGTGGCTACCATGTGCAGGTATTTCGGCGAGGGCTTGGAGAAGCTACGGGCATTGGCGGAGATCGTCGACGGCTTCTTCGAGCGGGTCTGTGCATGTTTGTTGGTTGGACATGGTATGGCCGGCGCGCTGACAACACGATGGTGGAGTTTTCCCAACGGCATGACTGGTAGTGTACAGGGCGGGTCTGATGGGCGTTCTATACGAGCCTATTGGATTTTCAGATCTAGCCTGGGATGATTCCGATCGAGTCTACAACATATTCCGGTTGGGTCCACAATTTTTTCCGAGAGACCCTACAGAGTTTTCGAATGGGTCTGCAGTGTGCTTCAGGTCCTCCGGCTTTGTGGGGCAAGTCTGTTAACGTGTGTGTCAAGGCAGGGGCACTTGTTCCTCCGGACATGGCACGTCAAGAATAGGCAACAAGGCTGGAGGCGAACGGTATGAATGGAAAGAGGTAGGCCTGGCGCGTTGGATCATATGGCCGGTGGGAATTCTGCAGGCTGGAAGAATCTTGGCTCAAGTTAGACGATGAGGCGTCAGCAGCAGGCTACTACAGTGGAGGGTTCGCGTGTTCTGAAAGTCAGCGGCTAGTTGTTGACGGAGGCGGATCGGCGACTTGACACGCCGATGGCCAGTTCTTGGATGTGTGGCTTCGCGATGAGTCGTCCGGCGAGCGGCAAGAATTTCCTCCGGGCAGTTTCACCAGCGGGTAGCAGCACCGATGTTGTGGCGTCGTTTCAAGCGGGCGGTTTCCAGTTGCTGTGGATCAATGTGTGGGAGTTGTCTTGGGACCTAAGATTGTTGACTAAGTCAATCTTTTTTAGCATTTTTTCCTTATATATAATTGCTATTATTGTGTTACTTGTCAATTATTATTATATATTTGGATTGCATGTGCTATTTGATTTACTACCTTATGTGCCGTAATAGGAGCATGCTAGGTTGCGTATATTATTCTAAATATTGTATGCATGTAAAAACCCTCGATGTTAAATAACTAAGTGGGAGAGGGGATTGGTTAACCTTCTTCCCCATCGGATGAGTTTATTCACGGATCACTGGTACAGGCTTCATTAAATAATTATTGCTTGTAATGTGATGCACATGAACTTGCTTGTTGGCATAGACCTTTCTCCCCATCGGATGAGTTTATTTGCGGATCACTGTACAAACTTATTATTGATGACTGTAGGAAGTTATCCGAGCACGTGTGTACTACTCCATCTGTAAGACACATAAGCTTGGACCGCGGACTTGGGGTCAAATAATGGTGTACACTTAGATGTAAATAGACAGTATCCTCCCCATCGGAATCACTGCTTTTATTTGCATGGCTAAAGACGAACCGACTATTAATTATTTTGTCATGAGGTTAGGTTGACAAATAAAATTAATGGGTAAAATCTTCTCTTGTAAATGTTAGAATTTGTAAACGTCCACACTAGTGGCTTGCAGACTCACGGTGCTTGAGATGTCGGTGAATTTATTTTATATTATTTTGAGGGAATCAATATAAATGGATAAAATTCAAAGATTTGATCGGTATATTTATTTATGATTCTCTGTAATTTCAAATGGTTTTATCTCGCTTATTGTTACTAAAAGAAATATATTCACTGGTCCAAAATTAGATGATTAGAAAATATCTTGGTTTTGAATTTTACTGCTTAGGAAAATATAAATATGTGTTCTCACTAAGGATGCCACATGATGCCTATTAAAATCTCTAGTGGAAAGGTGAGAGGTTCATAGAAATATGATGGTCTCATGCGACTTTTTGGATACTTGAGTGAGGTTAAAAGGCAAGAGGTCATGGTTAACTTGATGAATCAATTGGAAATGCTTAGAATAGAAATTGAAGGAGAAACCTAAGTCAATTTATTCTTTTTTGTTTGCCTAGATGTTTTGAGGAAGTTCCACCTGAATTACAAAGAGGTTGTATATGGTGGAGAATTTCTGACAAAACATGTGGCAAAGGAAATCCAATTTTCTCAAGATGTGAACAAAGTTAATATCTCATTCACTAATTGTTGAAGCATGAATACTGATGGCATCTACTGACACGTTATGTGTAGATATCAAAATCACTAAAAGCGTGTAACTTAGTGATGATGAGATTATTATGGACATGGGTAATACTACGAGAGTAGTGGCTGTTGCAGTGGGAGTTGTTTATTTATCTTACGATAGGAATAAACGTTTGGTTATGAGAAATTATCTTTACGTACTTTTTCATAGAAAGAATTTAATTTCAATTTCTATGCATTTACGGATGGATACTCCATTTCATTTAAATGACATGGTCATAGTGATGAGGGATGGAGTTATAATCTGTTGTAGTACGTTAGTGACAATTTGTAAACTCTTAAATCATGTTTATCCTACGGGTGCAACAAATAGTAATTAATAACGCGTCTTCTAATCTTAATAAGAGAAAGACTCTTTTGGAAATGATTAGATAGATGATGAGTTATTTGGAATTATTAAATTCATTTTATGGATATGCCCTAGAAACAGTAATTCATATGAATGTTTGTCTGTTTGTGGGATATCCTAGAAAAATGAAGAGTGATGATTTATTTAGTCCAAAAGATCGAAGGGTGATTGTTAACACAAACACTAGATTTTTGGAAAATGACTATGTATTAAATCATAAAGCCATGTATAAATTGTTCTAAAGGAAGTGAGAGGGAAAACACAAAGTATTAGTACCAAGTGTACAAGAGGATATACCACAAAGTAAACTGCAACGCGTGTCATGTCTGATACACAATTGCATGTAGTGCCTTGTCGTAGTGGGAGGGTTGTTCGACAACCTGTAAGATACATATTTTGGGAGAGTCGTGAGACTTGGTTCCTAGTAACTATGGAATAGACCCACGGGTATGAAAAAGCACTACAAGATGAAAATGCGGAATCTTAGTAAGTTGCAATGAATATTGAAATAGGATCTATGGATTCTAAATTATATCTTAGGAGCTTGTAAGACTACTAAATGGTGTAAAATCCATTGGAAGTGGTCATAGAAAATAAAAGAGGATCATACGGTAAGGTGAAAACCTTAGAAGCAAAGCTTGTTGTGAAAAGGTATACTCAGAAAGAAAGAGTTCAATTATGAGAAAACCTGTTCGCCGGTAGCTATGCCTAAGTCGATCCGGATTTTTTTATTTGTTGCTACTCATATGGAATATGAGGGATATCAAATAGATATCAAGACAACATTCTTGATTGGAAGTCTTGAGGAAAACATCTATGTGAAGCAACCAGTGTGATTCATTGCAAAGGGCTAAGAGCATTTTGATAGTAAGCTTAAAAGTATCCATCGATGGACTAAAGCAAGCTTCAAGAACATGAAACTTCCGTTTTGATGAGAAAATCCAGTCATATGAATTTATTCAATACACGGATGTGTCTTGTGTATTGAAAAGAGTAATGGAAATGTGGTGGTATTTCTTGTACTTTACGTAGATAATATATTGCTCATTGGAGACAATGAAAGAGTATTGTCGGGCGTATGAGTATGGTTGATAAAGCGGTATGAAATGAAGGACTTAAGAGAAGAAAAATATATCCATTTGATCACGGTAATACAGATCACAAGAAAGGATGTTATGCTTATCTCAAGTTTCGTAAAATGATACCATCCTTACTCGTTTAGCATGTGAATTTATCTAAGGAAATGTGTCTTGAGACACAAAAGAAGATAAAGGTGATGAAAGCGGTTCCTTATGCTTCGGCGAATAAGAAAGCTTAGTCTAAGGAATGTTATGCACGAGAATGGATAACACTATTGCCAATGGCATGAACAGTGGGTATCAAGGTAACCCGAAATAAGAATGATGAACTGTGGTAACACATAATTTTGAAGTACCTGAAAAGGACTAAAAACTATATGTGGGCTTACCGAACAGATTCACTGCTTCTTATAGGTTACATAGATTCAAATTTTTTAAATCAGATAAGGACGACAGTAAATCCACCTCAAAGGTTATGTGTTTAATTTTAGCAAGTAGAGTCATAATGTGGAGGAGTGTTATATAGAAATATATTTCACTCCGGACTCCATCATGGAAAGATGATAAATTGGAGCCTATGAGGCAGCCAAAGTATCTATATGACTCTAGAAACTTCATGATGTACTTTGAAGTGTTTTTAAGTTTGCCCAAGGATATCACAATTTATTTTGATGATAATGGTGCAGTTACAAACTTGAAAGAATCACAAGCCCATAAGACAATTAAACATATGGAGCGCGAGTACCACCTGTTACAAGAAATCGTATGATAAGGGGAAGGTTGTTGTCACCTAGATTGCATTGAATGATAACCTAGTAAATCCATTTACAAGGACCTTAAGGCGAGAGCTTTTGATGGTCATGTAATGAGAGTGGGAATCAGATGTATGGCAGAAGACATGACAGCATAGTCTTTTAGTATAAGTGGGAGATTGTTGGATTGTATACTAAAAGTCTAGCTTTAGTATGAACAATGTTATAACAATTTATTTGAAATAAAAATCATATGATCAAATGATTGCGTCTTATAATTTATTTATATGTAGATGCAATAGTCCACTTACTTTATACTGTAGATAATATGTTGTGCGACAACACGCGGAAGATCATATTATCGGTTTCATTATGAAGTATAAATAGATGCTCACAACCAAGATAGATGGGGACTCTCTATCGGGATGGTTGTAGTGTGGTTTGGTATTAGCTTGTCTTGGCTATAGAATCACATTAGTGCACTTTGTGTGTATTGAGTAGGACCACTTGAGATCGTTCGACTTATACTGACTTATAGAAGAACTTGGTCTCTTTTATTATGGATGTTCGTGCTCTTAACCCTATACAATAACCTCGACACGTAGGGCAGTATGTATTTCTTTGATTCATCAATGGGTTAGATTTACATGTAATTAAATTAACAAACTCGGTGAGTTGCGAAGTAGTGCTGTCTCTATGGTGTGCTGTTGATTGTAGAAAGAATCCATGTCCATCATAGGTTGATGATGTTCCCTTGAGGAGCTCATAAGGATTATCATGTAAACCCTGCAGGTGAATTTATTCCGGCATGCTAATGATGTAGAGTGGTACTACTCTCGGATGAGATATTAATTAATGGAGTTTTCAGTAACTTAATTAATTAATGGACATTGTATATCTTAAACATGAGGAGACTAACGAGCTCATAATAAGAAGGAGCCCATAATGTAATTATGGGATTAGAACGGTAGTGCAGTAATAATATTTTAGTGGTATATATTATTATTATTGGACTTAAGTATAAGCTTTGGGCTAAGCTTGGATACTTAAGCCCAATGGAGGCCCAACTCTAATTTTTTCTCATGGTCCCTGCTGTAGCCCATATATAAGTCATCTCAGCTATCTGGAAACCCAAATTTAAGAGATTAATCACGCCTAACACTGTGAGGAGGGTGAGGGAACAGTAGAATGAGAAGATCTCGAAAATCGTCGCCCACATGACGTCGAGATTGGACTTGGGAATACAGCAGAAGACTGGAAGGTTGTTTGCTGCTGCTGTCCGCCACGTTCTATGATTTTTATAAAATTGTACAAACATCAGAACTGGATGTGTATATACTGACGGAAACCCATGGAAGAGAGGATCGTTTTGGCGCGTAGATCACTCAAATCTGACATCGGATGAGAGAGTTATGTCCAAAATGGTGAGGCTGCACAGGCTAGTGGTGAGAATTCATCGTCTTCAACATACCCTGGTGAAAGGTAATACGTTTCTTTTTTACTTGCTTCCACTGCTTGTTAGAAATGTATGGAACTCTAACGGGTCATGTTAACAAACGATCGAATGCCAACATCCCGAACATGGCAATGATCGATGGAATTACATGATAGATGAAGTGAGAGAGATGAGGCATGTGCAGCAGACGTATGGAGCACAGATGAGGGAGATCCGAGAGGTACAGTAGGAGCATAAGATGCATATTCAAGAACTTCGAGCTGGACAGCATCGTAGGAAGTATTACGAGGAGCATTCTCGGATGCACTCAAACAACATGGAAGAGATGATGACGATGATGTTCAACTTTCAGTTTCCAGCATCACCTCGTGTTTACATATCATGGAATACCTACAATCCACCTCCACCTCCGGAGCCATGAGGGAGTCATTTTAGTGCTTATCACTTCTAGTGGTTCATTTGAAGAATTTTAGACTTGATTTGATTCGTTATATTTGAATTGGATTGTACTTTAATTGTTTTGTTTTTGGGAGGTCTATTTTGGGATTTTATTTCTATTTTATGCAATTTATTTCCTTTTAATTTGGTATTTTATTTTATTTTCATAATTTGAATGTGATGGGAATTTGATCTTACTTGTTATGGATGATGAATTGATATGCTTTAATTCTTGAGATGAATGATTTTAGTCATGTATGTTATGTGCTTTTGTTATGTTTCTTGTTTGGTGAGCCTTTGTTATTGTGTTATGTTTGTAATTTTTATTCTTGTGGGGTTGGTTTGGTGGTATGTTTTGGGAAAGTGTTAAATATTTTTGAATGTGAGCTATGATGCATTGTTTGTGATAGGTGATGACAAGCATGTTAAGGATTTCTACTAATTAAAATTGTGACATGGATTACATA
Source organism: Pogostemon cablin (assembly GCA_023678885.1). Taxonomy (NCBI): domain Eukaryota; kingdom Viridiplantae; phylum Streptophyta; class Magnoliopsida; order Lamiales; family Lamiaceae; genus Pogostemon; species Pogostemon cablin. Next base: position 23,191,180 of record CM042995.1, read on the forward strand.
ATTTGTTCAATTTTGAGAAGTATGAAGGGTAATTACGTTTCTTTTTGAGTCAAGCAAAAGCTTATGAGAGTTGAGCCTCAATCGTGCCTCTATGATTAATTATTGATAAGAGAACCGGTTGTACATAGACAAACTAGAACTTGCTCATGGACTATAAGAACGAAGCCCGCATGATTGAAATTTGTAATATGATCTTAGGTCATCCTTGCTAAATGAAGTCATAGCCATAAAATTCCTTACCCAAACATCATCCCTAGTTAACTAATTTGAGCCAATAAGCCTTTTTCTTTGTGATTTAAGCACAATACAATCCTGGAAAAACCAACTTAAGCCATATATATGACCTATGTGTGGGTAATTGAGGAGATGATGGTCTACAAGGGAAGATGTGGAAAAATGTACAAGTAAATGGAAGAAAGGATGAACCAAGAGAAAGGATGAAAGAGCTAAAGTTAAAAGCAAATGCAACTTCAACAAAAAGTGAAAAAGGAGCAAAATCATCAAATATACTCGAGGAATATAAAAGTCAAAGAAAAGAAGTATTCCATTCAAAAGAAGCTCAATGAATCCATCGTATGTTGATATTTAGTGCTTTTGAATAATTGACAAAGGGAGGAAGTTTAAAAGTGAAGATGTTGGAGAAAAGAATCATCTCTTCGATTATCTATACTTGAATAGTTACTATTACCCAAAGTTTCCTACCCTACCAAAGAGCCTAAACATTACATCCAAAGATAAAGACCTATTTGATCACTTATTGAAACTAGGGTGGCTTGTGAACATAGTCTATGAGCAAGATTATGGTGAGTCGGTTCTAATCGGTTGATGAGTGTTGTTCAAAACCCTACTTCATAGAGTGTTGAGTGAATGTGATATCCTATGAGAGGCTTGGATTGAAAGGGATTTGATTACTATTTTGTTTTCTTGAAATTGAACTTGTTAATCTTCTATGTTATGAGTTCGATAATGTAGGAGTACTTAATGTAATTTTGTAGTCCTTATGACTTGTGATGTGTTGTGGTTTATGTTCATTAGGTGTTTTTCTAGGTGAAAATTACTCCTCTTGTTTATTATTTTTTTGTTGTTTAAGGATGAACAACACTTTAAGTTTAGGGGGTTGATCGTTGTCATTTCACCTAGATTTTAGTGTCTTTGTTTGTGGATTTTTGGATATTTTTATCCGTATTTATGTGACTTTTGGTGGAGTTTATGTAATTATGAGAAATGTAGAATGGATTGATAGAAATGTGTAAATGAGCTTAAATATGTACAAAATAGGTCAAGAAATGGAGAAAAATGGAATCCGGAGCAAAACAGAGAAGGAAGAATAGGGCACGCTCGTACACGCCCCGTGTGCGGAACACGGACTTATCCGAGGTGGCCGTGTTTGAGCATCAGAATGCATGACTCGCCCAGGAGAAGGCCGTGTTCCGGCGCACAAGTCGTGCGCCAGCACACGCCCCATGTGCAGAACACGGGCCTATTCGAGAAGGTCGTGCCCAGTCATCAGATAATGCTACACGCCCATGGGAGAGGCCGTGCGCTGCCGCATGAGCCGTATCCGGGAATGCGCAGAACACGCCGAACTGTGTTTGCACTACACGAGCCATGTGCTGCTACACGGCCCGTGTAGGTGTAAAAGATAGTTTAAATTTCAGAATATTCTGAAAGCTTCTAGAAGGTCCCTAAGTGATATAAAAGGCTGATTTGTGCAAAATTGAGGAGGAATATACAGAATTGGAGCAGTTACACACAATCCTACATTACATTCTCACACACTAGATCCATTTGATTCATCTCCATACATTTAATCCATCCAATCCACTTGATCTTCAATAATCCATCCATCAATTCATCCTTCCATTACTTTAAGAAGAGGAAATCATCAATGGTGAAGATTCTAGCATGTTGAAAGGAAGATAGGTCATCTTCAAAAAAGGGAAGCCGATCTACTTTTCAATTGTTATTGTTCTTCATATTTTGGCTCAAATGGTGCAAGCCTTTGAATGTATTGATCTAAACACAATGTGTAGTGGCTAGTCCTATAGTAGGGCTAATCATATGATTGGTTGAGAAAAATACTAGATATGTAGGATTTGAGATGTTGAATTGAGTTAATTGTGGACTTCTTTTTATGATTAATGAATCATGTTTCATTTCAATACTTGTGTGATTAAATTCTCTATTCATAGTGTTAGGATGACCATTCCAATATTATGATTAGTGGTTTAATTGAATCATATATTAAGATGTGCATGCATGTTAGTGTGAGGGGAGGTAAGTCATACCCTTCTTATGCTTAGAACATTCATAGGGGGACACTTAAGAAATTGAGTGAAAAGAACCAAATTTATGATCATAGTACCTTAAGGGAATTGAGGGTAAGAACAATCCTAGGAGATTTAGACTTGTTAAAGAGTCGAGAATGTAATTGCCTTGACCATAGGGATTAGGGGTAAAAAACATGATTACTTTTAGTCAATAATTAATGAAGTTCAATATTAAAAATCATGCATATCTTGCTAGTTTCTTAATCATGAGTATGATTAGTCTTACTCTCTTCTTAAGTGCATTCTATCCACATTCCATCCATCTTGTCGGTTATTTGATATTTGGTACATTTAGTTGTTAGTTGATTTCTTAGTTAATTGATTAGAATAATAAGTAGTCTAAACACCAAATCTTCATCCTTGTTACTCTTACGAAGTAAAAATCAATGATAAATCCGGATACAACTATGAGCTTACTTTCCCTTAGGACGACATACTTATAAATTTCATTACTTGGTCACACGTATACAACAACGATAGAGTTTCTTACTTTATATTCATTTTGATACAAAAATGAGGCTAAGAACAGTAATAATGATGCGAATGATATATTTATAGGTCTAGAATACTCTAGAGTCGGCGCTGATTAAAATTTAAACATTTGGCCGAACTCGTTAGAGCTTTGCAGCTCGACTTAACTCCTGCACATTTCTCGGCAATTTTGGTTCTCAGACGGAGCTCGACTCGAGCTCCGAAACTCGATGAATAGGAAGGCGAGTTCACGTTGCAGGTGCTCACAATCGACTTTCGATTGTCGACCATCAGGACTCGACATGAGCTCGGTGCATGAGCTCGACTCGAGCTCAAGAGTCGTGTCTAGTTAGGTCACCTGTTGCCTGTTTTCTCCCATTTCGGCTCTTGACTTTGTTTTGCTCTATTTTTACATGTTTTTCATACAATTAAGCTCATTTACATAGATTTATATCTCATCACACAAAATCTTCAAACTAACAATAAACACCACCAAAAATTACACGAAATAGATAAAATAATAAAAAAAATAACACACGTAAAATATACTAAAAAATTTAGGTGAAAATAACGACGATCAATTACCAATCTATTATCTTGGTATACTTGATTGTTTTCTCACCATCGTATTTTATTCATTTAATTATTCTATTATTTTCAGTTTATTATTTATTTATAAATTTTCATTAAACTTATGTGCTTGTCTTAAATAAAGAATATTCATAATAGGATTTGTATTTTATTCTAATACTCTATAATGTTATGAGTTCGATATTTAACTTGATCATACTTGTTAGATACTGTGATAGATTACTTAATACTTGAGGGTAAATATTTTTTTAGTGAAAAAAGAGTAAACAAATTAAATCCCCCATCTTATTTTGGTTAATAGTCGTCACAAACTGGTTCCTACTTTAAACCACAATGTTTAACGAAGATAAGCATTGTGACAGCCAAAAGCTGTCACAACTCACAAAATAAAAATATATATTTAAATATTAGACGGGGAAAAAGGCCGTCAGATATTAAATCCATCACAAGATTAAGCTATGACCAGATCATTCGACTGTCACATATTTGTTGTCACAAAAGTCGTCACAAAAAAAATCTCACAATAAAGACACATCTTTTAAGTGTCTGTTACTATCATTTAAAAAAATTCTATTTTTTTATTTTTTTTAAGAATACTTTGACGTTTTTAAATATTATTACTTCCTCCCTTCCGTGTTAAGATTTACACTTTTCATTTTGGTTTGTTTCAAATTAAAGTTTACATTTATATTAATTTTTATCAAGTGGAACCCACACAAAATAATTAATTATTCTACATGCGGCCTACATATAATAGTAGTACAACTATCCACTATACATTATTTATAATATCTCTCAATTCACAATCAATTGAATACTTATATTTCTTAATTTAGGTAAAAAAAATTTAACATAAACCTTGATGCACATGAAGTACTATTTTAGAAAGAAGTTCTCTGCTATTGAGAAGAATAATTTCTTTTTATTTAAAAACTTTTAGTTGTAGTTTGATTTTTTTCTTTTAAAAAACAAAGTATAGATTATGTTACGTGTGTAGGTGATAGGATAACAATTTCAAAGTTAATTTTTTTTTTTTTTTGGAATACGAAGTTGAGAGTAGTTCAATTTATAAAAGTTTGAAGATGTTTAAAAAATCACAAAAAAGTGTAAATTTATTTATAGGAAAGAAGAGTATAATTATATTATCATGATATTGGTGGAAATGTATATCGGCTCTAATGCATCATTTTTTTTTATATCATTTCTTTATCACATATTATATGATTGATGAGAAATAAATTTAACTATTGCCTTTACGATTTAAGTTTTTATTTTTAGGATTTAATTTCCCTCTCTTATACGTGTCATACATGATGAAAAAGCCTTCCAACTGAGCTTAATTGCAGTAGGGTGGGAGTTTAAATCCTGCTTTTGGCATGGATTTGGCCCCTGCAAGCACAAATTAAACAGTGAACTCTCTATAAGCTACTTGTAACACATCCTGCGATTTACCTCCTCCACTAATCCCAATATAGGAATGATGGGGATCCTAATGATGGGTACACCATTCCAAGATGATGAACCAAAGAGAATTCGAGATGTGGAGATGGAATCCAATTGTGGGAGGTTGCGTACATATTACCCATTTTCCTTGAAAGGTACATGATAGGGACATTGGGGGCCACTATTTGTTTTCTTTAGTAGATGAAGAGGCCCAATTAAATTTTGATGTGATGACATTCACAACTTTCTTAATTCACATCAATATAGTACTACACGTGAGACAAAACATATTACTACACGTGAGACATGCAGTGTGTTAATTTTAATAAGAAACTAAATTGACACAAATAATTTTTTTTGGACTAATCTTAAAATTTCATTAGTCTTGCGACCAATTAAATTTTTAACTCATAAAATATCAATACAAAAAACCACATTGTCAGCAATGTGAAGTTATTTAGGTATATTCTTTTTAAGAGATTTGTTGCAATGATTCCTTAATTTTCTCCTTTCTTATTTTCACTTTTATTGTAATTTACTCTATAATAATTATCGAGTTAGAAATTTGTTTGTTCCATAAATAATCTGAACTTTAAAATTAGTTAAAAAAATTATTTTTGTATATTTAGTCTCTTAACTTATTTAATTTGTTGATTTTGGCCTAATTTCCGTCGGAATCTTCAATTTTCGCTGGGAAATGTCACGTACACTGCATGTGACACTTCAATTGAGATGTAAAATAAACAATTAAATAAGTTACGGAACTGAATAGGTATAAATATATATTTTGGGACTAAAATGAAAGGACTTTTTAGTTATGAGATCAAAAATATTTTTAAGTCATTATTACTATACAAATAAGGGATTATTACTGATAAATACGTATTTGTATAGCCTAATTATTAATAAATATATAAATATAATATAATTACTGATAGATACATAAAGTCTAATTTAATTTCCAGTATTACCCCGTGTACTCTTCCAAGGAGAGATTTTAGGAACTATTTCTCACTTCGAATTGCATGCTAATGTACAGTAAATAAAAGTTTAATGGATTTCTTATTTTGAGGGAATTTATTGGCGTGTTCTTTCCTTTGGCCAGATTGCATACTGATGTACATCAGTGTTCACTCTTTAATCACGATTTAATAACTTCTATTTCTCTCACTGAATTATACTCTAATATACAGTAAAATAAAATTTTAATGAGTTTCTTATTTTGGAGGAGTTTAATGGCGTGTTCATTCCTCTGGCCAGATTGCACACTGATGTACATCAGAGTATACTCTTCAATGACGATTTTAATAGTTTATTCTTTGTTTCTCTCTCACAAATGTATTTCTCTCACGAGGATATACACCGATGATATTAGTACAATTACTTAATCTAACTTTTTTTATTCACTCTTAACGTCGCACACTGATGTTCAGATGGATATAGGTACTATGGGTAAAGCAAAACAAAATTTTGTATTTATGAGTAATTTTCTAAAGCGAATGTATCGTATAGTAATATTTAAAAACGTTTTATACCTAACCCTACAAATAAATCAATAAATTGGTTGACCCTGCCTCTAGCAGGTTGTATTCATTATCAGTTTGGTTAATTGCATGAGAATTGGTAAATGAGTTGGGCAAATGAACCACGCAAGACACATAATACTCAACTATCTGACATACATTTATTATAATCACATTGTAATCGATGAATCTATTGCATGCTTGTGGAACTACAATTTTTTCATTTGAAAGTGATCATAATTAATTAATGAAAATTAAAACACATATATATAATCATATTTGAAAATGACTTGTATGAGATCGTTTCATGTAAGAGCTTACGTGAGACAGATAAAAAATAATAACTTCTGTAATGAAAAGTAATAACATTTTATATCGAAAGTAATTATTAATTTAAGAAGTGTAAAAAGTGATTACATATTATATCTTTTAATTTATGTATAAAAATTAAATATCAACATTAACATGGGACATGGGACGAAAAAACTATAAAACTGAATTGACACACGCCGGCTGAGGCGCTGAGGTGACCTTGGATGTAGAATAGGACTCCCAACCGGAGATACAGGGGCCGATATATTCCTAGGAGCATAAATATCACTGCATATTTAGAAAAAAAATTCAAGAGTGAGAGAGGCTATTTATTGCAAGGAACATAATTATCTTCACATCTATGCTTTAATGCATTGTTACTTGTAAATTTAAGAAGCCATTAGCATAATCTCCTTCCAAACGAAAAAGAAAAAGGTCCCATAAAATCCATCCCCCATACATCAAAAATTTCACAAACAGTTATAGGATATTGGGGCATTTCATTTCGTTGAGAAATATTTCCTACACGTTGACATCTATCACAATACTTGCAAAATTCATAAGCATCTTTAAACAATGTCAGCCAATAGAATCCACACTCAAGCACTTTAAAAGAAGTTTTCCTAAAACTAAAATGACCACCACATGCATGATTATGACAGAAGGTGAGAATTGAATTAAATTCAAGGTCAGGAACACACCTTCTTATTACTTGATCGGAACAACGTTTCCACAGATATGGATCATCCCATATGTAATACTTGGCATCACTACGGATTTATCACGTTTTACCTTACTCATACCAAATGGAAACTGATGGGAGGTCAGAAAATTTGCCAAATCAGCAAACCATGGAATAGATCCTTCTGACACTGAAGAGTTTAATGTTAGTGAATTTTCCAAATTTTGCAAAACTGCCAGCAGCTGTTCATCTGGGAACTTTTCAAGAATTTTCTGCTCTTCTTCATCTCTAATTAGCCGGCTTAGGTGGTCAGCCACTAGATTCTCTGATCCTTTTTTATCTTTTATTTCCAAGTCGAACTCTTGAAGCAATAAAATCCATCGAATCAATCGAGGTTTTGCTTCTTTCATCTTCATGAGATATCGTAGAGCTGCATGATCAGAGAAAACAGTAACTTTAGTACCCAACAAATAAGATCAAAATTTTTCTAGAGTAAAAACCACAGCTAGGAGTTCTTTTTCCGTAGTGGAGTAGTTGGCTTGAGCGTTATCCAAAGTTTTTGAAGCATAGAATATCACGTGTGCAGCCTTATCAACTCGTTGCCCCAACACTGCTCCTACGGCATAGTCACTAGCATCACACATGATTTCAAAGGGTAAACTCCAATTCGGTGGTTGAATCACAGGTGGTGTGGTTAGTAACTCCTTCAACTTATCAAAAGCATTTTTACATGCATCATTCATATCAAACTTCACATCTTTTTGCAATAGCTCACAGAGTGGCTTGGCTATCTTTGAAAAGTCTTTGATAAACCTTCTGTAGAAACCTGCATGTCCAAGAAAAGAACGAACTTCCCGCACAGATGTGGGATAAGGTAGTGCAGATATAAGGTCTACCTTAGATTTATCAACTTCAATCCCATTCTTTGAAATAACATGCCCTAAAACAATACCTTGTTCAACCATAAAGTGACACTTTTCCCAGTTTAAAACAAGGTTTGTTTCTACACATCTTTTCAATATCAATTCAAGATTTCCAAGGCAATTATTAAAGGATTCTCCATAGACACTAAAGTCATCCATAAAGACCTCTATTATGTTACCCACAAATTCAGAAAAGATGCTCACCATACACCTTTGAAATGTGGCTGGTACGTTGCAAAGCGTGAAAGGTAACCGACGACATGCAAAAGTCCCAAAGGGGCATGTGAAGGTTGTTTTCTCCTGATCTTCGAGAGCAATTGCAATCTGAAAATAACCAGAGAAACCATCAAGAAAACAGTAATAAGAATAACCTGCAAGCTTTTCTAACATTTGATCAATGAAGGGTAAAGGAAAATGATCCTTTCTAGTCATGTTATTGAGCTTGCGATAATCCATGCATACTCTCCAACCTGTTTGCAAACGAGTTGGAACCATATCACCTTTGTCGTTCTCAACCACTGTTATCCCTGATTTCTTTGGTACCACTTGCGTTGGACTGACCCATTTACTATCTGAGATGGGATAGATAATCCCCACACTCAGAAGTTTCAAAACCTCCTTCTTTACTACCTCCATCATGGGCGGATTCAGCCTACGCTGAGCTTCTCGAGAAGGCTTTGCATCATCTTCAAGTAGAATACGGTGTATACAAATTGCAGGTCTGATACCTTTCAAGTCAGCTACAATCCATCCAATAGCCGTTTTATATCTCTTCAACACATTGAGTAATAAGCTCTCCTGCTCGTCCGTCAAATTGGACAAGATGATCACCGGCAAAGTGGAATCCGATCCCAAGTATGCATACTTCAAGTGGTCAGGAAGTGTCTTTAACTCCAGCTTCGGTGCCTGCACTATAGATGGAAAAATATTTGGAAAAATGTCAGGCAATTTAACAGAAGCCACATCTACGCTGCTCGACTTCTGAGAAGAACTATGCAAAGCATTGATATAGTGATTCAGATCTTCATTATCCCATCTTTCAGCGTCCTCCTTCATGATTCCTTGTTCAATTACTGTGTCTAATGCTTCCCTATTAGTGAGTTCGAAATGTTCCTGGACAATCGGCTCAATAGTACTCACAACAGAAAGTAGGTTAACATCATCAGGGTATTTCATAGCATCATATATGTTGAACTTAATGATCTGCCCATCAAATTCCATCGTGAGAGTTCCTTCACTCACATCTATTTTGGTACATGAAGTGTTTAGGAATGGTCTCCCCAACAAAATTGGAGTTGAATTCAATGGGTGGTCATTCATTTCTAACACATAAAAATCAGCAGGGAATATGAGTTTATCTACTTGAACAAGAACATCTTCAATGACTCCATTTGGGTATGCCTGGCTTCGATCAGCAAGTTGGATGACAACTCCAGTCTTTTTCAACTCTCCCGTACCCAACTCTTCCAATTGTTTTCCACTACGCAGTGTGATGGCGCTCACATTCTTAGGATTAACCTCTGTTTGTGAAGGCAACTTCCCAGTGTTTTGAGCCTGCATTTGGCCCACAGTTGTAGCCAATTGGCTTATTTGATTCTCTAGGTTCCAAATTGATGATTGGGTAGACATTTTCAAATCCTGAATGGATGAACGTGTTATCTCTTGGAATTTGAGATTGTTAACAGCCATTTCCTTCATCATTTGCTCAAATGAAGTTCCGGAATTTGAAACTCCTTGTTGGCGATTCCCACCATCTTGAGTGTGATCTTGTTGCTTGTTTATCATCCTTTGCTCCTGGAATTGCTGCTACCCCCTATTTCCCCCTTGTCCCATACCATACCTCAGATTGGGATGATCTCTCCATCCCTGGTTGTATGTTTGAGAAAAGGGATCATAAGGTCGCCCCAGGGCATTTACTTGTTCTTCACTAGGTGTAACTCTGCACTCAAGAGTAGAATGATCATTAGTTAAACAATATTGACAAGATGGAGGGTTTACCCCTTTTCCTTTAGCAAGATTCTCCACAGCAAGTGTCAATTTGTTCAAAGTTTCCTCTAATTTGGAATCATGGATTTCCTTCACTTCTCTAACCATCGGGTCTCGTGTGCCAAATTGTTGGGTATTGGCAGCCACGCTAGAAATCAAATCTCTAGCAGCAGTGGGTGTTTTCATCATAAAGGCTCCTCCGCTAGCTGCATCAAGCATGTTTCTATCCATGATTGATAACCCTTCATAGAAGTATTGCAAAAGCAACTGGTCACTTATTTGATGTTGGGGACATGCTGATATGAGACGTTTGAACCTCTCCCAATACTCATGCAAACTCTCTCCTTGCATCTGACGGGCTCCAGATATCTCTTTTCATAGAACAGCAACTCTGGTAGCTGGAAAGTAAGTTTGGAGGAAGAGTTTTTCCATTTCTGCCCATGTATTAATTGATCCGGGAGGGAGATAATATAACCAATCTTTTGCCATGTCCTTCACTGCAAATGGGAATGCCCTAAGCTTGACCATTTCCTCCGTTACTCCATTTGGTTTCATGCTCATGCATACAACCGAGAATTCAATCAAAAATTTGTGAGGATTTTCTCCTGAAAGACCATGAAAAGCAGGAAGTAAGTGAATCAATCCTGATTTTAATTCAAATACCATATTATCAGTGATCGCAGGAAAGTTAATGCATAGTGGCTGATGGACTATGTCTGGATTGGCCAATTCATTCAAAGTTTTCTCATTGACTACAGCCATGTTTTTCTCTTCAAGTTGAAGTGGATCGGTTGCAAGTTCGGATTTGGTAAGATTTTCTGTGGTTTCGACAATAGACGAACTGGTTTCCTTCTTTTTCCGTGACTCCTTTCTAATCCTGTGGACAGTTTTCTCAATTTCTGGATTGTATTCAACCTGTTTTTTACCAGAAGATCGAGTAATCATTCAGAAATTAAAATTTCTTAAAATAGGGGTCTTCTAAAACACAAAAATTTAATTAAATTCAATTTTACTCCCCGGCAGCGGCGCCATTTGATGAACCGTCGTCGTGCTCTCAAAATATTTTATATCTCTGACTTACTATAATACTTAGTATAATGGTAAGTAGGGTCGTTTCCCAAGAGAGTAAAATGAATTTTAATCAAATTAAAGTGTCGTAAGCAATAAAATAAATAAAAGGGGGGTTTGTTGAAGTGACAATATGAAAATAACAAAAGTAATGAATTAATTCAAAGTTTAAATAACAAAAATAGATAGAATATGTAAATAAACGAAAGGTAAAAGCCTAGTTTAAGATATCGATCCCCTCCCGTTTATTAATTTAACTAATTATCGGAATTTAACATCTAGCCTAATGTGCAAACTCAAATCCCTAGGAAGACGGTACGACCAATCAACCCGAATGTTCTTACGTTCATCAACTAGGGTACGACCACTAGATTGAACTATCTACAAGTGACCCTATGGATTCGAACTCATAGATGCATGAAAACTCTAAACATAGAATTACTGGGCTATGAAAACCGGCTAGGAATCATACAACCTAGATCCCATTACACCTAGAGGGAACAACCTCTATTTGTTACTTAATCCAATCCCTACAACAATTACGGATTGTAGATCATAGAATAACGTTCGGTTATAAAATAATCAAGTAGTTGATCAAGCTAAATGAATTATCAAACAACCATTAAGCACATCAAAGCATGTAATAGAATAAACTTGCACAAAAGATTCAATATAAAACCCTTAATAATTCATAAAACTAACAACGGGAGGTTCACGAAATCCTAAACTAAATAAAAGAACTAGCCACACATGTTCATAACTAAAATAAAATTAAAATAGCAAAACCGTAGATTCTTGGCGATGATCTTCACGCCACTTTCACCAATGCTCCAATGCTCCTATTTCTCTTGATCATCCAAAAGATGGAGATCAGTTTTGTGGGATGGTTCTCCCACTAGAAGAAGGCTTGTGTGTTATGTGTCTTGTGGTGTAGGGTGTGCCTTGTGAATGGTAGAGCTGCCCCCTTTTATAGTAGTTTCAAAGGTGAAGTGTTGGTGGAGGAATCATGGAGAATGCAGCCATTATGCATTTAACAAATGATATGGAAGGTGGTGATGAGTCATAAAAGCATCAAACTTGCATAAGACAAGTGATCTTGTAGGTGGAGTTGCTCTCACATCACTTTCATCTCCATATTTTATGAAATTGGATGGATGTTGATGTTTCTCCAAGAATCTAATCCATGTTGAGGGTTGTTTCCAGCTGCATTGAATGGAGATTGAAGTGGAAATGTCAGAAATTGAGCAATGGAAGTCGAAACCAAACGAAATCAGACGTTTAAGCTGTCCAGCAGCTCAATTCGACGTCAATGGAGGTCGTCCAGGTCGAACAGATTTGCGCGGTCTCACCGTTTCGCGTATAACTTCCACATCCGAGTTCCGAATTTAATAATTTTTACGCTCACGTGATCCTCTCTTCCTTGGCTTTCTATCAGTATAAAGAACTACTAAAACTTCCAAGATTTGATAGTGCAACAAGCCATAGAAAGTAACACAATAGTTCTGTTCGGCACAGCTCGCGCGACGTTACCATTTTGCTCATAACTTCTTCGTTTGGAACTCGATTGTAGTGTTCTTTATGCCAAAACGATCCTCTTTTCAGTGGCTTTCCAATCATGTATCACACCACCAGTTTTGATCTCCATAACAACACAGAAAAATTACAAAAGTTGGACGTGCGTTTTTCATCATCTTTGCACAAATTGCACCTTTTCTCCAATCTTGCATTTTTTTTTCCTTTTTCCACCTAAAACACAATAAAACACCTCAAGTGCACATTTTTCTCACATATATTAAATATAAGAAATTTGTGCTAATATATTACAAAAATATCAATTAAATAGGTGTTCAATTGGACATTAAAACACACTAATTTTCACTCTCATCAGGAGCCAGCACCAACACGGGCCGTGTAGCCAACACGGACCTATAAGTGATGGCCATGCGGCGACACCTATTCGTTCAACACGGGCACCTTAAGGCCGTGTCCAGTCGCACGGGTCGTGTTGGCAGCACGAGCCGTGTCATCAACACGGCCCTGTAAGAAAAGGCCGTGCGGAAGCATCAGTTTACACGACACGGCCACCTTATGGCCGTGTTGCGTCACACGACTCGTGCTGTGTAAAATCCTGGAAAAAAATCAGAATCCTTCTAGAAGCCTCCCAAGGGGTATATTTACCCAATACTTCAATATGTGAGAAAAGATCCGAAATCCACTCTTCCACACACACCTCACACACCTTTTCCTCCATTTTTCACCTTCACCTTCATCCATTCTTCATCCTTTGGATCTACCTTGATCCAACCATCACATCCTCCATCCAAGTAGTAGATAAGCAAGGAAGAGAGGTGAATTGCAAGGGGAAGAAGAAGATCACCATTGGAGACATCCAAGGGAGTTTTCATCTAAACTTTGTATTGAAACCTATTGTTTATCATGTTTTGTAAGGAATTTAATGTCTATGTTAATTTTCTTATGGATATGAGAGGCTAATCTCCCTTGTGAGATTAGCAATATGAATTGTGTTGGACAATTTTTGGTATTTTGCAATTGAATGATTATGTTGATTGGGTTAATTGATTTTCTATCATTGATGCTTTAGATCTTGAGGTTTATGATGATTTGTGTGTTTAATTGTTTTAAGCATGTGATTAGATTGAGAAGTCAATTGCATATTTAGGATAATTAAGTGAATCATTTCATCAAACACTTCATGTGCATTATAGATTTTGAAGAGATTGAGAAGTCCTTCATAGTTTAGAACCCTTTGATAGAACATATCATTTATTAGATTGAGAAGTCAATAGATTATGTGAAGGGACTCTCATTTCAAGCTTAGTACCTAGTTGGAATTGTTTGAGTGAGAACCAATCCAATGAATGTCATTCCATATCCTATTCATTCCGAGTGGGAGTTTAGTGATCTTAGTGTTGGCCCTTAGCCCTTTTTCCCATGACACATATGAATTCATTGCATGATACCTAGATTTTCCATGCTTTAAGTATTGTTAATCTCATCTCTATCTACTTGGCTCATTCATCCATCTCCCATTCATCTATCCATTTATTTTATTGTAATTTCTTGAATATCTTCCTTTCTTGATCATCTCTATAATACTATGGTGAACACGAGATCGCTTAGACTCTAGCACGTTCCTCCATGTGGTTGGATAATTTCTTTAATTGGTCATGCCCACTATATTATGGCTAATCAATACATGAAACAGTGAGACAGAGCAAGTGGATTCGACCACGACAGTCCAGTTCGACCAGATCCCTTGGTCGAACTCAAGGCATTTTGGTCGAACCTGAAGCCTGAAGTGCGTTAAATCGCCGATTTCAATTCGACCAGGGTTCGACCAAGTCCTAGGTCGAACCCTAGGTCGAACTCCATCCCTGGGACGCGTCCGGATCCAATTTTTACACCCCAAGTGTGTGTTTTCATCTAAAAAGCCCATCCTAGGTTCGTAAGGAGAGCTTACAAGTATAAAAGGGGATGTAGATCACACCAAGAGGAAAAAAAGACAATAGAATAGAATAGATTGAATTGGAGAGAGGCCACAACAATACTACACCCCACAAGGGGATCACCCCCAACCATCATCCACATCCTTTCCTCCATCCATCCATCACTTTGAAGATTCGTTCGTGGAATCAAGAGGAGAACCAATAGGAGAATTCAAGATGGAGAAGGACGCGACGACGCCCACATCTAGGGTTTTATTCGTTTCCTAATTTATCTTATATTTTCCAGACATCCGGGTAAGATCTATCCAACACCCATGATTGTTCTTCGCAACATCATGGGCTAGAGCCTTTTTGGTATAACTAGGGTTGTGAAGGTTTTACGAATTAATTGAACTTTTGGTGTAAACTTCGTACAACACTACTTGTGGATTTATTTTATATATGATGTTGCCTTTTTAATTCATACTCACGGTCGTTTTATGCATCATTAACTGTTATGTAGAGTTTGAATACATATCTTGGTTATTTATTGAGTGCGTTCACTGCTGAGCAGGATTCCATGTTAAGATTCTAAGTGAGGGGACTCCGAAACTTCATTAGAACTATCATATATGAATACTTATTAATTGAATTGAATTCGGGTTATTAAGTAGGATAAAGAGTATAATTTTATAGTATCTATAAAGGGAGATCATATCGGGTTAGAGTACCAATTGACCAGGAAATAATTGATACTGATAGTACCTAAAAAGGGGGAGGGAATTATATCTCTTGCTCTGAGGTTATTCACACGTGTTACACGCATGTTTACTTGTGTCTATAGAGCAGATATGCATGGTTTAGTAATGCGTCCATATTCCACAAGGCAGAGTCGGACATCAACACACGAAAGGGAGATTAATGAGTGAAACTGGATTATCCTAGAGCTACCTATTTTCCTACTTGATCCACTTTCGTATTCTTCTAGTGATATTTTATTTTATTCGTTATTATAATTAATTATTTATTAGTTTAATAATTAAATTCTAAAAACTATATTGCCACAATCGTTTTAATTAATTTAGATAATAATTAAATTGATAATACGTCATCCTTTGGGTTCGATATTCACTTGGTCGCTTGCTTAAGCTGCAATTGATATTCTTAATACTTGGGGATTAATTTTGCGTGCAAAGAAAACACGCATCACTGCTCCACCTCTTTCCCCTTCAAATTTTGCATTACCACAACAATCCCCTCCTCCACCATCACATGCTAAAGCATCTTTTTTGCCACCCCCATCTGCACCACCTCCCACATTGCCACATGAAGGACCTCCATCACGACCCACATTGCCCCTAGCATTTTCACTATATCCCCTAGTGTCACCACCACCACCTAAGGCAACTTATTCACCACCCTCACCATCTGCTCTAGTATCACCGCCGCCATTGAGTCCTACTAACTCTCCTCCTCCTCTAATTTTGATCCCAGAACTACTATCAAGGAGTTATTTACCAAAGGGTTCGCCTTACTCTGTTGTACGACCACCTCCTCCTTCACCTCCACCTCCAATTATTCAAGCTTCTCCTCCCCCACCTCCTCTTGTTTTCCCCCCACCTCCACAAAGCATTCTCCTCCACCTCTTTCATCACCTTATATAAGTCCTACTCCAACTTCAGCAGCATCTCCCCCTCCCACGCCTCTGCCTTTGTCACCTTTTTATGTAATATACCCCCTTTATGGCAACAATGTATCATTTACTCATCCATAAAAAACCCTTTGCAACTTCATACAACATGCACGACCAGTATACCCTTTACTCATCAACAATGTACCCTTCACTCATCAGCAATATAATTTTTTCGCCATGCCATAATATCTTTTATAATAAACTTGAAACACTTTAAACTTCGTACTCTTTACATGAAAACAATGTACCCTCTTTCATCAAGAATGTACCCTTTAGTCTTCAATAATATACCCTTTAGTCTTCAATAATATACCCTTTGCAAATTCGCACAGTTCACATGACAACAATATACCATTTGCATGATAATAATGTACCCTTCAACAGTAGCTGATATACCATTTAGTTGTAATGACTGCACCTGCTTGGACACCCCATCTGTCAACACAAATTTCTTCAATTCTCAAATTCTATCCCCCTTATTTCTACATCTTTATACTTCATATCCGATTTATTGTATATGTTCTCTAGTTAGTTTGACTTTTACCTGCAAATTTTTTATTTATTTGTATAGGTAAGGATATTATATTGCAAGGTCAAAGAGATTCTGATGGAGGAGAGAAATATATAGGTTCTTGCTCTTTTCCTTTTATCCATTAATATATCAAGTCATGGTTGTCCGCTAATTCATAGTTGTTTTATGACATGTCTTTGTAGTCATCTTTTAATTCTGTCACCAATGCCAAATTTGAATAGTGTACCCATTACTCATCAACAATATACTCTTTACTCATATGTAATATACTCTTTTTATGACAACAATGTATCCTTTGCTTATACATAAAAAACCTTTGCAACTTCATACAATTACACGACCAGTATACACTTTGCATGACAAACGATGTATTTTACTCATCAATAATGTACCATTTACTTATCAATTATATACCCTTTGCAAATCCATACAGTTCACATGAAAACTATATACCCTTTGCATGATAAAAATGTACCCTTCAACAGTAGCTGATATACCATTTAGTTGTAATGATTGTACATATGTTCAAAATTTTTATTTTTCATTCAATAAATTTGCATAGTTGTATTTTTTTGCAATTGCTTTATTTGTCGAACCTGGGATTCGTGGAACCATGCCTATTTCTAACTCTTGTTTGTCTTCTTCGTGCTTCTTTGCAGAGGCGGAGAAGTCTTGAGTTACAATTGGAATGCAAAAACAACAAGTTATGTTCTCATGTGTTGCTTCCCAATGTGCATTCTTCAGCTTGTAGCTGTTCAGTTGAAATCAAGTACAAGGATAAAGATAGGAAAATTACATTCTTATTTCATCCAAGTAGTTTCTACTTCTCATATAAAGGCTGAATATGTTGCCATCTGCAAATACCTTCTATATCCCGTTTCTTAGTCTTTTCACAGTGGTGCTTACAACACCTACTTGTTATGGCTTGGAAGATGTATACTTCACTTGAAAATCAATAAGGGTTTGCAAATGAGAGTGTATATTAATATTTTTGGGTTCAAGTTTTTTACTATTAAGTGTTTATTGTTCTGCTTAGTTTATCAGTACTAGTGAAGCCTGAAAGGGCCTTGTTTAATGCCCTTGTATTTCTAGCTTTACTTTACCCTTTTTGTTGTGCAACTGTAAACATATGCATCATTGTGTTTATTAATCGTTCTAATTTTTTAATTTAGTGATATAACAAGTTAATTATTGTGAGAGATGCTGATAAATTATTACATTTCTTGGATTGTGAATGAGTAAGTTCTAATCATTTATATTGTTTCCTTAACATTGTTATTAAAAGTTATACCCTTTAATATAGAGTGTCATACCCTTTAGTATATAATTATATACTCTTTGCACCGTGTCATTATATCTTGACATTATAAACTTGAAACACTGTCAATAATAGAAGTTCTAAACTCCATATCATTTACTCATTAACAATATCCTCTTTCACCATGCCATAATACCATAACAACATAAATTCAAAATAGTGTAAACTCCATACTTTTTACATGACCACAATGTACTCTTTACTTATAAAAAATATACCCTCTACTCATAAACAATATACCCTTTGCGCTATGTCATAATACTTTAACAATATAAACTCAAAACATTATAAACTTTATACCCTTTACAAGACCACAATGTACCATAAACTCATCAACAGTATACCCTTTGCACCATGCCATAATACCTTAACAACATAAACTCAAAACACTCTAAACTCCATACTCTTTGCATAACCACAATGTACCCTTTGCTCATTAATGATATACCATTTACTTATAAATAATATACCCTTTGTAACTTCATACAATTTACATGATCACAATATACCTTTTACATGACCACAATCTACTATTTACTCATTCACAATATACCATTTTCACCGTGCCATAATACCTTACAAACATAAACTCGAAACATTGTAAACTCCATACACTTTACATGACCACAATGGTACCCTTTACTCATCAACAATATACCTTTGTAGTGAACAACCACACTGATTAAATTCAAATACAAATTAGCAAGTGTATATGAAGGATAAAAAAAGTATGATATCTCCTTCACATACAAAAAAAAAAGGTCTTTCTATACTAATTCAACTATTTATATAGTGTTCATATAGAAAAAACTAATCATTTCGAGTACACAGTTATAGCTCCAACTTGATTATAACCACCTATATACAATATTCATCAACACAATGTACCCAAAAGCTGAAGCAACCAACAAACACCATCAAATATACCTTTTCCAAGTTTAACTTTTTCCCAATTCTTTCAATTTCTCCTTGGCAGCCCTTTTCTTCTCTTCTACACTCTTTAGTGCTTCTTCATTTTTCCTTAGCTTTTCCCTTTAAAAGTCAAGGCTTCTTCTTGTAGAATTCAGAAGCAAATTTAGTAACTCGAGCTCTCATCTCATTTTGATTTGACAATATTGTTGCATAAATGTCAACCCTTAGTATAAGCCGAATCTCAGACTTCATGGAAAAAAAAGCATATAAGTAATTGAATAAATAAACTAAGCTTTTATTTGCATATAAATATACAAGTAAAATTAATAGTAAAAAACAAATTACCTTACTCAATTCAGGAGTAAGGCAGATGTATAGAATCAATTTTCATAAATTCTACAAAAAGGATTAATTTCCTAATCATCCATCATATCTGCTTTTCTTAACTCATATAAATGACCTGGTGTATAGTGGAAGGAGTTCAAATAGTGCATTCTTTACTCAAATTATGCTCTCTAATAGAGTATGAGCATATAATACAGTGCCTACAATTTTTTTTTATAATTTCTAAAGATAGAAATCCCAAGAATAGATTAAAATAAACTAAACCAAAACCAATTAGCAATCACACATAAAGAGCCTAACAAGAGGTTGTTATAACTTCTAAAGATAGGAATTTCCATGATTCAACAGAATGTCAATATCACCATTTTATTGTTGTTATGCTTCTTATGGGGTTAATTTCTCTCTCTTAATTACAATACACACATATAATTAATTCTTTTTCTCTCTCTCAAGGAATTAATTCTATGTTTATAAGATTAAAATTATAAATTACGTATAATTAAGTCAATCATACAATAGTTTATTTAATCATGATATACATAGAGAGAGATGTAGTAATTGGTTGAGTACTTAACATAAAGGTTGATGTTGAAACAGGATATCCAACTGTTTAACATCACTAATTAAAGGTAATTTAACAAACAGAAGCATCCAATTGTTTATGCAAACATTATGTCTTCTCTGGACAAAATAGAAAAACCAAAACGCAATTAGAACCATCTAGTACAACATGCAACAAATTGCAAGTGATTGAACATACCAATGAAAACCTAAAAATGAGCCTCTTTTCTCTTCTAACGCATATAAAAATTCATTAATCTAAATGTATCACCATCACAATCAATTGAATAAGCTTAATACTATCCTAAGAACAAGTTAAGTACCTAGTGGTGGTGGACGCGGTTAAGATAGAAAGTATAGTGATGACAACCTTCAAATTCTCTGAATTTGAGTTTAAATAGGTACACTGGATTAGACTCTAGACTATATATTATAATATTACAAAGAGGAAAAAGGAAAAATTAAGGTAATAAGAAAATATCATCATTAATACCTTGCGATTCAATAGCCAACACTTTGACTCGATGAGCCACCGAATACACCGTCGTTAACCATCAGCGAGTAGTAGTCGAAGAATCGAGAAGAGAATAAGATGGTTCATAGCATGCTGAGAACGAGAATGAGAGAGGGAGAACAGCGTGAACGTGAGGAATGGTGAGAATGAATTAGTTTTTTTTCTCTTAAATATTCCGGGTCGGGTTATCAATATGGGTAGGGTCGGGTTTAGGCATATGGGTCTAAATCCGTGTGCTCGGGGATACAGGAGATTTTGCCATGATTGAATGAAATTATGTTGGAATTGAATGAACTAATGAATGAATAGAATAGAGATGAGAAATGAATGATTAAAAATATTTATTACCATAATTGGTATTGATTAGGAATAGGTTAAGTAATAGAAAATAATTTGATTAAATCTCATATTTATTATTTTATTTAGATTTTAAATTGATTAAAGTTTCAATAAATTTCATATGTTTTAATAACTAAACTAAAAAAGAAATTAAATTAAAGATAAAATATATATTTACATTATTTAAAATTTAAATAAAAATTATATGTAATTAAAAAATTATTAAATAATTTATAAAAATAAAATACATATTTATATTTAATATTACAAAAATATATATTTAATTTAATTTTTTATATATTTAATATTTTTATAATAAATATTTAATTAAATATATAAATTTATATTTTTATTAATTTATATTTATTTTTTTATAATGAGAATTAATTTTTATTTAGATTTTAAATAAGTTAATATTTTTAATAAATAATTTAACATATCAATTTTTTTAATATGAAAATTACATGTTAAAGAAAAAGAAATTAATTAATTTTTAATTTTTGTAACTATATAAAATGAGATGTGATATAAAATAAAATTATAATTATTAATATCTTATGTTATATAGATAAAAATAAATAAAAAAATTTAATATTTGATTCCTTAAAGGAAAGAAATGGGTAAAGCCATGAGAGTGGCATGAATGGTGATTCCCATGTTGTAGGAATGCTCATTCCATAAGGAATGAGCATTAACAAAATATACTGAACTTAGGAATGTAATTAATATTGGGAATGATGATTCCATTCCCAAACCATTCCTTCTTGAGTTGGTCTTCTGTGTCTCCCGGGACACACCATGCCCCCATGGGAACACAAGAATTTCTAGTATTATTGGGTATATTTGGGTTTCGGTATAATATGTTGATTAGAATAATATGACAAAAATAATAAGAATGGAATTTGAATCGAGTCAAGAGTTACACTCTTTCTCCTTAAGACGAAATTGCCCCACTCTGGTGCTTACGATTTGATGGCAATCATCTCCAAGATACAACGACTCACATCTTGTGATAGTAGCACTACAAATCACAAGATACGGCGAATCAACCGATATTATAAACTCACCTTAGGAGTAGGATGACTTAGAAAAATATTTAGAGACCAAGATTTAAATACGGAAATGTGTTCAGAGTCAAGGATTATGGAATGGGAGGACCTATTTATATATTTCAAGTCATCTTTTCATGAATTGATGCGACCATTGGATTTGATTTTGAATTCAAATTCAAATACCTTTTCATGAAAAGACACAATTTATTAAAAAATTACACCCTTTGATCACATTTCTTCATAGACACACTTTAATCTATTAGACACCATTTTAAGGTTACTTTTCCATTCACCTTAATTTTCCAACAATCTCTACATGAATTGATAAAGTCAATGAAAAAGACTACGACACGGGAGATTAACAGTAAAGTGAGTTCAAACGAAAAGATATTACATCAGGATAGGTAGCTTCTGGCTTTAAACCTTCCTCAGTTGAATACTATCGGACATACTCGCAGTTTAGTGGACGCGATGCCTTGAACTACTCTACTTTTGTGTATGACAAGATAACAGTACTAACATAATACCTCTCATAATACCTTTGGTTCTCATGGTTGTGTCCATTTCGGCTGTGGACCATATCTTGGATTCATAAGCGCTTCATTGAGACGACCCATTCTCGCACTTAGATAGGTGACCTCTCATCAAGAATATCATGTCATACCCCACCTTTATTAGGTACAATAGTCATTAAAAGCTTTTATGCTTACCCTTACCACACGTCAACATGTTTATTTGCACTTGATTTGTCTCTAGGAATGGGTTAATTAATATATTTCAAGTGCACACTTAAACAAATATAACTTAGTTGTCTCATTGAACCAAGTTTGTAAGATCTCCACTCATCATGGTTGAGTTACTGCTATAAATGTTTTTTAATGCGTGGCTTTTTATTCCATTCCTTTCAGACATGCAACATTGATCTTCATTCAATTTTATTACGGATCGTTTTGAGATCAGTTGCCTTAGGCCAACATAATTTAAATTTTAGGGGCTATGCATTTAGCTAATCACCACATTTAAATGTCTCCAGGGATTCTCCCCACATTTGAATATCTAGGGGATCTCCCCCACATTTGAGTCAGTTGGCCTTTTGTAATATTTAATCAATTGATTGATATAATTATTTGAACCATTAGTTCATTTATTTTCTAACTTTTTCCCAAAAATCATCTATTTTTTTACTTCTCACGAAGAGATATAATTCTTTAATCACGACACGATGACTTTTCATGTAGATACGACTCTTCATCAATAGACAAAACTCCTTAACAAGGGATGTGATTTTTAATGAATACACGACTCATTTTCATATGGAGATACGACTTTTAATGAAAAGACACGACTCTTCTTCAAAGAACGCGACTCTTCATATCTTCTCCAAGTAATGTGACTCTTCACGAAGAAATATAATTTTTCCCAAAGAGACACAACTCTTTTCTTGGGATCACACACAATCCTTTAGGAAGGAATACCATTTTTCATGAAGAGACACATACTTCCATAATTATTGCAAGTATATTATTCAGATCTTTAAATTTATCAATAATATCTTTCCATATTATCAACCCAATATATAATTTTAATTTTAATAGTAAAAAAAGATTAAAAAATTAAGAGAATAAAATGGAAGTATTAGGAGGGAGGGTGGTTACGTGGCTTTTCTTTCAAAAGAAAGAACGGGAAACTTTCTCTTGTGACACATTCATGCGTGATAATAAACCATCCAACTGTCAATCCGTTTCTCTCTTATCTTTTAAAAATTAATTTCCAATTAACATGGCAAAATTCAATATATCATAAAATATTTGCATACTCATAGTTAAAAATATGTGTCTTTATGCATAAATGGCAGGCATCATCATTCTAAAAATATTTTATTTCCCGCAAACCAACGATGTATAACCAATTAATTCAACACTTATCTACTTATCTATGAATACAGTGTCGATGGTTGTTCATTTACGTAAGGTTGCAATATTTCAGATTAACATATATAACCGCTAAAAACTATTTCTGTTTACTCATTTTCAGAACAGACACATATTTTCATAAATAAATTATTTTGATAATTGATTTCTTTGATTTAATAAACTTTAAATTAAATCATGCACACATCATATAACGATCACATAAGTTGCGTACCTTCTTCTCGTTTACATAAGAAAACTCCCTTCAATGTCCTTAACTCAACCAATATTATACCGGAGCCATGGGTAAAATTCCGTGTTAAGATTGTTGGGTATATTTGAGTTTCGGTATAATATGTTGACTAGAATAATATGACAAAAATAATAAGAACGGAATTTGAGTCGAGTCAAGAGTTACACTCTTTCTCCTTAAGATGAAATTGCCCCGCTCTGGTGCTTACGGTTTGATGGCTATCATCTTCAAGATATAATGACTCACATCTTGTGATAGTAGTACTACAAATCACAAGATACGGCGAACCAACCAATATTATGAACTCACCTTAGGAGTAGGACGACTTAGAAAAATGGTTAGAGACCAAGACTCTAAGTACGAAAATGTGTTCAGAGTCAAGGATAATGGAATGGGAGGGCCTATTTATAGATTTCAAGGCGTCTTTTCGTGAATTGATGCGACCATTGGATTTGATTTTGAATTCAAATTCAAATGTCTTTTCATGAAAAGACATAATTTATTAAAAAATTACACCCTTTGATCATATTTCTTCATATATACACTTTAATCTATTAGACACAATTTTAAGATTATTTTTTTATTCACCTTAATTTTCCAACAATATTAAATTCTTGTGTTCCTATGGGGGCACGGTGTATCCCCGGGGGCACATAAGTTTTTGTCTTCCTTCATACCAATCATGCCATTTGTTGTGTTCAGAAATACATATTCATGGACCATGGTGTTCAGAAAGACTTTGAGTTTTATGAGTAAAACTTTTAATTGTGTTCGGAAATACATATACATGGTATTCAGAATATCTAAAAATATGCAGTTGCACCGAAATTACCTTGGAAATTAATAGAGAAAAAAGTACAGTTGCACCGAAATTATCTAAAATTCAATCACTCATATACATACAAATAATCGCCAGTGTATACATACCCAAGAGAGAGAAGGAAAGGGCACAAAAGTATTAAAAGTCAGAGAGATCATAGAAGAGAGTAGCTTTTGCAAAAACTTGATTAAGATGATAGTGATTGTGGTATGTAGGCAGAGAGTGGATGGGGTAGATTACGGCATAAAGTTATCGAAAATTACTGATGACATAATGGAGCAAATTATATGAATATTTAAGGTTTTATTTTATTTCTATATAGAGATATATTGGGTATCTCAAATTAGTATATTGTATATCTGTCAGTAATATTTTCATCCTAATGTATCTACTAGTAATATTAATATATATTTTGTACTACGTAGTAATAAATCTATTTTAGTTTGTTAAGTTATAAATTTTTATATTTTAAGCTTCTATGTTTAACTTTCATATAAATCTTTTTATCGTTTCACTCAAATTTTTATTCAATTATTTTAATATACTGTATTACACAAATTAATAAATAATTTTAAAAAGTTGTACTCTCATAATTTATAGTCTAGTCTCATTAAGCATTCATTCTTTTTTTGTTTGTTTGTTATATAATAACCATATTTTCTTTAATAATGGACATCTATCCAACAACTTCAAAATACAATAAGGTTAGCAAGACACATTCTCACATATATAAAAAATACCATCTCATATTATAACATTCTTTAGAACATCTTTTATTTTTCATTTGGATGCATGATAATTATTGGAAAGCAAAACGGTTCCTTCCAATATACATGGTAAAATAATTTAATTAGAAATGTAAATAAAAAATAAAAAAATTAAGAATTAGTTTTGAAAACTAAAATTTTTTTTCATAAACTTATGGGGGAACATCTGCAAAATATTCACGTCAGATTCCTCAGACGATTTGTCACCCATGTCACGTATTAGATCCATCAACTTTTCTTCCTATATTTTAACCTTGTTCGCTCTGATGAATTCATAATTTCAGATATAAGAAATATGAATTCTAACTTTTGATCAATAGAATAAAATTGGCATATTATAAACTAAACAAATTACTTACTCCCTTTGTCCCATCCTAATGGTTACATATTTCCTTTTTGGGCGTCCCATCCTAATTATTACATTTCCCTTTTTAGCATATGGGACCCACACAAATTAGTTACTCCTCTCTCCATGGGCCCACACATCACACTAATACACCTACCAACTTTACATTAAAATATTATTTCTCTTACCTCAATACATATTAAAATACTATATTCATTAATCCACGTGAAGCAAACATAACCATAAGGACGGGACAGAGGGAGTACTCAAAATCCTCTACATTAAACTCCATCATCTTTGTGGGTTTGTTGTTGACGCTAACCATCTTCACAGAAATAATTTCTCCAACCATTTTCATAGAAACAATTTCTCCAAACTTTCCTATGACATCTATTAATGTGTATAGACATGAGAACATATAAAAAATAAATAAAATATAATTTAATATTAAAAAAATAAAGTCTTACCAATTAGTAGATCTTGATTGATCTCCTAGTTCGAAATAACACTCTGAATTGGGACAAAGTTGTAGATATTCAAAAGGAAATGTAGGACCGCTAACTCTCTTAACAATCGTGTTGTGTATGAAAGGATGATCGGAGCAACGAATCCTAGATCTATTTCAAATATAAGAAATATGAATTCTAACTTTTGATCAATAGAATAAAATTGGCATATTATAAATTAAACAAATTACTTACTCCCTCCATCTCATCCTAATGGTTACATATTTCCTTTTTGGGCGTCACATCCTAATTGTTACATTTTCCTTTTCAGCATATGGGACCCACACAAATTAGTTACTTCTCTCTCCATGGACCCACACATCACACTAATACACCTACCAACTTTACATTAAAATATTATTTCTCTTACCTCAATACACATTAAAATACTATATTCATTAATCTACGTGAAGCAAACATAACCATAAAGACGGGACAGAGAGAGTACTCGAAATCCTCTATATTAAACTCCATCATCTTTGTGGGTTTGTTGTTGACGCTAACCATCTTCACAGAAATAATTTCTCCAACCATTTTCATAGAAACAATTTCTCCAAACTTTCCTATGACATCTATTAATGTGTATAGACATGAGAACATATAAAAAATACATAAAATGTAATTTAATATTAAAAAATAAAGTCTTACCAATTAGTAGATCTTGATTGATCTCCTAGTTCGAAATAACACTCTGAATTGGGACAAAGTTGTAGATATTCAAAGGAAACGTAGGATTGCTAACTCTCTTAACAATCGTGTTGTGTATGAAAGGATGATCGGAGCAACGAATCCTAGATCTATTGCAATCAACAAAAACCTTTGAAATATCATAAATTGAGCACTCTGACAACACTGGTAGAAAACTTCGACACATGTTGAGCCCATATTTTTTAATAGGCTCGCATTCCCTAAAACATAAGTATTAACAATGGTTACTAAAATATGTATTAGAACTGATCCCTTATGATAAAATATTGAAAATTTGAGTTATTACTTATAAGACTTTATCTGAGAATAGCGAAAACACATTCAACCTTTTTTTTAAGAATCCATAATTTTTGTCTAAATTAAGAAAAAATGACACCGAATTATTTTGTATAAATGTTTAAGGAATTAGTCAACCAAATAAACAGTAGAGATGTGTTCCCAAAATTTTAATGGACAAGATTAAATTGAAGGGTGCTAAAAAAGAAAATTAAAATTAGGTGGGAAAGATTTTTCTTCAATTTTGACCTCTTCATTTTCTTTTTATATTAGTATAGATAGATAGATAAATAGATAGATAGAGCTTTATTAAAAAAATTAATTTTTTTCATATATATTATAAAAGGTTTTTAATGGGCAGTATAAGGCTAAAGTCCAATGTTGTTCACACTATCTTCCGCCTCTGACTCTACGTTTGGATTGAGCTTAACTTGGAATTATTATTATTATTATTATTTTTAACTATCGGTTTTCTAATACGTGAATGTTAAAAAGTTAATTTGAATTTAAAGTATGTTTGATCTAGTGGTGGGGTTGAATTTTGAAAAAGTGATGGTGTTGTGATATTCTTATTTTCTTATTTGAATTAGAAAGAAAAGATATGAGAGATAAAAAAAGAATAAATAAATATTTGTGTGAGACCGTTCCACGAAAGGATTTTTGTGAGATAGATTAGAAGTGATAGTATATTATTTCCCCATCAGTGCAAATGTATCAATTTTATCATATTGGACGGTCAATCCAAATGTATCTATTTCCTCTTTTTTTAAAGTAAAATCACAGATGGCCCACCACATCCCTCTAGTACAACTAACCACTACATATAAAATAATAATACCCTTTAATTCACATGTAAAATGCAAATCAATATCTTTGTACTGGTTGGAGGAAGTAATAAAAAATGATATTTAAAATGAATAAAAAATGATAATTTGCAATGAATTTTTTCAAGAATAATTTACCCTCCGTCCGCTACAAAGAGTCTCATTTTTTCATATTGGGCGTCTACTCCTAAGAGTCTCATTTTCCTTTTTTACATTCAAGGGACCCACACATTCCCTCTAATACAATTAAAAGTTGGGGCTCACACATTCACTAATACAATTACCCATTAGATATTAAATAATAATACTTCTTAATCCACATATAAAAAGCAAATGGTATCTCTGGACCGGACGAAGGGAGTAATATAAATGAAAAGTGACAATAATTTTTTTAATAAAAAATAATATTTCCTTCGTCCTATAAAACCCTACACATTTATTTTCCACATTGTTTCAAAAAAGTTGCATTTTTTGATAAACTTTGTTGATTTTAGAGGATTTTGTAATATTTTTTGGTAATAAAAAGTATAAAGCAACGAAATTTGTGTAAAAAATGAGTGGCAAATTTAAAATTAAAGTAATTTTTGAAATTGTTCAATAAAGTGTGATGTTTTTTTCTTTTTTTCTTTTTGTGGAATAAAAAAATAAAGAAAGTGAGGTGGGTTGGAAGGAGGGAGTAATATGAAAATCTTTGAATAAAAGTGATAAAGGGAATGTAAAAATAGTTAAATTAGATTGGATATATAGGCTAATACTATTGTGCACTTGGGTGCACCCCATGATACAGTGCATCCACTTTGAGAAAAGTATATAATCATGAATTAAAATATATACAATTATGAATAAAAATGTATACACTTTGTTTATGAATTTTTTGTTAGTTTTTTAATGAAAAATTAAGTGTAAAAAATATACAATTATTAAAAAGTATGTATACACTATTGAATAAAAAATATATACATATGAATAGAATTTTGCACTTATGGTCCCGAAGGACACATAACCTCTTCAAAATAGTTCCAATAATTTCACTTTTAGTCCCAAACGATTATTTCTTTGTAGAGTTGGTCCCATGAAACTTCATATTTAGTCCCATAGATCTCCATTATTGATCCTAAAAATTTAGATTCATATTTTATTTGATTTATTTACTTATTTATTTTTTAATTTTTTATTTTTAATGTTACTAAATTATTATTAAATTAAAAATCTATGCTGAAATAATAATAAATAGAATAAAATAAAATATGAATATATAGTTACATTATTTGTTATTTTAATTATTTATTTATTTATTATTATTTTTATTTTTTATTTGACAATTAAATCTATGCAAACTCGGTCTGCTAAAATTTCAACCTTTCATATTTAGTCTTATACAGATGTATTATTGATCCAAAAAAATTAGATTCATATTTTATTTTATTCATTTACTTACTTTTTTACTTTTTTATTTTTAATGTTACCAAATTTTTATTTTTTTCAAAAAAGTCATGTTTAAAATAATAATAATAATAATAATAATAATAATAATAATAATAATAATAATAATAATAATAAATATGATATAAAGTTACACTATTGGTTATAAGAATTTAAATTTATATTTTAATTTATTTATTTACTTACTTTTTTATTTTTATTTTTAATGTTACCAAATTTTTATTATTTTCAAAAAAGACATGTTTAAAATAATAATAACAATAATAATAATGATAATAATAATAATAAATAAATAAATAGGGTCACTTACTATTGGATACATAAAATAATACATAATTGCTATAAACTACATCAATCAAAGCACTAATACTCATAACTACACAATTATGATTGTGATACCATAAATACTCATATGTGTTTGCACAATTTATTTTGCATAATTTATTTTTGCATATTTTGTTTACATATTTTAAGTTTCGGCGGAGGTCCGACAGCCGGCGGCGGAGGTCAGGCAGCGGTCTGGCAATTTTTTTTGCACAATTTGTTTGCACAATTTATTTTTGCACATTATAAGTTTCGGCGAAGGTCCGGCAGCTGCAGCGGAGGTCAGGCGAGGGCCCGGCGAATTTTTTTTACACAATTTATTTTTGCAAATTTTGTTTGCACATTTTAAGTTCACGCGGCGGTCCGGAAAATTTATTTTGCACAATTTTGTTTTGTACATTTTTTTCATATTTTGCTTTGCAATTTTTTTTTCACACTTTCTTTTTTTTGGCAATTTTTTTTGCACATTTTCATTTTTGTATATTTTTTTCACATTTTCTTTTACACATATTTTTTACTCGTATTTTTCTTTTAAACAGAAATCTCAAAATAAATATTATAAAATAGTCGGTACAAAATCACATTTAGGGAAAAGAAAGCACACGTTCAAGCTAATAGGAAATATGAAAAGTGTATAGTGCATTATTTAAAAGACAAATTCAGCGCTGCCAAAAATATTCCAAATCTTATGTATTTTTTTTAAATAAATAATTCCTTAAAATTAAAATTATTTTTATAGAAAGAATTTTTCTAGATACCCTTCAGCCTATGTTGTTGATTAGTTATGACATGGGCATTTGGATAGAAACTTCAATCAGATTACATGCAACTAAATGAAGTTATAGACACAAAAACAACTTTTATCACCATCTCAAAACTCTAATATCCAGACTGACCAAGTCGACCAATATGTTTCAAGGCAATATTAGTATCCACCACCGATGCCACCGTAGCAGCAACCCTAATCTTGTTAAGTTCCAAATCATTATTTATAGGGAGAAAAGACACCCTCATGAAATCTCTGCAATTTTCCGAACAACAAGTCATCTCCTTGAGAGTAATCATAAAAGACACCACAGCAGCAGGAGGAAGAAGATAGCCAAATCCATCTAGAGCAGTAAATGGCCAAAATACCTCCAATGCAGGGGTATGGCAAACTGATCAGAAACAACCTCCATCCATAGTAGCAGCAGAAGGAGATAATCATGGAGACTCAAGTCTCAAACCAACCCAACAGGAATGCATTTGAGAACCTCCTCAAACTAGATGCCAAGTTAAGGAGGATACTCCATTCGGGTGACCAAAATATCCGCCCTTGACTCTTGATATCACCACATAGCTGATCTATTACAATGCTCTGTAACTTTCAAACTATGATACAATGAGATAAAGGCTTTACGGCTAACAGAACAACTGTCATCACATACGGATGACTACTAAAAAATTAAGAAAAACATTAAGAAACTTATGTGATATATATAAAAGTAATATCATTATTTGCCTCATACTGTCATACATGAGTTGTTTAGGTTAAAGATGCTGGAAAAAATTATAAGTAATATCGTTATTTGCCTCAACATATGAAATTAATCCTATCAGAATCTCATTTGTTAGTAATAATCACTCCTAGGAACGAATAATCAAGAATAAAACCCAAATTGGCTATTAAACAAAAAATCAAAATGCAGATGGGTGTAAACATACTTCTTTTCAACTCCAAAAGATCAGGGCTTATAGACAACGAGAACGAAGAAGGTGAGTGCACAAGTGGAGAATTCTTGATGGGATTAAACACCGCAATCGCCCTCTCTTCATTACTAAACTCATTAGATAATTCTTCAATCTTAATTCCACCAGAAAAATTATAGGCAAACCTCTTCTCTTCAAGCACAAAGTGATCGAATACTGACTCCTCAACTATAAAGGGAAAAACCATAAATTATATCCTGAATATATATACTAATATAAATTGTTTTTCCTCTAAAGCCACCATATTGAGCTGGGATTTGGGCATTTACTGCCAGTTGAATGCTGCAATCAATCATTATACATAATATTTTAAAAATAATTGAATCACAACTTTAACAAAGAAAGAGCAGACAAGACAGGGGTAATTCTCACGCAAGTTATGTTTTACCTATGCCTGGTACTCCACCTAATAACATCAATTGTGATGCGCAGGCAGTCTGACAGAGAGGAGAGTGTTACGCACGGGAGGGGGCGCAGATCTCCGGAGGCGATTAAAACACGAATAGCCTATGATTGGGAGTCAGAAGAGATCAGCAGCGGAGTCCCCTAGGCAGAGTGATGACCCTTCTACAATTGAGATCGAAAAATCAATCCCTCAAGTAAGCCCATCCATCAACACTGACTGGAGGAAGACCACACAGTCGACAATAGAGAACTGTGAGCTGATGGCGAGGGTCTCCATCACAAAACA
The DNA here is from genome assembly GCA_023678885.1 of Pogostemon cablin. Classification (NCBI taxonomy): domain Eukaryota; kingdom Viridiplantae; phylum Streptophyta; class Magnoliopsida; order Lamiales; family Lamiaceae; genus Pogostemon; species Pogostemon cablin. The sequence goes on from CM042995.1 coordinate 23,223,838, forward strand.
CCTGAGAAATATTGGCTGCCGTAGGCGTCGATTTGAGGCGTGGGTTGATTAATCCCGCAGAAAAATCCCATGGGAGAGAGGACGACGGCTGAAAGCTCGTCGGAGGAAACCATGGTGGCTGGAAGAAGGTCGGCGACCATGAATCCAAAAGAAACCAGAGCTAACTCTGTTACCTGATAATCCAAGGGCAGCGCGGCCGACGGAGGAAAACTGCGATCCCTAGACAACGCTGGTACAGTCGGTGGGTAATTGGTCTCTTTAATATTAATTGTGTAGTGGATAATAATTCTTTTTTTCAGTGTAGTTAAGAGTATTTAAGATCTAAAGTGTGTACCTTGTAGTAATAAAGCCTAAATAATATGATATAAAGTTACGCTATTGGTTATAAGAATTTAAATTCATATTTTATTTATTTATTTATTTACTCATTTATTATTTTATTTAATGTTAGATTTTTATTACTTTTTAAAACATGTTCAAAATAATAATAATAATAATAATATAATAATAATAATAACAATAATAATAACAATAATAATAACAATAATAATAATAATAATAATAATAATAATTGTTATGGGAGCCGAGCAGAAATAACCAAATATAGGTTTTGGAAATCATTTACACCCTTAAATTAAGTTGTATACATTTCATACCCATTTGTTTGTGCAATTATGGACCAAAATGTCCCAATTCAAAAAATAATTAGAAATTCGCTGATTTTAACTCACCCCCCACGTACCTCCCTTGATCATTTCACATCCCACCTACCCCCCTCACCTACCGACTCAACCCCTATCTCCCCACCTAGTAAATAAATACACATTCTCCCCCCTAAGCTTATAAACACATTAACCTGCAGAGAACAAATTGAAAACACATTCTCAGACCTCACCTTACGTCGCCACACTCTTGGGACCTTGGCGGATATGAAGATCCGACATCGGTAACGTCAACGTCTATCTCTTGAGGTTGTTCTCTACCATTGATTTTAACTCAGAAGATGACGAGCCTTTGATTTTCCGAAACCTTGTAATAAAAAATGTAGTTTATTGATTACTGAAGTATGCTTCTAAGTAAATTCATGTTTTTATGTGTATATCCAAGGTAAATCTTCAACGTCTAGTAGTTAGAGGAATGGTGCAATTGGATAATTTTTGCGTGTAGCTTCGTGGGTCGTCCACTTGATGCAAGAATATTAGTAGGAAAATATGTTCGAACACATGAAAAGTGATGTAGTACTATAGATTGAAAATCATATTTGGAATGTATGAATGTTTTAGGAAAGTCATTATTCAAGGTTTTGTTATTTTATCCAATATTTAAAATTTGTGTTTTAAATGTAGATGGCAAATCAACATATTGTGGTACACGGAAATGGTGTGTGGTGGGGTTCTCGTTATGTCGGTGGTGATGTGTGGGGTATTCGTTTGTTTTCGGAGGAACAAATAATTATTAAATTATAAAAAATAGTAAACGAGCTGATGAAAACCCAATCGTATGGTTTGCGGTATGATATATTTGAAATAAACATGTTAAATGGACAGACGATGAGACTCTCAATATTGAAAGACAGCGACGTTGGCTTTCTATGTAATGGTGAGAAGATTTGTGAAATATTTGTGGAGCAATGTGTCCCGGAGTCCTCTAACCAGAGGCCATTGAATTTGATGATGAATGCAGATAATTTGGATGCCGGACGTATTATTGAAATGATAAATGCCATCTACGTAGATCCCGCTACATCGCCGTTGGATGTGGAAGATTTTATAGAGCCTGATTTTACCACTCATAATACGGAAGCTGATGACTATGAGTTCAATATGGCCTATAACGAAGAAGTCTCTGTGCATGACAACTCTGATGAAGATTATTTTTCTGTTGATGAAGTTGCAGCAGAAGCTGACCATGTTGTACCAGTGCCAAGGACTATTGATTCATCATCAGCAGAGTCTCACCCCCATTCATGGATTCTTCCATGTAGAGCTCCTTTGGTTGAGGAAGACATTGAACCAGCCGAAGATGAGATGGAACCGGTGGTTGGAATAAACATAAAAAAGATATACACTAGCAAGGATGACATGTTGATTGATTTGAGTATGTACTATCTCTTTAGAGGAGTTTGTTTCCGAGTTGTTCGTTCTGACTGTGAGAGATAGGAGCTGAAATGAAAGGGGGCACATGTTTGCTCTTTCTTTTTTCATGCTCAGGGGAAGCATGGGATATGGAGGTGTACCTCATTCACACCACACTCTTGTGTTTGGCTTCCCAACCAGCTGAAACCTCAATATGCTATTAGAAAGTTATTGCAAAGATGTATTACAAACATCAAAGGGATCCATCAACGGCAATAACACCAAAGGGTATTGCAAATGATTTGAAGCGGAAGTACGGATTGGAGATACAATACTTGCATACTATAAGAGCACATAAGTGTGTAAATGAGTATGTGTATGGTTCGACGGAGGAATGTTTCCGACTGCTGCCTTCATATTTGTATATGCTGGAGAAGAGAAATCCCGACTCTATGACAGAGTTGTTGATGCATGGTAATGGGAAATTTAGATTTGCTTTTGCTGCACTGGCTTCATGCATACAGGGATTCACCAAGTTTGGTAGGCTCGTGGTCGTTATTGGTGAGTGCTTCAGAAATGAGAAAGTGAAGTGTATGTGGGGTGGTGCTATAAATCCGGTTCCTGAACCCAAGGAATGGGATGTCTTTAATGCAGTGAAGTCGACAGTTTGCCTCCCTCCCGATTGCCCAAAGCAATCTGGCAGGCCAAAGTAAAGTAGGGTGCTGAGTCTCGTAGAGCGAGTTATATCTGGCCGCCGTTCTAATAGATGCTCATTCTGTGGAGGAGCTATTCACAACAGAGCTACATGCACAAAGACGAATGTGATACCTGACTCTCATGCCTCCAACAGGGGTCAGCCGTCATCCTTTACACTCCAAGAATCTGATAGGAGACGTGGGAAACATAAATGCTCTATTTGCCGCCATGAAGGGCACAATAAGAAGCGTTGCCCTGATCGCTTTAATCAAGAAGATGGCCCTGCTCCATGTTAGGAAAAAAACTATTATAAAAGGGACAAGGTCGACTGTGTTAGTAGCCATGCTGTTGTTATCTAAATTGTGATTGTGTAATGTTGACTAGATTGATAACAGTCTGACAAAACTTTCATTTTGTGCATGGGTTGTATGAATAGTTTTAGTGTTCCTTTTAAATGCAAACTCCGAACATTGATCATATGAGTATGTCCCACGTTCGTAGTATCATTTTTATTGTCTTCGATTACCATTACAAGTTTAGTATATTTGCTTTCGATTATTATCTTCAATAATGGTCGCTTTCTCATCGTGACGAAGCATTAATTTTTCAGCAATGTTGTTCTATAACTTTGTAAAATCAGAGATTCCATCCCATGACATGGTTTATGATTTGTTTTCTACACTTATAACGACACCTGACCATATTGCTATGAGTATTGAAGATCCATAATTTGCAATGATGTTGATTACAAAGTCATTGTAGTATTGTTCCACATCTTCATGCTTTCTCGATGTAGTATTGGATGGAAAGATTGGCACTAAAAATCTAAATAAATAAATAACGTTGCACTTGTACTTTGGCCGTTCCAATAATGATATATTGTCGGATGAACATGGGCTTCTGTTATAGCATCCATGTTAATATATTAATGTATTCATTTCACATATGGCTTCGGTAAACTATTCTCATGGTCCAACAAGATTTTTCCACGTATGATACAATGTTTAAGTTGTATTTTTTGGTCACCCATCCGGACAGTGATGTCTTTTAATATAATGGAGGATTCTTTAACTACCCGTAATAACGGCGTCATCATGAAACGATTTTAATAGAGAGACATAACCGTTCACAGAATGATATTAATCTATTAATTAATATACTTTTTAAATAAATTAATTAAATAAAAAAATCAAAAAAACATTTTCTTTTTCTTAAAAACATAAATCGTACTAGCACTTATAATCCATTCTCAATCCTCAACCTTAATTTAAAGAAAAAAAAACTCCATACTTTATAGTGAAACCTCATTGTTTATCATGTTTTGTAAGGATCTTAATGTATATGTTGATTTCCTTTTGAATATGGTAGACTAATCTCGCTTGTAAGATTAGCAACATGAGAGTTGTTGGTTAATTTTGGGGATGTATTTTAATTCATGTGTTGATTGGATTTATGATTTTCTATCATTGATTGTCAATTGCTTGATTTGTATTGTTGAATTGTGTGATTTATTGTCATAGGCAAGTGGTTAGATTGAGAAATCAATTATATGTTTAGGATAGTTCATTGAATCAATTCATCATACACCTCATGTGCATTATAAGTCTTAAAGAGATAGAGATATCCTTTAGGATTTAGAATCCTTTGATAGGACATCTGATTGGTTTGATCGAGAGGTTGATTGATTCTGTGAAGGGATTCTCATTTAAACTTAGTACCTAGTTGGAATTGTTTGAGTGAGAACCAATCCATTGAGCTATTTTGGGATTCTTCTTTGGATCCACATTCTATTCATTTCGAGAGAAAGTTTAGAAGAGGTTAGTGTTGGCCCTTAATCATTTATACATGATGCACATGAATTTGATATATAATTCCTAGAGTTACCACTTCTTAATTGTTGTTAATTTCATTTTTGTTTAACTTGGAAAACCAATCACATTCATTTTAATTTCGTCTACTTTCTCATTGCTTGCTCACTTGCATTGATTGATTTTAATTACTTGTTTGACAAACAAAACTTTGATGATTCATCTCTATAAAATCACAAGAAATATGAGATAGCTTAAGCACTAGTGCCTACCTCTATATGGTTCGATAAATTCTTGAATTGGTCAACCTGACTACAAGTTATGGCTAATCAAATGGCGCTGTTGCAAGGGAGGCAACGGTTGCTAGTAGCTTGAAGAAGGATCGTTTCGAGTGATCTTAATAGAGACATTTTTTTATTTGTTTATTTGTATTTGCTTTTGAAAATCTTGTTCTAACTTCTCTTATTTGAAGGTGTATGCAAACAAGATCTAAAGGGAAACAAGTAGAACCTATTTATTTGGAAATTGAGCATACTTGTCGAAGAAGAAGAAAGGAGAACAAAACCAAAAAGAGTGATCTAATGGAGAATTTTCAAGGAGATAATCGTGTGGAGATAGAGCATGATGGGGAAGGAGGACAACATGTGAACGTGCAAGACAACGCACCTCAAGTCAATGTTAATCCTCCTCAACAAGCTCATCAAAATCGTGGACTTTCAAGAACCAAGTATTGCTTCAACAAATGGTGCAACAAGCTTTACTTCAACAAGGATTTCCACAAGCTTATGCCCCTCCTCAACAAGCGTATATGCCACCACCACAACCTCTGGTGCAACATGGAATTCATAATGATCAAAGGGTGATTCGGAATTTCTTCATTCCAAGGGCAATGCCACAAATGATAGGACCACCAATCAATGCCAACAACTTTGAATTTAAAGTGGGCTTGATTTCTATGGTGAGAGAGCAACAATTTAGTGGAACCCCGAATGAGGATCCTAATGGTCATCTAGCTCAATTTATTGAGATTGCCAACACCGTGAAGATGAATGGGGTGAGCGAGGATTGTATTAGGATGAGGTTGTTTCCGTTCTCGTTGAGGGATAGAGCTCGAACATGGCTCTCCACTATTACTCCAGGTACGTGCAACACATGGGATGAGCTTGCACAAATGTTCTTGAACAAGTATTTTCCACCTTCCAAGATGCTTCAAATGAAGAGCTTGATCACTCAATTCAAGCAAATGCCTCAAGAGAACTTTTATGAAGCGTGGGAAAGGTTTAAGGATATGCTATGCAAGTGTCCACAACATGGATTCCCGGAGAATCAACAAGTTGGATTTTTCTATCAAGGATTAATGAATGGTCAAAGAGTGCTTGTTGATGCTTCGGCGGGTGGATCCGTACTTAGTGTAACTCCGGAAAGGGCAATAAGGATATTCGATGAGATTGCTACAAATATGTACCAATGGCCATCGGAGAGGGTAAGTGGATGCTATGGTTTTGAGAATTTTGATCAAGGGCAACAATTTAGTGTCAAGAGTGCTGTGTTGATCCGAATGTGCCAAGTGTTGAAGCGATAGCGACGGAAGTTTTAAGACAAATAAGCTTGAATCAAAGTGTGAGCCAAGGAGCAAATATGGTTGAAGGGGTACAAGTTGAGTAAGGTGTGTTTCCTCCAAATATTGTGAGTGGAGAACAATTGGCCAACTCTATGCCACGTGTGGAAGATGTGTCATACATGCAAGGAAGAAACTATCAAAGAAATTACCAAAATAATTTCCAAGGTAGTTTTAACCAAAGTCAAGGGAACTATCCACCAATGCAAGAAGGCTTTAATAGTCAAGGTAAGGTAGTGGAAGCTCATACCCACAACAGCAAAGGCAAGGAACTTCTCCTACTCTAATCCGAGCAATGCGTTTGCTTATCCTCCGGGATATCAACCGGGGGCCAAGGCACCAAACAGTGAAGGGAAGGCATCTATAGATAAGCTACTTGAACAGTTGATTGTTCTAACAAAGCTTGAGATGAAGCGATGAAAAAGGCGGAAGAAGCAAATGAAAAGAGGCTTAAAGCTTTGGAGTATAATGTAGGACAAATTGCAAGTACCTTGAGTGCTCAACAAAAAGTAAAGTTTCCGGTCACACCCGAGGTTAATCCTAAAGCTCAATGTTTGTTGGTTGATATGAAAGAGGAACGAAAGGTTGAAGAATGGTTAGTGGAACGCAAGGTTGGTGAAGAAAATAAAGAGATAAGTAAGAAAGAAGAAAAAGGGCCTAAATGGATACCTAAGTGGAAAAGGGTGCAAGAGGAAAAGAAAGTGGAGAAAAAGGTTCAAGAAGAGGAGTACAAACGTGTGGGGTATTCTGATCACTCCATTCCATATTCCCTATCCACAAATGTTTGTAAAGGAAGAGAAGAAAAAGGAGTTTGAGGAGCATGTCAAATGTCTCAAGAAAAAGTATGAGGAGAAAAGGAAATAAGATCTACTCGAAGCAAGTGAATCGATGCACAAGGAGAGGCCTACAAAAGTTGGTGATCTAGGAAAGTTCATTATCCCATGTGATTTTGAAGGGAAAGAAACCCTTGATGCATTGTGTTACTTGGGGCCGAGCATCAACGTGATGTTGATCGGTGTCATTTTCACCTAGATTTTAGTGTCATTATTATGTGTTTTTGTGTGTTTTTAGTCATTTTGTATATCATTTGGTGGTGTTATATGAAGATATGGAGATGTGTGCTTTGAAATGATAAATGTGTGATTTTCATGATAAAATGCCTTAAATTGTGCTATATTTGTGAATATTTAGAGAATTGGTAAATTAGTGTAATTTTTGTTATTTTCAGGTAAAAATGGATTCTAGACATGATAAGGAAGATGTGGGAAAAAACGGAACTCAATTCGGAGTTGAAATGAGGAAGAACAAGCCAAAGCAAAGTTGAAAAATGCACGTCCAACTTGTGTAATTTTTTGTATTTATGTGGTGCTCAACATTGGACGTGTGATATATCGTTGGCAAGCCATGGAAAAGAGGATCGCGTGAGCACAAGAATCACTCGAATCAGAGCCCAAACGAGAAAGTTATGCACGAAACGGTGAGACTGCGCAGCACGCTATGCACTACACGGCCCTGTAAGGGTTGGCCGTGTTCCGACACTAGAAAACGCTACATGGCCACCCCCATGGCCGTGTTCCGCACACGGCCAGTGTTCTGAGAAAAGTCAGTTTTATGATTTTCACATGTTCTAGAAAATTCCATGGGGGTATAAATACATGTTTTGACCACAAAATCTGGGAGGAACCATTTGGGATCAGTTTTCACATACACTAAACACCTAAATCACACACATTCATCTCCATATCTTCCATCCTTCACTTCACCCATCCAATCTACTTGATTTTCTCAAATCCGTCCATGAATCCATTCATCCACCAATCTAAGAAGAGAAATTCATCATTGATTGAAGATTTTAGCATGATCAAAGGGGAGGAAGTTCACCATCAAAGGGGAGCCAACTTACCTTTATTTTGTTATTTTCTTCATTATTTGGCTCAATTGGAGCAAGCTATGGAATGTATTGATTCTATTATGATTTGTAGTGACTAGTCCTCATATGAGGCTAGCAATATGATTGGTTAGGTATTATGTAGATTTTGCACATCACATGTTTGATGACATGATTGTTATGAATATTTTCTATCATGAATGTTTATTCTTATTTTATGTATGATTTGTGTGGTTAAATTCTCTATTCATAATGTTAGGATGGCCATTCCAATATTATGCTTAGTGGTTTAATTGAATCATTGATTGCATGGGATGACTTAGTTAGTATGAGGAGAGGTAAGTCATACCCTTCAAGTGCTTAGAACCTCGTGATAGGACATTAGTGATGAACTAGTGAGGGGAACCAAACTTATGATCATAGTACCTTCATGGGAATTGAGAGTAAGAACAATCCTAGGAGATTTAAACTTGTAAAAGAGTTGAGAACCTAGTCACCTTGGCCATGGGGATTAGGGGTACAAACGTGATTGCCCTTAATGTCATAACATGAAAACCATCAATGCATGTGTGTGTGTGAGTCTATATATACCTTACCATGAATGTTGTTTGTCTTACATACTTCTTAGATTGTTCACCTCCATCCATTTTCCATCTCATTTGTACATGTTCTATTTTTAATTGCTTTCCTAGTTGTTAGCATAATATACCCCCTCCTTCTTTGATTAGTCCTACTAGAGTGAAACATCTTTCAAATACGGCTACCCACTTTCGCCCTTGGGTTCGATATCTTATAAATTTTGCACTTGGTCGCTTACGTGCTACACACGATAGAGTACACTTGCTCTAAATCAATTTAACCAAAATTGAAACCAAGTTCATGGCGTCGTTGCCGGGGCAAAAACCTTTGGTGTAATGTGTTTGAATTTGTTAGCTCTACTTAGGATTTTTTTTTCTTATTTTTGCATCTTTATTTGTTTTGAAAAATTGTGTTCTTACTTGTTCTTCTTGATAGGTACTCAACCTTGAAAGAAGGGGAAAAGGAGCAAAACCAAAAATAGCAAGTGTAGAAAAGTTGTAGAAGGTCACTTAAAGAGATGATGAACTTTGACCAATTCTACAATAATGGAGGAAATGGGGGATGGAAACGAGCTTATAATGAGAATACATGCCAACCATATCAAGGATACACTTATACTCCATCAAGTTCTTATAATAATTTCTTATCTACAAGCTTTCAACCAAGTCTTTCAAGCTATGAGCCTCAAAATGCCTACTCAATGACTACTTCCAACTTTAATGGGGGACAAGTGTGGAACATGCCCAATTACCAAATGGGGAATGGAACATGTATGCAAAACGGGTATGTCCAAGGGAATTTCCAACAAGAGTGTCCACAATATGATGATGGGAGACCTTCCTTACAAGATAAATTAAGTCAAATGATGAAAATGCTTGAAGAAAGACGAGAAGAAAGGAAGAAAGAGGAATAAGAAAATGATAAAAGACTTGAGGCCCTAGAGAGTCGAATGAGTCAAATGATAAGTGAACGGAACACTCTTCGCGAAATGGAGAATTTTGATGAGAAGATTGAAGAAGAGTTAGAGGTAGAAGAGTGTTCGGAGGATAATGAAGAAGACTCAAGAGATGTTGAGCTTATTGAGGATAAGGAAGACAAGGTAAAAGAAAGTTTAGAGGAGGAAAGTGAGAGGAGTAAAGAGCCTAAGGTAGAAGAGAGCTTTGAGAATGAAGAGATTATCCAAGATTTCTTGTCCTTTGTTGATAAGGAAAATTTAAGTGAAGATGAAGAATCAATAGAGGAGTATGAGTTTGATGAAGTGGAACAAGGTCTAAGAGCACTTGATGATGAGTTCGGGAGTGAAATGAGCATATCTACACCTTTTAACTCTTCAAGTTGCATTGATTTTCAAAATATTGTTTATATTGACTTTGTCTTACCTATTGATTCTTCTCAATGCCTTAGGTACAAAAGAGAACTTGAGGAAATATTGGGGACATACTTGATAAAAAGGAATAAGTGGTGGTCGAGAAAAGAAAGGTTAATGGAATGCAAGCTCAAGCGAGTTGAGTTTTTAAAGCCAATCTTGAAGGATGCTACTGAGGACGTTACTTGCCACAAATGCCTAATCGAGGAAGAAACACAAAGATTAAAATTTGATAGCAAGAACGAACGATATCCTTGGCCATTCCGATGAGTTCTCCATATTCCGTCTGGCTTGAAGACGTTAAACTTAGCGCTGGATGGGAGGCAACCCATCGTGTGTTTTATTGCTTTCATTTATATTCTTTGATTTAGTTTTTGTATTTTTGGTTTGTAGGTTGATTGTGCTCGTGAGGAGAATGCGTATTGGAGATACGAGAAGTGCTCGATTTGAAGTGTGAATGTACGTCTCACCACTTCTTGCAAACTTAAAGTTCAACTCTTGTTTCACTTTAAGTTTGAGGGGATAGTGAGTGGTGGACATACCTTGAATTGTTGTGATGCATATACTTCTCTACAAGAAGCTCATTGTTGGAAACTACAAGGGTAAGTCCCACCACTTTTTGCAAACTTAATTCTCAACTTGTTTCGATTTAAGTTTGGGGGAGAGTGCGTGGTGTGACTCACCACTTGAGTGTACTTATTATGATGATTGAGAGGTCTTCTTGTAAAATGGGTAAATTTTAAAATTTTTCTCATGAGTATTGGTATGATTTTGGATCGTTTGGTTGTGTTGAAGTGTATGCTAGTTCATTATTTGCTTGTAATTGTTGTGCTAATGGTTTTGTTGAGTTTTTTAGCACAAATGAAGTGTAGTGGAAGCATGAATTGAGCCCAGAAATCAATGTCGAGATTCGTTGTGCATGCAATCTGGAAGCTTGTGCCAACCATTTCCATTACCAAATGCCTTTTCAGGGAGTTCATTTTACTACTCATCATTTCTAGTTACTTAGCACATACTTGATTTGATTTGGATTGTTTGGATTAGTATGCAACTTCATGTGTCATGTACTTGGGAGGTTTACTTGCTTTATTTTGGTAGTTTTACTTGCTTTATTAATTTTTCTTATTTTTGAATAAAGTGGCAAAATCTTGAGCTTACATGTTATAGGATTATGAGGATATGTGCTTGATTTTCTTTTGATGGATGGAATTTTCATGTTGCATGTTATGTGTTTTTGTTTTGTTGCTTGCTTGGAGAGTCTTTTCTTAGGTGTTGTGTTGTATTTTTGTTATTGTATAGGTTTGTTTGGTGGTTTGTTTCGGGATGTTGTGAGTCATTTTTGGATGTGAGTAATGACATGTTGTTTGTGATAAGTGATAACGAACTATGTTGAGAATCTCTACTCTTTAAAATTGCGACATGTTCTATTTAACTTGTTCAATTTTGAGATGAATTGAAATGTAATGAGTTCCTAAGGGTCCGAGCAAAAGCTTGTGAGCATTTGAGCCTCAACCGTGCCTCCACGGTTAGTTTTTCATGAGTGGATTGATTGAGTCTTGGTAAACTAGAACTTGCTCATGGACTACGGGAATGAGCCCGATTGGTGGAGGTTAGTGATATGATCTTAGGCCATCCTTGTTACTTTAAAGTCATTGTCATATATTTCCTTACCTTATACATCATTCCTAGTTAACCACTTTGAGCCTTAAAGCCTATTTTTGTGATATAAACACATTACAAGCCATGATTACCCACTTAAGCCTTATATATATAACCTTTATGTGGGTAATTGAGGAGATGATGGTTTACAAGGTTTGATGTGAGAATTGTGCTAGAGAAGAAAGGAAATGGTAAACAAGCAAGAAAAGGATAAAAAGAGCTCAAACAAAAAATGTACATGTGACCTCAAAACAAGAAAAATGAGCAAATCAATAAAAATATGCTCAAGTAATTCAAAAGTCGAAAGAAAGGAAGCATGCAAATTAAAAGAAGCTCAAGAAATCCAAGGAATGACAATGACTAGTGCTTGTGATTAGAAAATAAAGGAAGAAAGTACGTGAAGAAGTTGAAGAAGCTGATCATCTCTTCGATTACTTACACTCGATGAGTCACTCTTATCCATAATCTCCCTACCTTTACCAAAAAGCCTAACATTACATCCAAAAGTAAAGTCCTTTTTGATCATTAGTTGAAGCCTTGGTGGCTTGTGAATGTAGTCCGTGAGCAAGCCTATGGTGCATCGGGTTCAATCGATTGATGAGTAAAAATTACCCTACTTCATAGAGTGTTGAGTTCATTTTGATATCCGACGTGAGGTTTGGACCGGAAGGGACTTTATTACTCTTAATTTTTTAGACTTGAGCTTGTTAATTTTTTATGTCATGATTTTAATGTTGTAGTTTGACTTGATATGATTTGTAGTCCTTGTTACTTATGATGTGTTTTTTTGCTTATTTTCTTTAGGTCTTTCTCTAGGTGAAAATTCCCCCTCGTTTTCTCATTTTCGTTGCTCGAGGACGAGCAACACTTTAAGTTTGGGGGTTGATCGGTGTCATTTTCACCTAGATTTTTGTGTCATTATTATGTGTTTTTGTGTGTTTTTAGTCATTTTGTATATCATTTGGTGGTGTTATATGAAGATATGGAGATGTGTGCTTTGAAATGATAAATATGTGATTTTCATGATAAAATGCCTTAAATTGTGCTATATTTGTGAATATATAGAGAATTGGTAAATTAGTGTAATTTGTGTGATTTTCAGGTAAAAATGGATTCTAAACACGATAAGGAAGATGTGGGAAAAAAACAGAAATCAATTCGGAGTTGAAATGATGAAGAACGAGCCAAAGCAAAGTTGAAAAATGCACGTCCAACTTGTGTAATTTTTCTGTATTCATGTGTGCTCAACATTGGACGTGTGATATATGGTTGGAAATCCATGGAAGAGAGGATCGCGTGAGCGCAAGAATCACTAGAATCGAAGCCCAAACGAGAAATTTATGCACGAAATGGTGAGACTGCGCAGCACGCGATGCACTACACGGTCCGTGTACCGAACACGGCCCTGTAAGAGTTGGCCGTGTGATGAGAGTGGAAATTTACGTCTTTTGAGTCTCATAATACCTTTTTTTGTTAGAAGAAGGACACATATTCATGTCGGATTGCGTAGTCTATGTATTTTACATGATTATGGTGCTACCAATGGGTATTCTTGAGTTTTGAAGGTTGAAACGAGGGAGAATGAGCCAAAGCAAAATGCTGAAAAACACACGACGTCCAACTTGGATAATTTTTCTGTATTCTTATGGAGATCAAAACTGGACATGTAATATATGTTGGAAAGTCATAGAAGAGAGGATCACGTGAGCGCAAGAATCACTTAATTCGGGGTTCAAACGAGAAAGTTATGTACGAAACGGTGAGACTGCACTGCTGAAAACAGCCCTACTCGAGTTGCAAGGTGCAGCTCGAGTTGCCAACTCGATCAAGCTATAAGTCGAGCAGGAGGTCAGAATTTGTCCAGAGAGCTTACTCGAGTTGCAAGGTCCAACTCGACTTACAACTCGAGTCGAGTTGGGATCCGTATGATGTCAAGAGAGCCAACACGAGTTGTATGAGCCAACACGACTTGCAACACGAGTCGTGTTGAGGTTCGGAAGCAATCCAGGAAGCAGAGCATCGCAACTCGAGTTGACAGGCAGCAACTCGAGTTGCTAACTCGAGTCGAGTTGGTGCAACACTGGTCGAGTTGGGTTATTTTGGGCCTAAAATTGGGATTTTTGATCCCCTGTTCGTGACAACGTGTAAAAATAGCCCATTCAAGTCAGTTTTCGTAGTAAAAGGTATAAAAAGGATCGAATCACTTGGAGGAAGGGACCGACCATTCACCACAACAACATAACGTGAATTCAATTCACGCACCATCCATCCACCCACACACACACTTTCACCCAATCATCCATCCATCCATCCCATCGGTCCAGAGGAAGATTCAAGTGCGATTTCGAGAGCAAGCCAATCGGAGAGACGGAGGAGAGACGCAAACCACGTGACACTAGGGTTTCGTATTCTTTTCTTAATTTCTTCAATTGTTGATTTAGTTATGAATTTATCAGCCATGAGAGTTATTTGTAACCTCATGGGATAAAAACCCTTTACAGTTCTAAGGATTGAAGGATAGTTGTAATTGATTTGGAAACCTAGACACATATTATGAATTTATGCTATTATTGATTCATGTTTATTCGATTTATCCAGATTATATTATATGTTTGTAACGTCTTCATAGCATGCTATTGATGTTGCCCGTGATGCTTGGTATGTTGTGTTAGCTTGTGTGCATTCATATTTAATATGGTCTGATTGCTATGGATTAAAGTAGTTTGCCCGTGAACACGTTAATCCTAAGGGCTGGTAAACAAGATACTTGATTGTCTTAGTGGGACAATACAACTAAGAATTCAAGTAGGAAGTGAATAAGGTTGAGTATTACTTTCAGAGAATATATGTTAGTCGAATTGGCCATCCGGAGGTTTATGAAATTCGCCTTATTAGTATCTAGAAAGGAGGTTCAAAACTGTTCACGCATTATCTCTTGATGTATTTCCATTAAAATAGCATGAATGAACAATAGGACGTCTAGGAGACCAAATCAATTGCGCTATACCTGATACCTTAGAGCTGTTAATTCTCTCTTGATTAATCTTGAATAATTCCTTGCTTTTATTTATTCTGTTATTTATTGTTTCAAGAATTTTAGCTATTAATTCATTCAAACAATTGGAAATCGGTTACAATAGTTCTAGTTAAATAGTAATTTAAGGTAAAATAAATAGTTAGTTGTCTCAGTGGGAACGATATTAATTTTAACTGGGGTATTTGCCATTACAATTGACATCCCTACACTTGGGGATTTAATTGGAGTGCGCAAAAATTGCCTAACAAGTTTATGGTGCCATGCTGCCGGGGACAGTAAATTATTTATTTGCTTTTGTTACTTATGCAATTAGGCTTTTTGCTTTGATATTTAATTGTCTTCAATTTGAATTTTCTTGAAGTTGCATGCACACCAGGTCAAAGAAGGGAACTCAAAATCTTGAATTTGACCCGGAGGTTGAAGCGTCTGCAAGAAAGAGGAGAGGAGCAACAAAGAATTTCAAAGCACCTCCAAAGGTTGCTAGGGTACCAGTTCAGAAGAAGAAAGTGGAGATACCTGGGCCTAAAGCAGTCATAGAGGAGGATAAAGAACAGATTGAGGATCAAACTACCCCAGAAAAGGCTGAATCAGAAGTTGAATAAGAGGAAGAAGTAGAATCAACAATAATGGGAGATAGAACACATGAAGATGACATTATCATCCGGGAGACGTTCAAGTCTACCAACTTGGGAGGATCAGGCGTAGTTGGGGCCATTCAAGCGGATGAAGCAAATGATATAAGACCAGCCCTCATCAACATGGTGGAGAAGAATCCTTTCGCCGGAGGTGTTTTCGATGAACCGTATGGACATTTGAAGCGCTTCAACAGCTATATGGATACTGTAAAAGCCGCAGATGCTACAAATGACAGATGGAAGATGAGGCTTTTTCAGTTTTCTCTAGCTGATAAGGCAAGGGAATGGTATGACAAGTTGACTGGGGACAACTGTGTAAATTGGACTGAGTTGCAGCAGTTGTTCGTGGATCGTTTTATGCCACCAGGGAAGATTCTTGCACTGAAGCAAGAAATTAATCAGTTCAAACAAAGGAGAGATGAATCGTTTGGAGAAGCTTGGGAGAGATTCACTGATGCGTTGAGGAGTGCCCTCAACATGGATTCAAAAAGTCTCAGCTAATCAGTGTCTTTTACAATGGTCTTGACAACGAGTCTAGAGTGCTAGTCGATGCATCTGCTGGAGGTACAATCTTTGGTAAAACTTCAAATGTAGTGGAGAAGCTTTTCGATGACATCTCTATGAACTCTAGAGATTGGCCATCGAAAAGGATTAGAGGTACATATATACTCGGGAAAGTTGCTAAGGTTGAGGAGAAGTTTTCGGAAGCAGATAGAAATGATAAAGTTGTCTCCCAGTTAGAACAGATGAATAAGCACCTGGTGACTTTGATATCAGGGAACAGTGGGGGAGTCAATCAAGGACCTGCTAGTGAGGATGCGGTGATGAATGTGCAAGAAGTACAAGACACAAATTGGGCCATGGGGCAGAGTCTCCAAGGTTCAAGAGCACCGCAGAATTGGCAGGGAAACAGATACCCTCAAGGCAACCCCAATCAGAGTAATAACCAAGGGGGTTGGCAGAATCAGAAGAGACACGAGAATTTTTCCTATTCTAATCCCAACAATGCAGTCCTTTACCCCCCAAATTTTGACCATGGAGCCAAGACAGAAGAAGGGAAGCCCAGTATTGATGATGTGCTAGCGAAGTACATGCAGAAGAATGATGCGGACATCAACAAGATTAACAATTGTATAGTGCTCATGGACTCGAACATGACTAAGCAGAATGAAGAAGTGAACAAGCAGTTGCAGAATCTAACATACTCAATGGGGCAGATCTCTACCATGGTAAATCAGCAGCAGCAGCAAATTTGGAAGGGAAAGTTTCCTTCAGACACAGAAATCAACCCGAAGGAAACTGCAAATGCGATTACTTTGAGGTCCGGGGAGCAGTGTAGTCAAGAACTGATGCAGGACATGACAGGGATGAGAAAGGAAGAAGAGCAAAGTCACTTGGCTACTAGTTCAGTACCTATTCAAGCCAAGCCAGGATTGGGGGGTGATAGAGTAAAGTCGAGTAGTGATCCTGCAAATCAGACAGAGCTTAAGGGAGCAGTTCAACCCCAGCTTGATACAAGTTCACCTCTGGGATTCCCTGAGCTTCCAAATTCTGTGGTGAACCATTCTGATCAAGCCATCGCTGATAAAAATGGCAACGAGCTAAGAAACTGAGAGAAGCAGGGGAGGTATTCGAGAGAGATAGTTTGGGTCTTCCAAAAACAAAGGTACCACTTCCGTTTCCTCAAAGACAGTTGTCCAAAAGCTTGGATGAGAAATTCAGGAAGTTTGCTGAGGTTATGAGGGATGTCCAATTCATTATTCTCTTTTCAGAGGCATTGGATCAGATGCCACATTACGCAAGGTTTATCAAGGAAATAATCTCGAGAAAAAGGAAGATGAACAGTGTGGAGACGGTGAGTCTGACTGAGAATTGCAATTCTATTATCCAAAGAAAGTTACCTGAGAAGCTGAAGGATCCTGGTAGCTTCATCATTCCTTGTGAGATAGGAAGAGGACCGTCTAGAAGAGCTTTGTGTGATCTAGGAGCCATCATAAACTTGATGTCTTTATCAGTGTACAAGAAGCTTGGTTTGGGGGAGTTGAAACCCTCATCTGTGGCCTTACAGTTAGCAGATAGAACATTGACATACCCCGAGGGGGTTGTGGAAGATGTGCTGGTAAAGGTGTCAGATTTGATTTTTCCTGTGGATTTCCTAGTACTAGACATGGAGGATGAAAAGGATGGTGCGCCTCTTATCTTAGGGCGTCCATTTCTTGCTACTGGAAGAGCTCAGATAGATGTATTCAATGGGAAGTTGAAGCTTAGCGCCAATGATAAGGAAGTGGTTTTCTTGTTGAATAAGGAGATGCAGTGGCTTACGACTCAGCAACAATGCAAGTCGGTGGATGTAGTGGACACGGAGTGTGATGAGAATTTTGCCTTATCTGATGCTGAGTTTGAGAGTTTGTCCAATGATGCAAGTATTGAATACCTTGAGAAGCTACTTGCATTAGGGGATGCCAGGGATGCACAGTTAAGGAGGACCACAGCTGACATGAATCATAATAAGAAGGGTGTTGATGAAGAGAGAAGGAGACCTGCGGCCGAGAAGGTTGATTATGAGGAGAAAAGAGTTGACGCAGTAGAGGAGATCGACAGAGCAAGCGGATCTCTTACTTTTCGTATTACTAACTCTGCTATTATATTTGATTACATTTTGGTTGCAGGAATCATGGATGATCCATATTTGAAGCCTCCGGATTTACCTCTGGATTTTCTTTCTTATATGGGTGTTGAAGATTCTAACTTGTTCAGTCTGTGTGTTGCCAAGGAGGATCCTGTATCGATGACAAGGAAAGGTGAGGTGGTTGTAGTTGCCAATGATAAAGGAAGGAAGTACTTGAAGGTACGAATGTGAGAGGACTGTACTCCGAGTCAGTAGTTCGAGAAATAGGTATCCGTCGTGACTTTCCGACGTTAAACATGAGCATCTGTTGGGGGCCGACCCTCCCGTTTTATTTGTTTTATTGAGTTTGTGTCAATGTAGGAATTTTATTAAGTGATTGCTCGACTATAGTATATACTTCTTTGCAAACATATGCTCTCACTTTGTTTGATCTAAGTTTGGGGGGGTACGTATATACTTGTGTCTTGCTACACCAAAGTAAAGTTGCTTCATTGTGTTGTGTGCTTGGATGATTAATTTTTTTTGCGATTTTTCAGTATTTTTGATTCATTTGATGGTATTGAGATGTCGATTTTTTTGTGATTGTCCAGGTGCGTGTCGTTTATTTGTTTTTGTTGCGTGTTTATCCTAGTTCAGTGTGGTTATTTTTAAATTCTTGAGGATGATTGTTGGTTCTTTCTAAGCACTTGATCGAATTTATGATTAATTGATAATGTGATGTTGTGAAATGGATAATCCAGCTAGAGATGTGTACTTGGATGTTGAAATGCTTAAAATTGTTGCATGTATTAAATTGGTTCACTAACCTATGTAGGAGTGCTCATTATTCTAAAATACCCATGTGAGATTTGAGCTTCTAAGGATCATGAAATTACACATGATTGGTTTTATTCTTGAGAGTATCGTTTACATACATGTATTTTAGAATTTGACTTTTAATCTGCTTGAGATTAGATGATTGATTAAATGATGGGAAATGATCTTAGGCCATTCTTGTTCTTTGTTGAGTCACTAGCCAAATATTTGTCCTACCCTGAAATTTAATCCATAATTCCCCGTTTGAGCTTTTAAGCCTTATTCGTTGGAAGCCTATGATGATAGCCAATTAAATCCTTTAAAGCCTTTGAATACCTATCCTAGTAGAGAAATAAAGGAGATGAATTGGTGTTGTATAAAAAGAAAGTTGGTAAGATGAATGTGAAGGAATGTGATTGAAGTGCAAAATAGTTAAACCTTGTGAAAGGGGATAGTGCCTGAAACTGGTACCCCGATAGGGTAGTGCTTGAAACTGGTACCCTATGTGAAGAGAAGAAAACAAAATTAAAAGAGGACGTTGATCTGGTGCGAAGGGAAAAGGAAAAAAAAGAAAAGAAAAAAAAGAAGGGAAAAAAAGTGAGATTGATTTGTCAAGCAAACGTGTGGAGAATGTACTTTATTGTTGATTCTCTACTAGTGATCGAGTCACTTATCCCATAATTACCTACCCTTATCCAAAGAGCCAACGTTAAAACCCTAAGCAAGTCCTTTGTGATCCCATCATTGAGTCTTTCAAGTTAGTGGAGAGTTTAGATAATTGTCAAGCTTATGGTGATGCGTGTATGTGAATTGATTTGAGTGTACATATTTTATCCATGAGGGTGTAAAGCTCACACTTGAGCGTTGAGTGAAACAACTATCCGTGAGGATGGATGATGAGCATTCTGAAATGGGGAGTGACTGGTTTGAAGTGCATGTTTCGATTGATAGAATTTTGGCATTTGAGTATATTATCTTGGTTTGGATGTGTGTGATCCCTTATTTGTTGTGTAATTTCAACTCTCATTTCTCTCTTGTTTTGAATTCGTTGTTCGGGGACGAACAACATGATAGTTTGGGGGGTTGATGAGAGTGGAAATTTACGTCTTTTGAGTCTCATAATACCTTGTTTTTGTTAGAAGAAGGCCATATATTCGTGTTGGATTGCGTAGTCTATGTATTTTACATGATTATGGTGCTACTAATGGGTATTCTTGAGTTTTGAAGGTTGAAACGAGGGAGAATGAGACAAAGCAAAATGCTGAAAAACACACGACGTCCAACTTGGATAATTTTTCTGTATTCTTTTGGAGATCAAAACTGGACATGTAATATATGGTTGGAAAGCCATAGAAGAGAGGATCACGTGAGCGCAAGAATCACTTAATTCGGGGTTCAAACGAGAAAGTTATGTGCGAAACGGTGAGACTGTGCTGCTGAAAACAGCCCTACTCGAGTTGCAAGGTGCAGCTCGAGTTGCCAACTTGAGTCGAGCTGTAAGTCGAGCAGGAAGTCAGAATTTGTCCAGAGAGCTTACTCGAGTTGCAAGGTCCAACTCGACTTGCAACTCGAGTTGAGTTGGGATCCGTATGATGTCCAGAGAGCCAACACGAGTTGTATGAGCCAACATGACTTGCAACACGAGTCGTGTTGAGGTCCGGAAGCGATCCAGGAAGCAGAGCATCGCAACTCGAGTTGACAGGCAGCAACTCGAGTTGCTAACTCGAGTCGAGTTGGTGCAACACTGGTCGAGTTGCCAACTCGAGTTGGGTACCCCAACTCGAGTTGGGTTATTTTGGGCCAAAAATCGGGATTTTTGATTCCCTGTTCATGACAACGTGTAAAAATAGCCCATTCAAGTCAGTTTTCATAGTAAAAGGTATAAAAAGGATCGAATCACTTGGAGGAAGGGACCGACCATTCACCACAACAACATAACGTGAATTCAATTCACGCACCATCCATCCACCCACCCACACACACCCAATCATCCATCCATCCATCCCATCGGTCCGGAGGAAGATTCAAGTGCGATTTTGAGAGCAAGCCAATCGGAGAAACGGAGGAGAGACGCAAACCACGTGACACTAGGGTTTCGTATTCTTTTCTTAATTTCTTCAATTGTTGATTTAGTTATGAATTTATCAGCCATGAGAGTTATTTGTAACCTCATGGGCTAAAAACCCTTTACAGTTCTAAGGATTGAAGAATAGTTGTAATTGATTTGAAAACCTAGACACATATTATGAATTTATGCTATTATTGATTATTGTTTATTCGATTTATCCAGATTATATTATATGTTTGTAACGTCTTCATAGTATGCTATTGATGTTGCCCGTGATGCTTGGTATGTTGTGTTAGCTTGTGTGCATTCGTATTTAATATGGTCTGATTGCTAGGGATTAAAGTAGTTTGCCCGTGAACACGTTAATCCTAAGGGCTGGTAAACAAGATACATGATTGTCTTAATGGGACAATGCAATTAAGAATTCAAGTAGGAAGTGAATAAGGTTGAGTATTACTTTCAGAGAATATATGTTAGTCGAATTGGCCATCCGGAGGTTTATTAAATTCGCCTTATTAGTATCTAGGAAGGAGGTTCAAAACTATTCACGCATTATCTCTTGATGTATTTCCATTAAAATAGAATGAATGAACAATAGGACGCCTAGGAGACCAAATCAATTGCGTTATACCTGATACCTTAGAGCTGTTAATTCTCTCTTGATTAATCTTGAATAATTCCTCGCTTTTATTTATTCTGTTATTTATTGTTTCAAGAATTTTAGCTATTAATTCATTCAAACAATTGGAAATCGGTTACAATAGTTCTAGTTAAATAGTAATTTAAGGTAAAATAAATAGTTAGCTGTCTCAGTGGGAACGATATTAATTTTAACTGGGGTACTTGCTATTACAATTAATATCCCTACACTTGGGAATTTAATTGGAGTGCGCAAAAATAGCCTAACACCGTGTTCCGACAACAGAAAAAGCTACACGGCCACCCCCATGGCCGTGTTCCGCACACGGCCCGTATTCTGACAAAAGTCAGTTTTATGATTTCCACACGTTCTAGAAGCTTCCATGGGGGTATAAATACATGTTTTGACCACAAAATCCGGGAGAAATCATTTGGGATCAGTTTCCACACACACTAAACAACTAAATCACACACATTCATCTCCATCTCTTACATCCTTCACTTCACCCATCCAATCCACTTGATTTTCTCAAATCCATCCATGAATCCATCCATCCACCAATCTAAGAAGAGGAATTCATCATTGATTGAAGATTTTAGCATGATCAAAGGGGAGGAAGTTCACCATCAAAGGGGAGCCAACTTACCTTTATTTTGTTATTTTCTTCATTATTTGGCTCAATTGGAGCAAGCTATGGAATGTATTGATTCTATTATCATTTGTAGTGGTTAATCCTCACGTGAGGCTAGCAATATGATTGGTTAGGTATTATGTAGATTTTGCACACCACATGTTTGAAGAAATGATTGTTATGAATATTTTCTATCATGAATGCTTATTCTCATTTTATGTATGATTTGTATGGTTAAATTCTCTATTCATAGTGTTAGGATGACCATTCCAATATTATGCTTAGTGGTTTAATTGAATCATTGATTGCATGGGATGACTTAGTTAGTATGAGGAGAGGTAAGTCATACCCTTCAAGTACTTAGAACCTCATGATAGGACATTAGTGATGAACTAGTGAGGGGAACCAAACTTTTGATCATAGTACCTTCATGGGAATTGAGAGTAAGAACAATCCTATGAGATTTAAACTTGTAAAAGAGTTGAGAACCTAGTCACCTTGGCCATGGGGAGTAGGGGTACAAACGTGATTGCCCTTAATATCATAACATGAAAACCATCAATGCATGTGTGTGTGTGAGTCTATATATACCTTACCATGAATGTTGTTTGCCTTACATACTTCTTAGATTGTTCACCTTCATCCATTTTTCATCTCATTTGTACATGTTCTATCTTTAATTGTTTTCCTAGTTGTTAGTTTGTAGCATAATCTACCCCCTCCTTCTTTGATTAGTCCTACTAGAGTGAAACATCTTTCAAATACGGCTACCCACTTTCGTCCTTGGGTTCGATATCTTATAAATTTTGCACTTGGTCGCTTACGTGCTACACACGAAAGAGTACACTTGCTCTAAATCAATTTAACCAAAATTGAAACCCAGTTCAAATGTCTCATGCTACTTTTAAAGACCTTGAAATTGGAGAGATTAAGCCTACGACTATCCCTCTTGAAGTGGTAAATGGAGAAGTTGTGAAGCCACTAGGGATTGTGGAAGACGTGGAGGTGAAAGTGAAGGGGCTAGCTTTCCCGGTTGATTTCATGGTGTTGGTAGTAAAGGTAGATCCTCGAGTTCCACTTATTTTGGGAAGACCGTTTCTAGCTACGGGGAGAGCAAACATTGATGTTGGAAGAGAAGAGTTGTCTTTGAGCTCAAAAGGAAGGAGTGTCACATTCTTATGTAACAAAGACAAAGGGACCAATCTCATTTGAAGCCTCCGGATGATCTTATGGATCATGATTCTCTTCTCTTTGACAATTTAAATTCATTTCTTCATGATTTTATGAAAATGTCAAATTCTAACTTATCTTCTTATGGTGCTGATAGGATGAAGGCATTGGAGCTCGATTGGAAATTAGACAAAGGAGAAAGAGGAAGTCCACTAGAATCACTTCTTGATGACAATTTGATGCTTGTAAGCAAGAATGGTGAAGTGGAGCGTGTGGATAAAAAGAAGGCTAAGCAAATGTTCGAAGTGAGGATGCGAGGAGAGAGTGTGATGGACCATCATTTTGTCCAATGATCGTGAAATTCCGTCCGGCTTGAAGACGTTAAACTTAGCGCTAAATGGGAGGCAACCCATTCTTTTTATCTTTTGATGCTTGTTTTGTTGTTTGGTCTTGTAGGTGGATTGTGCTTGTGAGAAAAGGCATAGTGAAGAAAAGAGAAGTGCTTCATGGATTCGAGTAGGCATGTCGCATCACTTGTTGCAAACTTAATTCTCGACTCTTGTCTCGAGTTAAGTTTGGGGGGCTAGTGCGTGGTGGACATTGCTCAATTCGTTGGATGCGTTTACTTCTCCACAAGAAGATCATCAATGAAAACTACAAGGGTAAGTCCCACCTACTTTGTGCAAACTTAAGTCTCAACTTGTGTCGATTTAAGTTTGGGGGAGAGTGTGTGGTGTGACTCACCACTTGAGTGTGATTCTTGTAAAATTGACTCAATTTTAAAAATTTTCTCATGAGTTTGGTTTGATTTTGGTCCGATTAGTGGTGATTGAAGTGCATGATAATCCATATTTTTAATGAAATTGTTGAGCTAATGGTTTTGTTGAGCATGTATGAAGGGTATTGGAAGCACGAATTGAGCTCGGAGCTAACAACTTCTATTACCAAATGCATAATGAGGGAGTTCACTCTATACTCTACCACTTCTATGTGTGTAGCATGACTTGAGATTGATTTGGATTGTTGTGATTAGCATGCTACTTCATATGTTATGTTTTTGGGAGGTTTACTTTTCAATCAAAGATGTGGATGATTGTGAGCTTACTTGATAATGGATGATGTAGAATGTGTTTCATTGTTTTATGATGGTTTCGTATTTTTGCATGTTATGTGTTTTGGTTGTTTCTTGTTTGTTGTGTCTTTATCTTATGTTTTGTGTGTATTTTTATTCTTGTCTAGGATTGTTTGGTGGTTTGTTTTAGGATGTCGTGAGTCATTTTTGAATGTGAGCGATGACATTTTGTGATAAGTGATGACAAGTTATGATTAAGAGTCTCTACACTTTCGAATTATGACATGTTTTATTTAACTTGTTCAATTTTGAGATGAATGTGGTGTAATAAGTTTCTTAAGGTTCGAGCACAAGCTTGTGAGCATTTGAGCCTCAACCGAGCATACATGGTTTTCGTCATAAGTGGATTGGTTGTGTTTGATAAGTTAGAACTTACTCAAGGACTATAGGAACGAGTCCGATTAGTAGAGATTAGTGAAATGATCTAAGGTCATCCTTGTTATTTATAGTCATTGCCATATATTTTCCTACCATGAACATCATCCCTAGTCAACCACTTTGAGCTTATAAGCTTATTTCTTGTGAATTTAACACATTACAAGCTTTGATTACCCACATGAGCCTTATATATATACCCTTTTGTGTGAGTGAATGAGGAGATGGTAGCTAGGAAGGAAAAATAAAGAGAAGAAAAGGAAATGGTAACAAGTGAGAAAAAGGATGAAAAGAGTATGAACAAAAGATGCATATACAACCTTTAAAATAAGAAGAAGAGCGAATCAACAAAGACGCTCAAGAAATTAAAAATCAAAAGAAGAGAGCATACAATCAATAAATAGAAGAAAAGGAAAAGTGAAGTGATGATTAGTGCTTGAAAGTTAGAAAAGATAAAAGGGAAGAAAGAAAGTGGAGGAATGGAAGAATGTAGCTACCTCTTCGATTACTTACACGTGTTAGTCACTTTTATCTAAATATTCTCTACCCTACCAAAGAGTCTATCATTACATCCTTAAGGAAAGACCTTTTTGATCATTGATTGAAACTTTGGTGGTTTGTGAATGTAGTCCACGAGCAAGCTTATAGCGAGTCGAGCCAATCGATTGATGAGTGTTGATTTACCCTATTTAAAAGAGTGTTGAGGGAAATTGATAATCTATGTGAGGCTTGGACCAAAAGGGACTATATTACACCTTATTCTCTTTGGATTGAACTTGTTAATTTCTTATGTCATGAATCTAATGTTGTAGGATAACTTAGCATGAGTTGTAGTTCTTGTTGCTATCGATGTGTTATTTCTTATGTTCGTAGTTTTTTTCTAGGTGAAAATCACTCCTCTTGGTTTATTATTTTCGTTGTTCGGGGACGAACAACACTTTAAGTTTGGGGGTGTGATGAGTGATATTTTCACCTAAATTTTAGTGTATTTTTAGGTCCGTTTTCGTGTTATTTTATCCGTATTTGTATGTTACTTGGGGGTGTTATGTGTTTTTATGGAATTGTGTGTGAATGAACTAAATCATATGTAAAACAGGTGAACACGGAGCAAAAATGGAGACGGGAGATGAAACAAGGAAGAAGAAACAGGGCAGCATCAACACGGCCGGCCGTGTAAGGTACACGAGTCGTGTTGCAGCACACGGCCTGTGTACCGAACACGGGCCTGTAACATTTTGCCGTGCGGAGTGATCAATTCATCCAACACGGCCACCCTTTGGCCGTGTTGCGGCACACGACTCGTGTGCCGTCTTGAGTAAAGTTTGATCGAGAAATCCTGACACGACTCGACTCGTGTTGCAGCACACGAGTCGTGTCGATTCCAGAACAAAAAATTTTCCTACATCTTCTAGAAGATCTCCAAGGGGTATAAATACCAATCCATTCAACATTTTGATGATATAGGATCCGAAATTCAGCTGCGCACACACCTCACACACCATTTTCTTCATTTTACACCATCATCTTCATCCATTCTTCATCCATCCCATCTACCATCATCCCACCATCAAAACCTTCATCCAATTGAGGAAAAGAAGCAAGGAAGAGAGGAGAATTGCAAGGGAAGGAATGAGATCACCATTGAAGCTTCAAGGGAGTTTTCATCCATACTTTGTAGTGAAACCTTATTGTTTATCATGTTTTGTAAGGATCTTAATGTCTATGTTGATTTCCTTTTGAATATGGTAGGCTAATCTCCCTTGTGAGATTAGCAACATGAGAGTTGTTGGTTAATTTTGGGGATGTATTTAATTCATGTGTTGATTGGATTTATGATTTTCTATCATTGATTGTCAATTGCTTGATTTGTATTGTTGAATTGTGTGATTTATTGTCATATGCATGTGGTTAGATTGAGAAATCAATTATATGTTTAGGATAGTTCATTGAATCAATTCATCATACACCTCATGTGCATTATAAGTCTTAAAGAGATAGAGATATCCTTTAGGATTTAGAACCCTTTGATAGGACATCCGATTGGTTTGATCGAGAGGTTGATTGATTCTGTGAGGAGATTCTCATTTAAGCTTAGTACCTAGTTGGAATTGTTTGAGTGATAACCAATCCATTGAGCTATTTTGGGATTCTTCTTTGGATTCACATTCTATTCATTTCGAGAGAAACTTTAGAAGAGGTTAGTGTTGGCCCTTAATCATTTATCCATGATGCACATGAATTTGATATATAATTCCTAGAGTTACCACTTCTTAATTATTGTTAATTTCACTTTTGTTTAACTTGGAAAACCAATCACATTCATTTTAATTTCGTCTGCTTGATCATTGCTTGCTCACTTGCATTGATTGATTTTAATTACTTGTTTGACAAACAAAACTTTGATGATTCGTCTCTATAAAATCACAAGAAACGTGAGATCGCTTAAGCACTAGTGCCTACCTCCCTGTGGTTCGATAAATTCTTCAATTGGTCAACCAGACTACAAGTTATTACTAATCAGGCTGCCGGAAGGTTTCTTTGAGAGAAAGAGGGGATTAAGGCAGGGAGATCCCCTCTCATCTCTTTTGTTCGTGCTCTGTATGGATTATTTCTCCAGGCTGTTTAAACAACTCTCTGTTCAAGGCGGGTATAAGTTTCATTCTAGATAGTGTGCCAGAGTGGGACTCACTCATCTCGCCTTTGCTGATGATGTGATTCTTTTTGCTTATGGTAATTGTGCTTCTGCTGAGGTAGTTGCCAAAGCACTAAAAATTTTTGCTGGGGTATCTGGGCTGGTGGTTAGCAAGGAGAAATCTAGCATTTTTTATGGCTGGGGTGTCGGTTATTGAGGAGCATAGGATAAGGGAAGTTTTACCTTTTCAAGAGGGTAACTTTCATGTTCGTTATTTAGGTGTCCCACTGCATGGTAAAAAGTTGAAGAAACCTGCTTTCGAACCTCTCATCACTGAGGTGGCAAACTTGATTCGAGGGTGGTCTAGTCGTCCTTTGTCCTATGCTGGAAGGTTGGAGCTTATTCGTTCTGTGATCTATGGAATTCTCAACTTCTGGGCTGCTATGGTTAAGATTCCTAAAGGGGTGATTGATAGAGTGGAAAGAATTATTAGAACGTTTCTATGGGGCTCAGCCCGAGGAGCAGTTCGGTGGAGTGAAATAACTTTACTTAAGGAACAAGGTGGACTTGGGTTGAAAAGTGTTGAACTTTTAAATGACGTGGCGTTAGTGGGTGTATTATGGGATGTTCACTCAGAAAAGAAACTTTGTGGGATCAACTCGATTTATCTTGAGGGGGCTTCTTGCTGGGATGTAGAGGCTGGTCATTCCGCCTTTATAGTGTGGAAAGATGTGTTGAGAGCAAGAGATAGGATGCGTGCTCGCTTGGAGGGTGACTTGGTTCATACTCGATCTTCGTGCTCAGAGATGGGACATTTAGTTACTAGCAAACTCTACATGAGTGTTGCTGACGTTGGCCAAGCCAGGTATGTTTACAAAAAACTGTGGTGTTCATGGGTTCCGAGGAAACATGCTTTCCGTATGTGACTGGCAATGAGGAATCGGTTGTACACTATGGATAGATGGAGGAGGGTTGAAGGGCCATTGGAGTGTGTATTGTGTGTGGGAAAATTAGAGTCGAGGGATGATCTATTCTTTCAATGTCCGTTTGCGAAGGAGGTTTGGGACCGTGTGAGGAAGGATGTAGGGTGGAACAGAACGGTGTCGTCAGTTTTGGCAAGGATAAAATGATTACACAAGGATCGTAGGGTCCATGTTCGTGAGAAAGCACGACGTGCGTTGGCGCTCTATGGATACACGTACTATATTTGGGGAGTACGATGCAAAGCTCTATTGGAGGGAGACCGTCCAATTGTGGATGGAGTAGTTAATACTATTCTTATGCATGTTGCTAGGTTCCTTCATTTTCTAACTATGTAGTAGATTTCGTTTCACATGGAGACACGGCGTGTCTTGTCCCCGGGGGCGCAGGAGCTTTTGCCAAATATAAACATGAATGTCAGATTATAGCTTGTAAACGCTGCTGATCAAGACA
Organism: Pogostemon cablin; assembly: GCA_023678885.1. Classification (NCBI taxonomy): domain Eukaryota; kingdom Viridiplantae; phylum Streptophyta; class Magnoliopsida; order Lamiales; family Lamiaceae; genus Pogostemon; species Pogostemon cablin. Next base: position 23,252,705 of record CM042995.1, read on the forward strand.
CTCAAAAAATCTCATACACTCACTAGTTGAATTGTATGGTTTGTGTGTGAATATATATGTGTAAAGCAATAGAATAACACCTAGTCCACGGGGAGAATATGAAACTTATATTGAACAAAGATACAAAGATACAGAGAGATAATGGAAGCCACTAACTGCATGTATACACTAAAATGAACAAAAAATGATGGATGATGAAAATTGCTCTTCAAACTGATCAGTTGGAAAGTTTTATAGGGTAGAATGAGCTGTCAATTCCTTTCTTGATAATTGATTAACCACCATCCTTTTACCTGATGGATAATGAGATGATCCAGCTCTTTTAACCGATTAAAACTTCTCCCAACCGAACCAATCATGAAGCTCCAAGTCAGCATTAATCACATTAGTAGCCCTTACCCTCCACAACTATCAAATCTAGTTGTAGCTGATCCTTTTAGCTAAAGAACCAGCAGACCCTTCCATGCATCACATTAGAATACTTATGCATCTGTTACACAATCCAACTCTACAATGCATCAACCCAAATTTGGTATAGGATTTCATGCATACACTCTACAATGAAGGTTATAGTAAAATTTATAAGATACTGACCTTTGTAATTCGACATCATGTGGACCTAAGGAGCTCTTTGCAATCAAATCTGCATTATTCAATACTACTAACAAAGAGTTCTTCAGACAAAAACGGAGCAACATGGGTGCAATAAGAAAAATAGTGGGACAAATGCCCAAAACTTATCTATTTGGGAATAAAAATTGTGCATGGCCAAAGTTATGGGGCAAAAAATTTTTTTATCTACAATTAAATTAACCAAGAAAAGAAGTTAATTGGAAATGATCATACCCGATTTGGTGTTAATATTTAATCCCTATAATAAGGTAAGGAAAATGTTGTGGTAGAGCAACCTCCTTCACGTTCTTGTATGTTTGTGGGAGAGAACTCTATTCAATGATTGATGTTGTTGAATGAAAATTTTAGAAAAGAAAAAACCAATAAATAATAAAGGAACCTGTGAACATGTATGTATTCACGTAATCAAGAGTTATGCCTTGAGGCCTAATTAGTTATGGATAACTTATTTATAATTGAAGGTATCCGCTTCATTTTTCATTCAAGTTTGACACCATTTGCTGAAATTTTGTAAGGCCTTAAAACTTCTTGTAATCCTTCATTGTTTAACGCATTCCTCACAAACTTGTGGAACTTAGAAGGATAAAACAAATGTACCAAATAATTGTTTATAAAATATTGCATTAATTTAAAATATCAAGCAAATATTGTCACTTTTCACCATATTACTAATGTTACATTTTTAGATCATAATACATAATAATTCTCTTCCTAGTATTCCGAAATGCAACTAGCGTTAGTTTGATGGGAGGAGAGAATTTTGTGACTGTCTAACTGAGAAATAAATCATATATCTTTCAACTCATATTCCACATTTTCTTTCCCAATGGTCACTTTAGATGCATTGATTCTATTTAAATAATTCTCCTTTAGATTTAGTCACAAAATGCTCACTTTGAGTCTTTGAATATTACAACAGAATTATATTTAGCTAAATGTTATTTCAACTGGAAATAGTAATTATGAAACTCAAGAAACTAGCCTAAACTTTATAAGCTATAAGAAAAAATTATTTCATTTTAGTTAATTGCTTATATTTGTAAGAATGTAATAAAATGAATTTATGGTTCTTTATTTAGGATTTCATTATATGATTGCCAAGCATTTGCAATCCCTATGTAACCCGTAAAGAATCTAAACACGAAATTTTTTATTACAATATGAAGTACACAATCTGATACATACTAGTAACAATTATAGAAGAGAACAAACGTCATTACAAAATATGTATTGGTCTAAACACTAAATTTTTTATTACAATATGAAGTACACAATCTGATACATACTAGTAACAATTATAGAAGAGAACAAACGTCATTACAAAATATGTATCGGTGGTTTCATTGAATGAGAATGGTTATATTGTAATCTCTTCAATTAGTTTGGATTCTGTCATCAATATAATGACTCAGAGAGTATAAGAAAATGATAGTTTTATAGAAGCTAAGTTGTTGGAATTTGTTGAACCTTGTTGGTTGGCTACATTGAATTTATAATGGGTTAGTATGCAGAAATTGGAGATGGCATGCTTTTGATACATGAAATTAGTATGTACTCCATCTCACATCCTGCAAGAATTAGTTAAAATACTCGTTACTTGTCAGATGAATAATTTCAAATTAAGCGAAAAAAAAAATTTAACGTAAGTGAGCCTGAGCTGGAGAGGTATAGTGTAGAAAAACTTAAGTGATGAGTTAGATTTTATACCAATCAGGCTTCCACAGCCATTTTGTAAATGTGGAAAATCTAAGATTTGGGTACAAAGCCTTGGGAGCTCTTATTTTCAATTCAAACTGACAGGTTATTGGGGTTGATTGTGACATGTAAAAGTAATATTGATTATGCCATCACTTCAAATTCTTTGTAGCAAATGATAAAAAAATAAAAAATGGTGCAAGATTAGTCCTAGTGCGTTTAATAACTATCTAATAGACAACTAAGTTAATGAAGATATATTGAAAAATAATATATTGAGGCTGAGAAAATGCTTACTATACATAATTAAGTCTCCGCCTTAACATTTGTTAATCTCTACTTGACTCCACTTGAGGCACGTGATGATTTTTTATTTGAGGTATTTTCGATATGTAACAAAAATTTTTGCACCTTTTGTTGCAAATAATTTAAAGGTATGAAATAGTTAATCTCTCTTCTACATGCCACGATCACCCTAATAACCTGTCCGTTTGAATTAAAAACGGGAGCTCTTAAGACTTTGTATCCAAATTTTAGTTGTTTCACATCCCTAGAATGACTATTTGACTGTTGAAGCTTTGAATTAGTGTAAACTGAACCTCATCACTAAACTTCTCTTGAAAATACCTCTTTTTAGCTCAGGCTCATTTACGCGAAGAATTTCTTTCTCACTAAATCTAAAAACTTGTCTGACAAGTTGAGAGTATTTTAGTACTCTTACCGAATATGAGATGGAACACACACTAATCTCATATATTAATGCAAGACATCTTCAATATAACTGACTCATGAGCCACAACTTTCAACAAGTTCCAACACTTAAACTTTTATTAATTCATCGTTTCCCTTACACCACAAATATCATCATTATATTAAAGGCAAAATCCAAACAAATTGAAGAGATTGTAATATAACCATTCTTATCCAATGAAACACCAATACATACATATTCTATAATAATATTTTTTCTATTTTGTAATTATTACTAGAACGTACCAAACCGTGTACTTTATGTTGTCAGAAAAATTATAAATTTTTCGTGTTTAGATATTCCAAGATTTCATTTGGCTTCTTCCAAAAATTACACATACTTGGCGATCCCATCATGAAATCTTTAATAAATAACCATAAATTCATTTTAGGGTTAATTACAACAAAAGTCTAAACCTATTCGCAAATTGCGGATTAATCCTAACTTTTCAATATTTACAAATAAGTACTCATTTTAGGGTTAATTACAACAAAAGTCTAAACCTATTCGCAAATTGCGGATTAATCCTAACTTTTCAATATTTACAAATAAGTACTCGACCTTTAACCCATTTTGCAAATCAAGCCACCAGGCAGTTAAGGACCTTCCCGGTGGCTGACTTGTCATCTTTATTCCATGTCGCCTTTCACGTGTACAAAACGACGTCATTTCAGTCTTCCACTTGTTAAAAAGTTAATTGCATAAAAAGTCCCAACCTTTTTGCTGATTGCGAATTAGTCCAAACTTTTGGATATTTGCAAATTAGTACCCGATTTTAAGTCCGTATTACAACTCTAATTACCGGGCAACTGGAGGACCGGCCGGACAATGAAATATTCTATTATTAATGCATTTTTTATATATTTGTTAATTAATATAAGGAGATTGCATGAAATATATATGCCAAGTCATTCTACACTTATTAACAAAACGGCGACATTTTTATTTTTTTTTTAATTTAAATTTAATTTATATTCAAAAAAATGTCATCATATATCACACATTATCATTATCCATCAAAATCTGCCATGTGAAGTTTTGTGGCAGACAACTTTTGAATATCAAATAAATGATCCATACGATAATTGTTGTCAAAATAACGTCATTTTATTAACAAGTGTAGAGTAACTTGGCATATACAGTAACACGTCCACGTCCAGAAAACCCTCTATCTGCCCGGTGGTTCAAGTTGCAATACGGTCTTAAAGTCGGGTACTTGTATGCAATATTCAAAAGTTTGGACTAATTCGCGATCCGCGAAAAGGTTGGTACTTTTCATGTAATTAACTTTTTTGACAGGTGAAAGACTGAAACGACATTGTTTTGTACACGTGGAAGGCGACGTTGACGAAAGATGACACGCCAGCCACCGGGCAGGTCCCCAGCTGTCCGATGGCTTGATTTGCAAAACGGGTTAAAGGTCGAGTACTTATTTGTAAATATTGAAAAGTTTGGACTAATCCGCAAATGGCAAAAATGTTGGGACTTTTATTGTAATTAACCCTTCATTTTATTATATTATATTCTTACTAATACAGGCATATAGTTGACATGAAATAATTTGTTCTTATAACTTACAAAATTAAGGCTCGTTTCTTGAGTGTCATGATCAGTATTTCAAGTTGAAATAGAATGTAGTAAAATATTATTAATGTTGTAAGGCTCAAAGTTAGTATTATATGTAGCTAAATGTGAAAGAAAATTATTTAAAAAGGATCAATGTATTTAGGAAGGTAACCGAGCTGAATCGATCCGAATATCACCAGACTTGAGTTGGACACATTTAAATTTTTTAAGGCTCAAGCTCGGGTTGAGCGCGATTCGAATATTGATATATTTAGACTTGAGCTCAATTTAAATATAGACATTTAGGCTCAAGCATAGCTCGTTCGAAAAAAATTGAGTTTGCAAATAATTCGAGTTCGTCTTTATGATACTAATTTAAATTCAAGCTCGAATTTGAGCTCGGACTTAAGTCCGTTAAAGCTTGTTTACATAAGGTTCTTAACATGTATGCGAGCCTTTCAACGAAAATGTTCGGGACCAGGTTTGCAAACTTTCAAGCCAAATACTAGTAGGCTCGAGTTCGGCTCAATAAATCTTTGAGCTCGATATTCGAGCTTTGCTAGGCTCTTTTTATTTAACTTAACAAACAAATTCGAATTCGTATTTTATAGGACCAAACCCGAATAGTTTATGAATAGCTTGATACGGTTACATCCCTAAATGTATCTAAAGATTGAATAACAAATGATTGTATCCTCATCCCAGTCACTAATGGTCACACAACTTTCTCATCCTATCAAACAAAAGAAGTTATACGAGTTGCCTAATATAGTACTAGGAAAAGAGAAATATTTTGTATTATAATTCAAATAATGGAACCTCAGTAATAATACTAGGAAAAAAATGACCATATTTGCCCGACACTTCTAAATTCCAAGTGAAAATAAATTTTATCATAAAGGATTATAACAAGTATCAACAAGACATCAGAAAATGATGCCAAATTTGAATGAAAATTGAGAGAATACCTATAATTATTAATAAATTATTCATCTCTAATTAGGCACAATTAATACTCCTTTTTAAGGGTAGAGGATGGTGATATGAAAAAGAGAAGAGAATCATTTCTGTTTTTTAGAAAAAAGCAAATAAATAATAATAATAACCCATAGTATCTAAAAGATACCGACTTTTGTAATTCGACGTGGACCTGAGAAGCTCTTTGCAATTAAATCTACATTGTTCAATACTACAAAGAAATAGCTAATAACATTAAACATTAATGAAAATAACTTGAAAATTATGATAATTGATACATGTAAAGTCCTGGGACAGCAATGATTCGATTTTCAAACATAAGATATTCAAATGATTTGCTAATAGCAAACTAATCTATTAATTATCTTCATCCTCCTATTATATTTTTATTTATTTATGGAAAATAAAGGGATTGGAACCACAAGCTAGAACACAAAATTCAACTAGAATTCCAAAGAAAAACTACTCCACCTAAATCCCAAATTCAATATCCAAATATTTTATTTTCCATTCATCTTAATTTTCCAACAAATAATTCTTCTTCAGATTCAGTCACATAATGCTCAATTTGAATATTACAACAATAATTATATATTTTGTTAAATGTTATTTCAACTTGAAATAGTGATTATGAATCTCACAAAGCCTAAATTTTATAAGAGGAATCGCCAAGTATTTGCAAACCCTTGAAGAAACCAAATGTAACCCTTGAAAGGTCTGAACATGAAATATGAAGTACACAGTTTGGTACATACAAGTAGCAATTATAAAAGAGAACAAACGTCATTACAGAACATGTACCGGTAATTTCATTGAATGAGAATAGTCACATACCTCTTCAATTTATTTGAATTTTACCATTACAGGCTCGTGAAGTAGGAGAAAATGAGGATTTTATAAAAGTTGAAGTATTAGAACTTGTTAAAAGATGTGAAGTTCGCTAAATTGAAAGCAGACATGACGTGTTAGTACGCAGAGATTGGAGATGACATGCATTTAATACGTGAAATTAGTGTGTACTCCATCTCGTATCTTTAGAGAACGCTAGAATACTTTCTACTTGTAGGATAATTTCAAGATTAAATGGAAAAGGATCTCTTAGCGTACTTTCTACTTGTAGGATAATTTCAAGATTAAATGGAAAAGGATCTCTTAGCGTAAGTGAACCCAAGTTAGAGTGGTATTGTGAAGAGAAGCCTAGTAATGAGGTACAGTTTATACCCACCAGTGCTTCAACAATCATTTCGTCAATGTGAAAAAGCTAAGAGATGGGTATTAAACATTCAAACGGACAAGATATTGGGGTGATCATGGCAAGTGAAAGTGGTATTGATTATGTCATCAATTCAAATTCAAATTAATTCGAAGCAAATGGTAAAAAGAAAAGTTTTGGTGCATATCCAAAATATTTCCTTCATATATTATGGATAATAAGCATTTGATTAGCCTCAGAATATTATTTTTCAATATATATTCATTAACTTAATTGAGCACCAAAATTTTTTGTATCTTTTGCTGCAAATAATTTAAAGAGATGGCATAATCAATCTCATTTCCACATGCCACGATCACCCTAATAACATTTCTATTTGAAATGAAATCGAGAGTTCCAAAGATTTCGTACCCAAATTTTAGGTTTTCCACATTCATGGAATGACTGTTTCCACATTCATGGAATGACTGTCAAGTCTTCAATGGGAGCATACTCATTGCTAAACTTCTCTTTGAAAATACTAATCTCTAGGCTCACTTTCGCAAAGAACTCCTTTACACTAAATCTTAAAATTTCACGTCGAACAAATAGAGAATCTTAGTACTCTTAGAGAATGTGAAATGAAGCATACACTAATTCTACTATCTTTTAAATGCAAGTCATCTCAAACACCTGTATACTGACACATCATGTATGTTTTCAATATAGCTAACCACAACTTTTAACAAGTTCCAACACTTAGGCTTTTATAAAATCATCATTTTTCCTACTCCACAACCATTATATAAGTGGCAGAATACAAACAAATTGTGGAGGTTATTATGTAACCATTCTTATTCAATAAAACACCCGTACATATTCTAAAACAACGTTTTATCTCTTTCGTAATTGTTACTAAAATATACCAAACTGTGCACTTCATATTGTTAGAAAAATTTCATCTAATCAAGTGTTTCATTTGTCTTCTTCCAAGAATTGCACACACTTGGTGATCCCATAATGAAATATTTAATAAAGAACCATATATTCATTTTATTATGTCTTACAAAAACCAGACATATAATTGATATGAAATAATTTCTTCTTATAGTTTAAAAGTTTAGACTTGTTTTTTAAGTTTCGTGATCACTATTACAAGTTGAAATAAAATTTAAGAAGATTTAATTGTTGTTGTAAGACTCAAAATAAGAAAAATAAACATTATATGTAGCTAAATATGAAGGAAAATTATTTAAAAAGTATCAATATAGGGATGTAACCGAGCCGAATTTTACCAAGCTCGAGTTCAATTCATTTAAATTTTTTAAGTTTCGAGCTAGAGCCAAATATTGATATTTAGGCTTGTGCTCGTTTTGAATATATATATTTAGACTCAAGCACATCTCATTCGAAAAATAGTGTGTTTGCGAATAGTTCAAATTCGGCTGGATAATATTAATTTAAGTTCAAGCTCGAATTTGAGCTCGAAGCTGGATAATATGTGCAAATATAGAACACTTAGCGATAATGAGGAACATTTAAAAAATATACTCCCTCCGTCCCATTAAAGATGTAATGTTTTTTTTAAGCACGAAGATTAAGGAATATAATAATTTGATGAATTTGGTTGAGAATATAATATTGTAATGTGTAGTTATATTAGTTGTGTGTGTGTGGGTACCATGTACCTAAAAAGAAATGTGGCAACTTTTGTGGAACAACCCAGAAAGGAAAGTGTCACAACTTCTATGGGACGGAGGGAGTATATTATAATAATAATTAAAGGAAAAAAAATCCAAAAATTCAATATGTTCAAATAATGTTACATCTGCATGCTGATTCATAATCATGTAATCCTTCTAACTTAACTAGCGTATGAAATGACTAGCATTCATGGCAAACTAAAATAAACTAAAATTACAAATGGGGCAGTGCCTTAATGCCTTAAGTTCTTATGATAAATATAGAATTATCAACTAAAATTGAGAAGAAAATTTTTTTAGCATTCATAAGTTTTCGACTAGGGTAGAGTGACATAATAGAGCCAAAGTGCTTATTATTGAGCCAAGTTTTCTAGCATTCCACCCACCCTTCAAAGATTGAAAATTAATAATCATAAAAATATAATGAAACCTAAAGCTAAAATATTTAAACCAGTATAGCTTGCTCTGAGCAAATGTTTGATAAATGATGTCTTCTCAGTAGATTACTGACCTAGTAGCATCACATTGGTTTAGCATATCACTATTGATCTTTGGGTTTAGGGGGAGCAATTAAGACCAATAAGCGACTGTTCTGACTAAATTTCTTGAAAGGAAGATTCAGGAGCCAAGTGTGAATGGAGGAAGTAAGAATAGAAGATCCAACAAGAGTTTGTGTAAAAAAAAGTAAGTGAAAAAAAATGGGCTCCAAAATCCGAAATTTGAAAGGGCAAAGGGTCCATTTGGATCCTAAACTTATTTCAAGAGATCAATTTGGACCCTCATCTAATTTTTTGTTCATTCCAACCCTTTATTTAATTTAATGGGATCAAATTAACCCTTTTCATAAAATTAAACATCATTCAGACCCTTCATTAATTTAAATCGATCAAATCAGCCTTTTTTTTTCTTCACACAATTAAATATATATCAAAAGTTATTTTTATCTCTCTTACTAATCTTCTAATTAATTTGGGTTAAAAAGAAAACCCATCACCTTCCCTGTTAAACATGTATAGAAATTTCCATAGGTAAAAACTAAAACCTCTCCAAAATAAGAAAAATATACGTAGTATTTGTCCCACAACAATGTTTTCCTTCTAAATCCTCCTCCCCAATCTCCACCCCTCGTCCAAACCCTTAACAAATCATAATTAATGTAAACATATGATTACTGATCTGATTTCTTAGTCATAGAAATTAAATTTCCCACCTCTGATGCGGCGACCCACCGGCATACGATTACATTTCAACCCATCACCGCCGTCGCGGAGTCGCACGGCGGTGCAACTGAGTACTTCTCATTAGGGGAGATCTGCCGCATATTGGAGAAAATAATTGGAGAAAATATTTGGAGGTATTTTTCGTGATCATCATCAACAAGTGACTTAGACTACTGTTGCAATTATTGCTTCCACCATTGATTCCGATGACTTCTTCTCCGCCAGCTTGTGTTGCTTGATTTTTTGAAAAGGAGTATTTTGACCCAATTTAATAGATGAAAGGGGTTGGATGATAAAAAAGTTAGTTTAGGGGTCAATTTGATCCATGAATCAAGTTTAGGGCCCAGGATGACCCTTTCCCCTTGAAAAGAAAATGGTCAAACAAGGGCCCATTCCAGTTGGCACATATACTATGTAGAGATGAAAGACAGAATTGGGTCCATTTCAGTACCCTGTAAGATTCCACTACTATCTTGATTCAAGGATTTCTTGTGTTTCAATTTAATTTCAAAAGTGTACTCATATTTGAAAATAATTAATGAGATGAAAGAAAATACTCCAAAATAATTTCAAAAACAGAAATTGCAAGAAAATTGGGAGTGTTACCTGGTCTCCTAAGAGACTCCATTGCACCGTCGTGGCAAGAACACTCGTGTCCCGGTGCACCATCTCTTCACCGCCGCACCACAACCACTACCGAGGACAACCGCCCTTGCAGTAGTCCCAGTAATGCAGCCCGAATTGAGTTGAACGGGCCATGCTTCTTGACCGATTCGGCGTCGCATTTCTCTGCCACATCCCACAACCCTGTTTCTGAAGGAATTAGAAACCCTATTTCAAAAAGGGCATGCCTCTAATTTGTGAAAGAGATGTATGCGTGTATATATATACACCCGCGGGGAGGGGAGGGGAAGCCCTATTCGTGGGCTCTCACTGAAATTACTTTGTTGCCCTCTTTGCCTGCCTGCACCATGGTTAAAAGGTAAAATGATCAAATTAGCCCCTTAACTTATTTTGGGTGCAAGTATGCCCTTCATCTTTATTTTTTTTCAACAAAGCACTTTTTCTTTTTTATTTGGATCAATTGAGCCCTCTAATTTCCAAAATCAACCTTTATATACTCATGTTTCTATAATAAGTTAAACGGCGTTAAGTCTTAGTCAAAACCTCAGCATTATTTCAACATGGTTTCAAGAAAAAATACATAATTTGGATGATTAGTTCTAATATGTCTTTCTGTTCATACTCCCTCCAGAATTATACCCATCATTTAGTTGACCTTCAGGCTTCAACCCCCATTCCTGAGCATACACGAACTTGGAAATCGAAAGGTGCACCTGACTGGAAATGGACGTGTGGGTAAATTGTTGGGTAGGGATAGGTCTCTAAATTTCTTAGTACCTCTTGAGGTTCAATAAAATTCCTAAAAGTAATATAAAATGAAGCATGAATATTAGGGGAGATCTTGTGTATTCAATAAAATGGGATGTGTATTTAACAACACTCTTCTATAAATTGATTTTAGAGTGTTGTTAAATACACACCCCATTTTATTGAATACACACCTCTTATTGAATACACACCCCCTTTTAATTTTTTATTTCTTAATTTTATTTTATACACCCCCCCAAAACTCCAAAACTACCCTTTTAAAATTAATACTATACACACCCTTTAAAATCCCTATTTTAATTTCAATACTACGTAGTTGAAGAAAGAAGAAGAATTCTTTCTTGTAATCTACAATCAAACTTAATTCATGTGTCTTCTTCAATTATTAAATTTAATGATTCTACAAGTAATAAAGCATGAATATTGAGTTTTAAACTTTAAAAGTTCAAAATTTTCCATTTTATAGTTTTTTTAGCTTTCTTACTGAGAGCTTCAAACACTGCCATGAATTTACGAAAGAAAAAGAAAAGGCCCCTATTCCGATTTTGTCAATCAGTCCGCTAGAGAGTGGGGCTATCCTTCTTCTTCCATTCCGGGAAGACAAAGATTTCCTGGGCATCGTTCATTCTCTTGATCTACTGTTAGTATTGTGTGTTAAATACTTAGTTGGTTGAGAATTGATCATTACCTTTTTATATAATATTTTACAACCAAAATACAAAGAGAATAATCACCACCACAAAGCCATCAACGTGGCTTAACCATCAATATATAATTGGCGGGACGGAGGTGCCATGGCTAGAATAATGGGAATAGTATTTTCAGAATACTAAAAGAATCAAGAATAGTTGGATAATTGAATTAGATAATTAAATATTATTCAGGCTTTGCATTATTTCCTTACCAGATGACGAAGAAGAGCATACAAAACAATATTAGTATTATCTAATAATAATGGTTGGGTAATTAAATTTATTTCGTTAATTCATGGTGTATTTATAAAATGAATCATATATTTAGGGTTAGGGTTTATAAGATTATAAAATAAAGTTTAATCTTTAAATATATAAGATAGGGTGTGTATTTAATTAATTAAGGATAATTTAGACTTTTTAAAATATATTTTTTAATTATATAATTATAGGGTGTGTATTTAATAAAAAGAGGTGTGCATTTAAAGAAAATACACACCCCATTTTATTGAATACACACCTCTTATTGAATACACACCCCCTTTTAATTTTTTATTTCTTAATTTTATTTTATACACCCCCCCAAAACTCCAAAACTACCCTTTTAAAATTAAAATTAATACTATACACACCCTTTAAAATCCCTATTTTAATTTCAATACTACGTAGTTGAAGAAAAAAGAAGAATTCTTTCTTGTAATCTACAATCAAACTTAATTCATGTGTCTTCTTCAATTATTAAATTTAATGATTCTACAAGTAATAAAGCATGAATATTGAGTTTTAAACTTTAAAAGTTCAAAAATTTCCATTTTATAGTTTTTTTAGCTTTCTTACTGAGAGCTTCAAACACCGCCATGAATTTACGAAAGAAAAAGAAAAGGCCCCTATTCCGATTTTGTCAATCAGTCCGCTAGAGAGTGGGGCTATTCTTCTTCTTCCATTCCGGGAAGACAAAGATTTCCTGGGCATCGTTCATTCTCTTGATTTACTGTTAGTATTGTGTGTTAAATACTTAGTTGGTTGAGAATTGATCATTACCTTTTTATATAATATTTTACAACCAAAATACAAAGAGAAGAATCACGACCACAAAGCCATCAACGTGGCTTAACCATCAATATATAATTGGCGGGACGGAGGTGCCATGGCTAGAATAATGGGAATAGTATTTTCAGAATACTAAAAGAATCAAGAATAGTTGGATAATTGAATTAGATAATTAAATATTATTCAGGCTTTGCATTATTTCCTTACCAGAAAGAAGAGCATACAAAACAATATTAGTATTATCTAATAATAATGGTTGGGTAATTAAATTTATTTCGTTAATTCATGGTGTATTTATAAAATGAATCATATATTTAGGGTTAGGGTTTATAAGATTATAAAATAAATTTTAATCTTTAAATATATAAGATAGGGTGTGTATTTAATTAATTAAGGATAATTTAGACTTTTTAAAATATATTTTTTAATTATATAATTATAGGGTGTGTATTTAATAAAAAGAGGTGTGCATTTAAAGAGACCCTTTATAGAATTAATACCAACATTCAAGTGAGGTTAAATTGGAATCCCTTACCTCTCTTATTACTTCAAATGGCAAGTGAGAATCATATTTGAAAGGAGCACCTACATACACAACTGAAACTGTCAGTGAAGGGAAATAAGTTAGAACAAGAGAAAGAATTAATTGCAAGCAATTCATCAACCAGGTAGAGGGCAATAACTTTGAAAGTTGTTGTTTTCAATTTCTTGTTCCACAGCAAAAACAAGAAATTCAAAACCAACCGAATGTGGTTGCTTCTTGCTGTTTTCAATTTTATTGATGAGTAACAAATTTTGGTAAGTTGTATAAGAATTCAAGGTCTAAATTTTATATAGTATATATTTCAGCAACTAATCAAATACTTCTAAAAGCTAAATACGAATCAAATCATCAATATCCACATGCAAACACATACCAACAATTTCGCTCAAATTCTCACCTGATTACAAATACCTAAACAATTTCACTGTAATTCCAAACCAAAATAAATGACAATACCACATACTAAGGCCATATTGTTGATTAGTGTGAAAATATGTGTTTTAGGGTCCGATTTAGCACCATTTTGTGGTATTTATATCCGTATTTGAGCATCTTTTGATTGAATTATATAAATTTGTGTTACAGATGCATGTGAGGTGTTATTTCATGTTTTTAGGTGGAAAATGAGATAAAAAGAGCAAAAATGGAAGTCAGAAATGAAGTCGGGAGGAGAAGAGCCGGCACGAGTCGTGCCGGCTAGGAGGACCATTCGTTCCATAAAAATGCGCCAGGTCGTGCCGCACAGCGCGCAGGCACAAGCGCCGAGTGCCGCCGAGAACCCTGCCGAGAGCGCCGAGCACGAGCGCCCATGCTCCCGAGACGCGCCTCATCCGTGCCGCCCAGCCTACCGAGAGAACCCGCAAGCATCAACTGGCACGACTAGTGCCACATATGGCATGACACGTGCCAGTTCCCAGCGAGCCCGTTTCGTCATTTTTTGGCCCGTTCGTGTTTTTGACGTGAAAAAAACCCATTTTTGAGTCATAATTCGGGAATTATCAGTGTCTAACTATAAAATGAGCCCTTGGGATGTTCAAAAGATAACTCTCCATAAGTCTCCAGATCTATACGTACTTTTATATATCCTTTTACCGCACCATCCCATCCACACATCCCGGGGAGTTCATCAGTGTTGCTTACTTGAGAAGGAGAATAAGAAGATTCAAAATCACGGAGGAAAGAACGGAGAATCACGCCACATCTAGGGTTTTTCTTATTCTTTCTTTTAAGCTTTTGAATTATAGATCTATGGGATTGTTTTCATATCTAACCATGTGTGTTGCCTGCAACACCATGAGCAGTACTTCTTGGACAATGCTAGGTTTTGAAGGTTGAATTAGTTTGAATTGATGATCTAGAATAGGTTGGATATCTGCAATATACTTATTCCCTTATTAATACTTTGAATTTATACTTATATTTTTGTCTTATATAATATGTCCTAATGCATGTATATGTTATTGTCTTATGCATGTATATGTTATTGTCTTATGCATATTTATACTTGTTGCTTGTGTCATAGAAGGAACTATATTTGTCAACATGTTATGGATAAAGGAGATCTAACCAAATAACCTTTATTCATTAGAATAATTAATATTGGACACTTAATATATCTATTAATTATCATTTACTACTAGAAAAATGCCTATCACTACACTAATTCTAATACACTTTATTTAAAATGTCTTTATAACTATTCTTTTAATACATAAATGCTAATATTACATTATTATAATATCTGTTAATACATTACCCAATAAATATATTAATAGAATATTATTAACTATATTGTTATCATATCTATTAATGCACTATTTTATCAATGTATTAATAAACTTTATTAATACATTACTCAAGGTGTGTTAATAACTTTTATTATTTATTTGTAATTATTAAAACTTATATTTCATAATAATATGTTTAAATGCAATTAATTAAATAAAACTCAAAGTGTGTTAATAATTTTTATTTATTTATTTATAATTAATAAAACTTTTATTTCATAATAATATGTCTAAATTAATTAATTAAATAAAAATATAAGATGATCATAAGATGATAGAATAAAGACGAATAATTTATTTATTATACAAAGCAAGAAGATGGTAAAATCCTTGAAACTGCGGTATATACATTAGCAGTAAATGTAATTGAACATTTTACAGGAAGATTTAGTGATAATAGTGATACTATTAGAACTTTATTACAGAATCTACGATGTAGAACACTGTCTGACTTTAGGTGGTATAAAGATACTTTCCTAAGCAGAGTTATGGAATTACCAGAGTGTAATAATACTCATTGGAAATCTAAATTTGTGGATGGACTACCAAGCTTATTTGCTGAAAGAATAAGAAAAACAATAAAGGGTAATAATATTACCATTCCTTATGAAAAATTTACATATGGAGCTCTAATAGATACTTGTATTCAAGAAGGATTGGCTTTATGTAATGAAATAAAGCTAAATCAGCAATTGAAAAGACAAAGTTTTATGGAGAAAAAAAAATTGGGAGAATTTTGTTAACAATTTGGACTGGACAATCCTTCATCCAGTAAAAGTAAAAAAGAAAAGATTTATAAATCTAAACATATGAGACATTCTCCTAAATATATTGAAAGAAAAAAGAAAAGAAGGGAAGATAATTTCCAAAAGAAAAATGAATTCCAAAAGAAAGCTTATATGAAAAGATTCAATAAGAATCAGAAAAGATATTGTACAATATGTAAAAGAAAATGCCATACCAATGAATTCTGTTGGACAAAGAAAAGAATTTCTAATTTAGAAATTCCGATGATATAAAAAGAATAATAATACAATATTTAATAGAAAAATCTGAATCTGAGGAATCAGAATCAGAAATTTCTATTACTTCTGAATCAGAAGAAGAGATTATAAGGAATTTAGATAATGAAGAATTCTCTGAATCAGAAGAATGTGAACCATGTAAAGAAGGATTAATATGTCCTAAAGAAATAAATAATATTGATCATAATCAATCTGAATTTTATAAAATTATGTTTCAATTCTCTAATATGAGTATTAATGTTTTGGATTCTCAAAATATTTTTGAGTTATTAAAATTAATAAAAGATCCTTTATTAAGGACTAAAATAATTGATGAATTAGGAAATGAGAATAGTGCTTCGGCATCTACTTCTAATAAAGAAGAAGGAAAAATAAACAATATTCTTAATAAGGATAAATCTTATAATATGTCAGAGGTAATGAACCAATTAAAAATGAAATATCAAAGTCAAAGAGATATATCTTTACCAGATATTTTTAAAGAGATTAATAATATGAAAAAAGAAATAAAATTCTTGAAAAATGAAAATTTTATTCAAGAATCTAGAATATCTAGATTAGAAAATAATATTAAAGGAAAAAATATTATTCAACCAGATATTCAGAATAATTTACCTATGATAGAAAAAGATAATTTTTTATCTACAATTGAGACAGTTATATCTCAAAAATGGTATATAAAAATATCATTGTTGATTGATAATCTTTATACAAAATCATTTATTGCTCTAGTAGATAGTGGAGCAGATTTAAATGTTATTCAGGAAGGATTAATTCCTACTAGATATTTTCATAAAACAAGTCATACTTTATGGCATGCTGGTGGTGATAAACTTCAAATAGAATATAAAATTCCTAAAGCTTATGTATGCATTAATAATAAGTGCATTTCGCAAAGTTTTATACTTGCAAAAAATATTTCTAACCAAATTATACTTGGTACACCATTTTTAAATAATATTTATCCCATAAAAAATATTGATAATAAAGGGATTATTGGTACTTTCCAATGTAATAATATTTTCCTTGAATTTATAGTTGAACCAATTACTAAAAAATTACATAGTCTTTATGATAATATTAAGGCTAAGCAAAATCAAATAGGATTTTTGAAACAAGAGATTAATATTGTTACTATTAATGAACAATTAAAAAATCCTAAATTACAGGATAAGATTAGTATTCTGAAAAATGAATTTTCATTAGAAATATGTAATGACAATCCCAATGCTTTTTGGGATAGGAAAAAACATATTATA
This sequence comes from Pogostemon cablin, assembly GCA_023678885.1. NCBI lineage: Eukaryota > Viridiplantae > Streptophyta > Magnoliopsida > Lamiales > Lamiaceae > Pogostemon > Pogostemon cablin. The sequence goes on from CM042995.1 coordinate 23,270,192, forward strand.
TTTCTTCCATATGAAGAAGATTTTGATGAAAAGAATATTTCGACAAAGGCTAGACCTTGTCAAATGAATTCAGAATATTTAGAATTATGTAAAAAAGAAATAGAATCTTTATTACAAAAAGGACTAATAAGTCATTCTCAATCACCGTGGTCATGTACTGCATTTTATGTTAATAAACATTCTGAAATAGAAAGAGGTGTCCCAAGATTGGTAATAAATTATAAACCTCTTAATAAAGTTTTAAAATGGATTAGACATCCAATTCCTAATAAAAAGGATTTATTAGATAGACTTTATGATGGTCTAATATTTTCAAAATTTGATTTAAAGTCAGGATATTGGCAAATTCAAATTAATAAATCTGATAGATATAAAACAGCATTTAATGTTCCAATTGGACATTATGAATGGAATGTAATGCCGTTTGGGCTTAAAAATGCTCCTTCTGAATTCCAGAAGATAATGAATGATATATTTACTCCTTATAGTGAGTTTATAATTGTTTATATTGATGATATTTTGATTTATTCAAAGACTATTGAAATGCATTTTAAGCATTTACATATTTTTAAATCTTTGATTAAACAAAATGGTCTAGTAATATCTAAACCAAAAATGGATTTATTTCAAACTAGAATAAAATTTCTAGGATATTTTATTGAAAAAGGAAATATAATTCCTATTAATAGGAGTATGGATTTTGCTGAAAATTTTCCAGATATTATAACTGATAAAACTCAGTTACAAAGATTTTTAGGGAGTTTGAATTATATTGCTCCTTATTATCATAATTTAGTAAAAGATACGACTATCTTATATGATAGATTAAAAAAGGATCCTAAACCTTGGACTGATAGTCATACTAATGCAGTTAAGAAAATCAAGGATAATGTTAAAACATTACCATGCTTAATGATTAGCAATCCTAATTGGGAAAAATTTATAGAAACTGATGCTTCTGATATAGGGTTTGGAGGTATTCTTACTCAGAAAAATCCAGATAATAATCAAAAACATTTGATTAGATTCCATTCTGGAAAATGGAATAATGCTCAAAAGAATTATGCTACAGTTGCTAAAGAAATTCTTGCAATTGTAAAATGTGTTTTAAAATTTCAAGATGATTTATATAATCAGAAATTTACTATTGTTACTGATTGTAGTGTAGCTAAATTTATGTTTAATAAAGATTTTAAACATGATGTTTCTAAGCAAATGTTTGCTAGATGGCAGGCTCATTTAGCTCCTTTTGATTTTAATATTATTTATAAAAAAGGTGAAGAAAATAATCTTCCAGATTTTCTAACCCGTGAACATTTTAATTGCAGGAATGAAACGGGGTAGCGGATCTTCCTCTCCATGGAGGGAAAGAGGTGGAAGGAGTTGGGGTTATACCCCTAACACTCCTGATAAAAGAGATAAAGGAAAGACCCCTGAGATAATAGCTCAGCAGGGGAAAATGAAGCTTGTGAACAAAAATTTGTCACAAGAATTTGAAGATATGGATACTGAAAGGAGTGATACTCCTAGTAAATCTACTTTTGCTAATATAGTAGCAAATATTGATTTTAAAGAAAAATATTTTAGAAAAAATCATGAAGAAATAATCTTCAAATTAGAAGACAGGGATTTAAAATGGAGTGAAGATCCATGGTTTCTAATGAATAGATATTTGGACAATGGTTCAAATGAGATGAGAACTTATAAATCTCGATCTTATTATGAACAAATACTTATTCAGAGTGGAAGTTGTGATTTTAAACATTTCACTTCTGGAGGAAATAATGAGATTTATAATTTCAGCAAGGTTTTGATAAAAAAGATTATATCTTTGGAAGAATGGGGAATTTCACCCTTAAGAGAAAAACAATTCAGAATGAAAATACAAAAGCAGTCTTTAAATATAATTATTGGGACTATTGTGATGCTTTTGAAAAATTTTTAAACTATGAAAATGATAAAAGACATCATACATGGTTTATTAAAATTTGTTCTAAAATTTATAACTCCGAAATACCAAATTGGTTTATCCATTGGTGTTATTGTTTTGGTCCTGTACCAGAAATTTTACCAGGAGATATAAAAGAGAGTTTTATAAAATGGGTAGATGTATCTCCTAAAATGATAGAAAGACAAAATTCTCCCAATTGTTTTTTCTCCATAAAACTTTGTCTTTTCAATTGCTGATTTAGCTTTATTTCATTACATAAAGCCAATCCTTCTTGAATAGCAGCTTTAAGAGATGGTAGAAATCTTAATTGGAGACAATCTTTAATGGGTATTATACAATCCAGTTTGACCAATGGTCCAGTATACTTTAATGTATACCCGAATTTACAATTATCATTATCTAATGTTAATATACTAGATGGATTAACATTAAATGTTAAAACTAATGGTTATAATTATCTTCCTGGAACAGAAACTATTTATGTATGTTACAGGATATATTATAAACCTTTAGTCACATTAAATCCTCATTGTAGAATGATGGATTATAAAAATGAGACTATTATTATTGAGACTAATTTTAACAGGTCTAATATCATGACCAGAAGACCTATTAAATGGGAAGAAATAGAATTTCCAGAAAACTGGAAAATTGAACAGGCTGTACCAGTTCAAACACAGGTGCAAGACCATAATAATATATTGGAAATAATACAAAGTACAGAAGGATCTGTTAATATACAATTTGAATCAAATAAGATTCAGAAAAGTATTTCAATGAGAAATTATATTTCTCCAATTGATTACAGGGTTGAAACCCCTAGAGCTTCTACTTCTCAAATAAGAGAAAATAGAGCTTGTACATATCAAGAAAAAGATGAAATATATTCAGATGAGATAGAATCTGTAACAGGATTAAATCCTGAAATAAAGAAATTATATATAAATAAAAATAATATTGTTAAAGAAACAAATAGAATGGAACCGACAATGTCGGAAATGAATTATTCGATATAATTTATGGATTTTAAAGAAATAATAGATTTTAGTCCTGGTTCTAAAGCCAGAAAAATTATTTCTGAAGAATTTAAAGGTGAAGGTTATACACCTTTCAGAGATTGGTTTTTTGATAATTTTACTAATAATGAGATTAGTAAATTTCAAGATGAGTTTTATAAAACTTGCAAAGAAAAAAATATGATAATACCATTTGCAGCATGGTTTATAGAAAACTATGTTAAGAATTATATTCTTATTTTAGAAAGAAATTATAATTTACAAAATGGTTCGGTGGTTTCAGGAATATATCCTCCACAACAACCGTTTAAAATTGATAATTTCAATTTCTTAGCATTTGCTAAATTAATTGAAGATGATACACTTCAGGCTACATGTAAACATATTAATAATATGTTTAAAAACCAAAATTATACGAATTTATCTTTAGTAATAATGGGTGAACAAATCCAATCTATACAGGATAAATTGGATTTGATTATTACTACAATTAATAAAAAATCTCTTGATAAGGGAAAGGAAATTGTGGATAATAAGGATGAAACTTCTACATCAGAAGTCCCTATAAAAAAGGAAATACTTCCTAGTTTTCAACCTCCTCCAATAATTTCTGATTTTAAAACCCAACCATTATATAAGTTGGAGAAATATCTTGAAGAAAAGTTTAATAAACTAAGTATAAGAACTCTGGATAGAGAATTAGATAATGATTTTATAGAAAACCCAGATTATAAAGAGGTTTTGCAAGATCAGATTAATAAACTTAATAGTAAATGGGCTGATAAACCCATACAAAGTAAGTTCTATTATAATAGACCTACTCCAATGGATGTATTACATGAAGAATACACTGATACTATTGATATCAGTTATTCTGGTAACAAAATTTATGAGTGGAATATTGATGGATATTCTAATAAACAGATTTATAATACTGTTCATAGAATGCTAATGTATTCTACAATTTGTAAAAATAGTCAGAATAATGATAAGACTATTGCAGCCATGATAATAGCTGGATTTACTTGCCAACTTAAAGGTTGGTGGGATAATTACTTAAATCCACATGATAGGGATAATATTCTAAATGCTACAAAGCAAGAAGATGGTAAAATTATTGAAACTGCGGTATATACATTAGCAGTGAATGTAATTGAACATTTTACAGGAAGATTTAGTGATAATAGTGATACTATTAGAACTTTATTATAGAATCTACGATGTAGAACACTGTCTGACTTTAGGTGGTATAAAGATAATTTCCTAAGCAGAGTTATGGAATTACCAGAGTGTAATAATACTCATTGGAAATCTAAATTTGTGGATGGACTACCAAGCTTATTTGCTGAAAGAATAAGAAAAACAATAAAAGGTAATAATATTACCATTCCTTATGAAAAATTTACATATGATAGAAAAAGATAATTTTTTATCTACAATTGAGACAGTTATATCTCAAAAATGGTATATAAAAATATCATTGTTGATTGATAATCTTTATACAAAATAATTTATTATTCTTAGTCTTAGTTTTTAATTTCTGTATTTATTTATTTATTTATTTAATCATGTTCATGTTTAGCCTAATAGGCTAAACTATTTATGTGTTGATCAATGACTATCTGTAATGTTAACATGGTAATAATATGATTTATGTATAGATAAAACTGATATAATTCTAAAGGTATGATTACTTGTATTAACTGGCCTTATTTATAATGCATAAATATGTTTTTCCTGTTTGTCCAGTTGAGCCGATTGATAGGCGTTTTAGGACGTTTTTGGAAATTGTTATTTGAGTGTTATTTGATTAATAAGATGCCGGTTAATTATGTAATCTGTAATATCCTGATTAGAATTGATGTATATTACCATTCCTTATGAAAAATTTACATATGGAGCTCTAATAGATACTTGTATTCAAGAAGGATTGGCTTTATGTAATGAAATAAAGCTAAATCAGCAATTGAAAAGACAAAGTTTTATGGAGAAAAAACAATTGGGAGAATTTTGTCAACAATTTGGACTGGACAATCCTTTATCCAGTAAAAGTAAAAAAGAAAAGATTTATAAATCTAATCATAGGAGTCATTCTCCTAAATATATTGAAAGAAAAAAGAAAAGAAGGGAAGATAATTTCCAAAAGAAAAATGAATTCCAAAAGAAAGCTTATATGAAAAGATTCAATAAGAATCAGAAAAGATATTGTACAATATGTAAAAGAAAAGGTCATACCAATGAATTCTGTTGGACAAAGAAAAGAATTTCTAATTTAGAAATTCCTGATGATATAAAAAGAATAATAATATAATCTTTAATAGAAAAATCTGAATCTGAGGAATCAGAATCAGAAACTTCTATTACTTCTGAATCAGAAGAAGAGATTATAAGGAATTTAGATAATGAGGAGTTCTATGAATCAGAGGAATGTGAACCTTGTAAAGAAGGATTAATATGTCCTAAAGAAATTAATAATATTGATCATAATCAATCTGAATTCTATAAAGTTATGTCTCAATTCTCTAATATGAGTATTAATGTTTTGAATTCTCAAAATATTTTTGAGTTATTAAAATTAATAAAAGATCCTTTATTAAGGACTAAAATAATTGATGAATTAGGAAATGAGAATAGTGCTTCGACATCTACTTCTAATAAAGAAGAAGGAAAAATAAACAATATTCTTAATAAGGATAAATCTTATAATATGTCAGAGGTAATGAACCAATTAAAAATGAAATATCAAAGTCAAAGAGATATATCTTTACCAGATATTTATAAAGAGATTAATAATCTGAAAGAAGAAATAAAATTCTTGAAAAATAAAAATTTTATTCAAGAATCTAGAATATCTAGATTAGAAAATAATATTAAAGGAAAAAATATTATTCAACCAGATATTCAGAATAATTTACCTATGATGGAAAAAGATAATTTTTTATCTACAATTGAGACAGTTATATCTCAAAAATGGTATATAAAAATATCATTGTTGATTGATAATCTTTATACAAAATCATTTATTGCTCTAGTAGATAGTGGAGCAGATTTAAATGTTATTCAGGAAGGATTAATTCCTACTAGATATTTTCATAAAACAAGTCATACTTTATGGCATGCTGGTGGTGATAAACTTCAAATAGAATATAAAATTCTTAAAGCTTATGTATGCATTAATAATAAGTGCATTTCGCAAAGTTTTATACTTGCAAAAAATATTTCTAACCAAATTATACTTGGTACACCATTTTTAAATAATATTTATCCCATAAAAATATTGATAATAAAGGGATTATTGGTACTTTCCAAGGTAATAATATTTTCCTTGAATTTATAGTTGAACCAATTACTAAAAAATTACATAGTCTTTATGATAATATTAAGGCTAAGCAAAATCAAATAGGATTTTTGAAACAAGAGATTAATATTGTTACTATTAATGAACAATTAAAAAATCCTAAATTACAGGATAAGATTAGTATTCTGAAAAATGAATTTTCATTAGAAATATGTAATGACCATCCCAATGCTTTTTGGGATTTGAAAAAATATATTATATTTCTTCCATATGAAGAAGATTTTGATGAAAAGAATATTCCGACAAAGGCTAGACCTTGTCAAATGAATTCAGAATATTTAGAATTATGTAAAAAAGAAATAGAATCTTTATTACAAAAAGGACTAATAAGTCATTCTCAATCACCGTGGTCATGTACTGCATTTTATGTTAATAAACATTCTGAAATAGAAAGAGGTGTCCCAAGATTGGTAATAAATTATAAACCTCTTAATAAAGTTTTAAAATGGATTAGACATCCAATTCCTAATAAAAAGGATTTATTAGATAGACTTTATGATGGTCTAATATTTTCAAAATTTGATTTAAAGTCAGGATATTGGCAAATTCAAATTAATAAATCTGATAGATATAAAACAGCATTTAATGTTCCAATTGGACATTATGAATGAAATGTAATGCCGTTTGGGCTTAAAAATGCTCCTTCTGAATTCCAGAAGATAATGAATGATATATTTACTCCTTATAGTGAGTTTATAATTGTTTATATTGATGATATTTTGATTTATTCAAAGACTATTGAAATGCATTTTAAGCATTTACATATTTTTAAATCTTTGATTAAACAAAATGGTCTAGTAATATCTAAACCAAAAATGGATTTATTTCAAACTAGAATAAAATTTCTAGGATATTTTATTGAAAAAGGAAATATAATTCCTATTAATAGGAGTATAGATTTTGCTGAAAAATTTCCAGATATTATAACTGATAAAACTCAGTTACAAAGATTTTTAGGGAGTTTGAATTATATTGCTCCTTATTATCATAATTTAGTAAAAGATACGACTATCTTATATGATAGATTAAAAAAGGATCCTAAACCTTGGACTGTTAGTCATACTAATGCAGTTAAGAAAATCAAGGATAATGTTAAAACATTACCATGCTTAATGATTAGCAATCCTAATTGGGAAAAATTTATAGAAACTGATGCTTCTGATATAGGGTTTGGAGGTATTCTTACTCAGAAAAATCCAGATAATAATAAAAAACATTTGATTAGATTCCATTCTGGAAAATGGAATAATGCTCAAAAGAATTATGCTACAGTTGCTAAAGAAATTCTTGCAATTGTAAAATGTGTTTTAAAATTTCAAGATGATTTATATAATCAGAAATTTACTATTGTTACTGATTGTAGTGCAGCTAAATTTATGTTTAATAAAGATTTTAAACATGATGTTTCTAAGCAAATGTTTGCTAGATGGCAGGCTCATTTAGCCCCTTTTGATTTTAATATTATTTATGAAAAAGGTGAAGAAAATAATCTTCCAGATTTTCTAACCCGTGAACATTTTAATTGCAGGAATGAAACGGGGTAGCGGATCTTCCTCTCCATGGAGGGGAAGAGGTGGAAGGAGTTGGGGTTATACCCCTAACACTCCTGATAAAAGAAATAAAGGAAAGACCCCTGAGATAATAGCTCAGCAGGGGAAAAGGAAGCTTGTGAACAAAAATTTGTCACAAGAATTTGAAGATATGGATACTGAAAGGAGTGATACTCCTAGTAAATCTACTTTTGCTAATATAGTAGCAAATATTGATTTTAATGAAAAATATTTTAGAAAAAATCATGAAGAAATAATCTTCAAATTAGAAGACAGGGATTTAAAATGGAGTGAAGATCCATGGTTTCTAATGAATAGATATTTGGACAATGGTTCAAATGAGATGAGAACTTATAAATCTCGATCTTATTATGAACAAATACTTATTCAGAGTGGAAGTTGTGATTTTAAACATTTCACTTCTGGAGGAAATAATGAGATTTATAATTTCAGCAAGGTTTTGATAAAAAAGATTATATCTTTGGAAGAATGGGGAATTTTATCCTTAAGAGAAAAACAATTCAGAATGAAAATACAAAAGCAGTCTTTAAATATAATTATTGGGACTATTGTGATGCTTTTGAAAAATTTTTAAACTATGAAAATGATAAAAGACATCATACATGGTTTATTAAAATTTGTTCTAAAGTTTATAACTCCGAAATACCAAATTGGTTTATCCATTGGTGTTATTGTTTTGGTCCTGTACCAGAAATTTTACCAGGAGATATAAAAGAGAGTTTTATAAAATGGGTAGATGTATCTCCTAAAATGATAGAAAGACAAAATTCTGAAATTGTAATAGAAGGGATAGCTTCTTGTTACTTTTTTATTGAATTCTCAGTTCCATGGATATTGAAATGGAAACCTGAATATGGTTATACCAAAACAGGAATTCCCTGTTTGTACAGAACTTATCATGTGAAGTTTTGGGAAAAGCTGATGGAAATTGATCCTCTGACTGGAAAAATGAATGGAGATGAAACATTTTCTCTAATAGAGAATCAAGTTCTATTATATGAAGAACAATATAATAGTATTCAAACATCCTCGCCTTTTGATTATATTATAAACAAGGCAAAAATGAGATCTGAAGATTTAACTCCTGAGCAGATGATAGCTGCATATGTAAAGGAAATGAAAAAGAGTATAATATCTCAATTCAAAAAAGGAAAGGAAGAATCAGTAGCATCTGAGGAAATGCAAGATGCTCAAGATCCAAATGAAGATCTTAATGAAGTCTGTATAGATGATATATTTGACTCATTAAATGATACATTGATAGAAAAATTTGTATCAGGAAAAGAAGGATCTTCTTCATCAAAAAAATTGGGAGAAAAATAGGTCTCAATCAAGATGGCGTCACTGCTTACGTCATGAATAGTAAAGCAGTCAGACAAGACACTGTTCATAAACAGTGAAAGCAGCTGGGCAGGTCACTGTTCATCAACAGTAGAATACTGTTCACTTTTTGACTTTTCACAGGAATCTTACTGTGTACGCCGAAAATTTTGGCTTTTTACTGTTCATTTACGCATTTTCTACTGTTGGGACGCGTTTTCATTTTGTATAAATAGGTTGATAGTTTTCATTTGTTAGATATAGATCAGAAGAACCCCCTCTTCTCTCTCTGATCAGCTTTGTAAGCTCATGTGTTGAGCATCCCCCTCTTTTGTAATATATAAAAGTTTATATTAATAAAAATCTTATTCTACTGGTGATATTTACGTAAGTATTCTTAGTCTTAGTTTTTAATTTCTGTATTTATTTATTTATTTAATCATGTTCATGTTTAGCCTAATAGGCTAAACTATTTATGTGTTGATCCATGACTATCTGTAATTTTAACATGGTAATAATATGATTTATGTATAGATAATACTGATATAATTCTAAAGGTATGATTACTTGTATTAACTGGCCTTATTTTATAATGCTTAAATATGTTTTTCCTGTTTGTCCAGTTTAGCCGATTGATATGCGTTTTAGGACGTTTTTGGAAATTATTATTTGAGTGTTATTTGATTAATAAGATGCCGGTTAATTATTTAATCTGTAATATCCTGATTAGAATTGATGTCAGTCGATCCTGTCATAGAAGATGGTATCAGAGCCATGGAAATATTTAGAGATGGATCAACACATAATTTGTCATGAATAATATCATGAACCTGATTAATAAAAATAACAATATTAAGAATAGTAAGAATGAAGAATATGATATACCAAAAAATTTGGATATGCTTAATAAGTGGACAATTCCTAAAATTGAACCCAGGTTGATATACAAATTGGGTACTTTTGAGAAATTAGGATTACTTCAGGTAGTTAAAACTACTGAAGAATCTATATCGCTAGATAATAATGAAATGATTATTAAATTATTATCAGAAAATGATATTAATAAATATAGAGATGAGTACAATTTCCTTCATATAGGATTAGTACAGATTGCATTCAAACCATTAACTCTAAAAGTGTTACCAGAAAGCTTTATAGCAGCTTTAAGAGATGGTAGAAATCTTAATTGGAGATAATCTTTAATGGGTATTATACAATCCAGTTTGACCAATGGTCCAGTATACTTTAATGTATACCCGAATTTGCAATTATCATTATCTGATGTTAATATACTAGATGCATTAACATTAAATGTTAAAACTAATGGTTATAATTATCTTCCTGGAACAGAAACTATTTGTGTATGTTACAGGATATACTATAAACCTTTAGTCACATTAAATCCTCATTGTAGAATGATGGATTATAAAAATGAGACTATTATTATTGAGACTAATTTTAACAGGTCTAATATCATGACCAGAAGACCTATTAAATGGGAAGAAATAGAATTTCCAGAAAACTGGAAAATTGAACAGGCTGTACCAGTTCAAACACAGGTACAAGACCATAACAATATATTGGAAATAATACAAAGTACAGAAGGATCTGTAAATATACAATTTGAATCAAATAAGATTCAGAAAAGTATTTCAATGAGAAATTATATTTCTCCAATTGATTACAGGGTTGAAACCCCTAGAGCTTCTACTTCTCAAATAAGAGAAAATAGAGCTTTTACATATCAAGAAAAAGAAGAAATATCTTCAGATGAGATAGAATCTGTAACAGGATTAAATCCTGAAATAAAGAAATTATATATAAATAAAAATAATATTGTTAAAGAAACAAATAGAATGGAACCGACAATGTCGGAAATGAATTATTCGATATAATTTATGGATTTTAAAGAAATAATAGATTTTAGTCCTGGTTCTAAAGCCAGAAAAATTATTTCTGAAGAATTTAAAGGTAAAGGTTATACACCTTTCAGATATTGGTTTTTTGATAATTTTACTAATAATGAGATTAGTAAATTTCAAGATGAGTTTTATAAAACTTGTAGAGAGAAAAATATGATAATACCATTTGTAGCATGGTTTATAGAAAACTATGTTAAGAATTATATTCTTATTTTAGAAAGAAATTATAATTTACAAAATGGTTCGGTGGTTTCAGGAATATATCCTCCACAACAACCGTTTAAGATTGATAATTTCAATTTCTTAGCATTTGCCAAATTAATTGAAGATGATACACTTCAGGTTACATGTAAACATATTAATAATATGTTTAAAAACTAAAATTATACTAATCTATCTTTAGTAATAATGGGTGAACAAATCTAATCTATACAGGATAAATTGGATTTGATTATTACTACAATTAATAAAAAATCTCTTGATAAGGGAAAAGAAATTGTGGATAATAAGGAGGAAACTTCTACATCAGAAGTCCCTATAAAAAAGGAAATACTTCCTAGTTTTCAACCTCCTCCAATAATTTCTGATTTTAAAACCCAACCATTATATAAGTTGGAGAAATATCTTGAAGAAAAGTTTAATAAACTAAGTATAAGAACTCTGGATAGAGAATTAGATAATGATTTTATAGAAAACCCAGATTATAAAGAGGTTTTGCAAGATCAGATTAATAAACTTAATAGTAAATGGGCTGATAAACCCATACAAAGTAAGTTCTATTATAATAGACCTACTCCAATGGATGTATTACATGAAAAATACACTGATACTATTGATATCAGTTATTCTGGTAACAAAATTTATGAGTGGAATATTGATGGATATTCTAATAAACAGATTTATAATACTGTTCATAGAATGCTAATGTATTCTACAATTTGTAAAAATAGTCAGAATAATGATAAGACTATTGCAGCCATGATAATAGCTGGATTTACTGGCCAACTTAAAGGTTGGTGGGATAATTACTTAAATCTACATGATAGGGATAATATTCTAAATGCTACAAAGCAAGAAGATGGTAAAATTATTGAAACTGCGATATATACATTAGCAGTAAATGTAATTGAACATTTTACAGGAAGATTTAGTGATAATAGTGATACTATTAGAACTTTATTACAAAATCTACGATGTAGAACACTTTCTGATTTTAGGTGGTATAAAGATACCTTCCTAAGCAGAGTTATGGAATTACCAGAGTGTAATAATACTCATTGGAAATCTAAATTTGTGGATGGATTACCAAGCTTATTTGCTGAAAGAATAAGAAAAACAATAAAGGGTAATAATATTACCATTCCGTATGAAAAATTCACATATGGAGCTCTAATAGACACTTGTATTCAAGAAGGATTGGCTTTATGTAATGAAATAAAGCTAAATCAGAAATTAAAAAGACAAAGTTTTATGGAGAAAAAATAATTGGGAGAATTTTGTCAACAATTTGGACTGGACAATCCTTCATCCAGTAAAAGTAAAAAAGAAAAGATTTATAAATCTAAACATAGGAGACATTCTCCTAAATATATTGAAAGAAAAAAGAAAAGAAGGGAAGATAATTTCCAAAAGAAAAATGAATTCCAAAAGAAAGCTTATATGAAAAGATTCAATAAGAATCAGAAAAGATATTGTACAATATGTAAAAGAAAAGGTCATACCAACGAATTCTGTTGGACAAAGAAAAGAATTTCTAATTTAGAAATTCCTGATGATATAAAAAGAATAATAATACAATATTTAATAGAAAAATCTGAATCTGAGGAATCAGAATCAGAAACTTCTATTACTTCTGAATCAGAAGAAGAGATTATAAGGAATTTAGATAATGAGGAGTTCTATGAATCAGAGAAATGTGAACCTTGTAAAGAAGGATTAATATGTCCTAAAGAAATTAATAATATTGATCATAATCAATCTGAATTCTATAAAATTATGTCTCAATTCTCTAATATGAGTATTAATGTTTTGGATTCTCAAAATATTTTTGAGTTATTAAAATTAATAAAAGATCCTTTATTAAGGACTAAAATAATTGATGAATTAGGAAATGAGAATAGTGCTTCGACATCTACTTCTAATAAAGAAGAAGAAAAAATAAACAATATTCTTAATAAGGATAAATCTTATAATATGTCAGAGGTAATGAACCAATTAAAAATGAAATATCAAAGTCAAAGAGATATATCTTTACCAGATATTTATAAAGAGATTAATAATCTGAAAGAAGAAATAAAATTCTTGAAAATGAAAATTTTATTCAAGAATCTAGAATATCTAGATTAGAAAATAATATTAAAGGAAAAAATATTATTCAACCAGATATTCAGGATAATTTACCTATGATAGAAAAAGATAATTTTTTATCTACAATTGAGACAGTTATATCTCAAAAATGGTATATAAAAATATCATTGTTGATTGATAATCTTTATACAAAATCATTTATTGCTCTAGTAGATAGTGGAGCAGATTTAAATGTTATTCAGGAAGGATTAATTCCTACTAGATATTTTCATAAAACAAATCATACTTTATGGCATGCTGGTGGTGATAAACTTCAAATAGAATATAAAATTCCTAAAGCTTATGTATGCATTAATAATAAGTGCATTTCGCAAAGTTTTATACTTGCAAAAAATATTTCTAACCAAATTATACTTGGTACACCATTTTTAAATAATATTTATCCCATAAAAAATATTGATAATAAAGGGATTATTGGTACTTTCCAAGGTAATAATATTTTCCTTGAATTTATAGTTGAACCAATTACTAAAAAATTACATAGTCTTTATGATAATATTAAGGCTAAGCAAAATCAAATAGGATTTTTGAAACAAGATATTAATATTGTTACTATTAATGAACAATTAAAAAATCCTAAATTACAGGATAAGATTAGTATTCTGAAAAATGAATTTTCATTAGAAATATGTAATGACCATCCCAATGCTTTTTGGGATAGGAAAAAATATATCATATTTCTTCCATATGAAGAAGATTTTGATGAAAAGAATATTCCGACAAAGGCTAGACCTTGTCAAATGAATTCAGAATATTTAGAATTATGTAAAAAAGAAATAGAATCTTTATTACAGAAAGGACTAATAAGTCATTCTCAATCACCGTGGTCATGTACTGCATTTTATGTTAATAAACATTCTGAAATAGAAAGAGGTGTCCCAAGATTGGTAATAAATTATAAACCTCTTAATAAAGTTTTAAAATGGATTAGACATCCAATTCCTAATAAAAAGGATTTATTAGATAGACTTTATGATGGTCTAATATTTTCAAAATTTGATTTAAAGTCAGGATATTGGCAAATTCAAATTAATAAATCTGATAGATATAAAACAGCATTTAATGTTCCAATTGGACATTATGAATGGAATGTAATGTCGTTTGTGCTTAAAAATGCTCCTTCTGAACTCCAGAAGATAATGAATGATATATTTACTCCTTATAGTGAGTTTATAATTGTTTATATTGATGATATTTTGATTTATTCAAAGAATATTGAAATGCATTTTAAGCATTTACATATTTTTAAATCTTTGATTAAACAAAATGGTCTAGTGATATCTAAACCAAAAATGGATTTATTTCAAACTAGAATAAAATTTCTAGGACATTTTATTGAAAAAGGAAATATAATTCCTATTAATAGGAGTATAGATTTTGCTGAAATTATAAATCTCATTATTTCCTCCAGAAGTGAAATGTTTAAAATCACAACTTCTACTCTGAATAAGTATTTGTTCATAATAAGATCGAGATTTATAAGTTCTCATCTCATTTGAACCATTGTCCAAATATCTATTCATTAGAAACCATGGATCTTCACTCCATTTTAAATCCATGTCTTCTAATTTGAAGATTATTTTTTCATGATTTTTTCTAAAATATTTTTCATTAAAATCAATATTTGCTACTATATTAGCAAAAGTAGATTTACTAGGAGTATCACTCCTTTCAGTATCCATATCTTCAAATTCTTGTGACAAATTTTTGTTCACAAGCTTTCTTTTCCCCTGCTGAGCTATTATCTCAGGGGTCTTTCCTTTATCTCTTTTATTAGGAGTGTTAGGAGTATAACCCCAATTCCTTCCACCTCTTCCCCTCCATGGAGAGGAAGATCCGCTACCCCGTTTCATTCCTACAATTTAAATGTTCACGGGTTAGAAAATCTGGAAGATTAATTTATTTAATGAATATTATGTTATATTATATAATAATTAATTAATAAAATAATTAATTTCATTTAATAAAAATTGAATGATATAATATATATATATATATATATATATATATATAATGTCATTTTAATTATATTAAATTAAGAATATATAATACTATAATTATAAAAAAAAAATTATTAAAATTAAATGTATGTAATTTCAATAATTTATAATTTTTTAAAAATATATTGTACGTTGATTTTTAATAAATTATTTCATTAAAAGTAAGTTAATAACGATAAAAAAATTTTATTAACCATATAATAGTAATTATATTTTGGGAGGATTACTACTAGGTACACAAAATAACCCTAAATTACTATGAGATACAAAGATACAAAAGTATTACTACTAGGTACAAAAATATATAGTGATATTCCAATATTACCCCTATTAATGTGCTGCACATAAATATTGTGTGCAGCAAAAGTTCATGTGCAGCAAAAAAAGTGTGTGCAGGAAAAAAAAAGTGTGTGCAGCAAAAAAATGTGGTGGTCCGGCGGCGGCGGTCCGGCAGCTTTTCCGGTGGCGGCAGTTTTTCCGGCGACCAGTTTTTTTTTTTTTTTTTTGGACGAACAGTTTTTTCGGCGACCGGCTGCCGGAGCTCAGGCGGCGGCGGCGCGGCAGCTTTCCGGCGACCAGTTTTTTTTTTTTTTTCCTGACGAACAGATTTTCCGGCGACCGGCGGCGGCGGTCCGGCAGCGGCAGCGGTGGTCCGGTGGTGGGTGGAGGTTGGGGTTAGTGTTTTAAAGGTATATGGGTTTAGGGGTATATTTGGTATTTTACTTTAATATTTTGTATTAAATAATAATTATTTTAAATCAATGTATCTAGTAGTAATTAGGGGTACAAAGTGTGTACCTATCAGTAATTATTTCTAATATTTTTAATATAATCAATCAATTTTAATTATTAATATAATATTACTAAATTTATTTGATTACTAAAGTTAAATTAAAAATAAAACAGAAAATTAATAAAAATAATAAAGTAAAAAATATACTATAAACAAAGACAAAGAAAAGGATAAAAATTATTAAAAAAAACGATAAACTAAAAAAGATTATATAAATTAAAATTGAAAAAACAATTGCAAGTTTGATTTTGGATCATATGGCTACAATAGAAGGAAAAGTTGTTAACGACCCGAGTTCGAACCATTCCGCCGGAGTTCGAGGTTTAAATGAAATTATTTTCATTTTTATAAAAAAATGTTAATATTAAATTAATTTATTAATTAATAATTTTTTAAGTGTAGTTTAAACTATTATGTAATGACATATAAAAATGTATTAATAGCTTCTTACCTAATACTACATTGGAATATGATGACATTTCAAATGTCGCATTATTAACCATTCTTATATGACACTCCTATTTTTCTAGTAGTTCTTAAGTACCTATAAAGGGAAGTCTAGTGCTCTAATTTTTAATGGAATTTTGCATGAAGTACCTAGAAAGGGAGTAGGAATTATTCTTGGGAAGTCTAGTGCTCTAATCTTTAATGGAATTTTGCATGAAGTACCTAGAAAGAGAGTAGGAATTATTCTTCTGCATCTGAGGGTAAAAGAGGGATTTAACATAATTAAGTGATTTCTTTCATAAGAACTGCAGGAATTCTAACCGATTGTCTAGTAAATTGATTCCGATTGTCTAGTAAATTGATTCAACCGAGTTAACTGGATTGCCTAGTGATATCTATCTTCTCTCTTGAACTCTTCATCTTAATTTTATTTGTTATTCTGTTATTTTTAGTATTTATTTTCCGCATCGTTAATTTAGGTAATACTCTTAAAATACCCAGATTTATCTTAAATTAGAATAATCATAATTAGATTAAATAATAAGTTTAGAATTATCTCTAGGGTACGATATTATTTTTACTTGGTCACACGTGGAACTACAACTGATTCCCTACACTTGGGGACACATACAAAATAGTGAACAAGCAACTGGCAATGGCGCCGGCTGCCGGAGATAGTCTAGGACGTTAAATTTTATTTGCTTTTATTTTTATTTTATTTACATCAAAACTATTCTGATTAGCTGCGTGAGAACAGGTGTATAATAACTAGATCAAGTGGACTCCCTATTGAACCACTCAACTTAGAACTTGAAGCACTTGTCAGATTGAACAGGAGAAAGAGAAAGAATTCAGCCAAACCTATTCCTAGTCCAGAGTCGGACATCTATTATTCGTCAGAAGAAGAGGAAGTTGAAGATTCTGAGACAGTAGAGATGACTGAAGAAACTCAAGGGGCCCCGACTCCCATGCGGGACCAGTATAAGCTGAAGCATACCATGAATGCTGGATTAAATGGACCCACAATCACTGCGGAGAGTTTTGAGTTGTCGTTTGGACTGATCCGAATGGTACAAGCACATCAGTTTAGTGGTAATCCTTTGGAGAATCCTAGTGAGCATCTGCAGTTGTTTGACGAGTATGCAAGGACACAGAAGCATAGGAATATTCCGGAGGATGCTATCAGAATGCGGCTTTTTTCATTCTCACTAACGGGGAAAGCCAAAGAGTGGTACAACAACCTTCTTGCAGGATGTTGTACTACATGGGAGCAATTAGCAGATAAGTTCTTGAACAAGTACTTCCCTCCTTCCAAGAGTTTTAAGGTGAAGCAAAAGATAACACAATTTAAACAAGGAGGCTTGGAGAGTTTCTATGAAGCGTGGGAAAAGTTCAAGGACCTGTTGCGATGTGGTCCACAGTATGGATTTACAAAAGACACTTACTTAGGCTTTTCTATCAAGGCCTAAAGGGTGAATCAAGAGTGTTGGTGGACGCAACAGCTGGTGGATCGGTCTTCAAAAAGTCAGTAGATGAAGTAGAAGAGATCTTTGAGGAAATGGCAGCTAACACGTATGATTGGCCTATGGAAAAGATCAGATGGAGTCGCTTTTTATAAAGTGGCGAAAGTAAGTTCAGGTTAGCAGTGAGCTGTTAGAATTAAAGAGTCAACTCAGTGAGCTGCATAAGAAGATGGATCGTCTCGGACTAGGAAACAGAGGAGAGGAATGTATGATGGTTGGAGATGAAGATCAGATGGAGGAAGCGAATTATGCTATGGGTCAAACTTTTCAAGGGGATTACAGAAATAGACAGAATTTCAAACCTAGTAATCAGCAAAGAGGTTACCAAGGAAATTCCAACTTCAACAATTAAAGAATGAATGATAATCTATCATATGCTAACCCGAATAATGCAGTTAGACCTCCTCCAGGAATTGATCCATCCCATAAGCCAATTGAAGGAAAGGCACCAATAGATGATGAGATGAGAATGTTAATGAAGCAGCAAGGGGACCTTATGAAGTAACAAGGAGAACGGTTGAACTTGATGATCAAGCTGATGATGACAACTAAAGAACAATCTGAAAGCAAGCAGAAAGAAACTGATATTGCTCTTGGAAAATTATATGCTGCAGTTGGGAAACTAGAGCAACAAGGTAAGTTTCCATCTCAAACGGTGATAAATCCAAAATAAATAAGTTATGGCTGTCACCCTGAGGAGTAGAAAGCAGTACGAGGGCCCGAAAATGCCATCCGAATAGGCTAGAGTCGAAACAGAGGTAAAAAAAAAAGAAGAAAACTTCACATCAACCAGCAATCTTAAAAGTTATCTTAATTTTAAAAATACTACTCCCATTTAACACACATAATATACTTTATAATTTATTTATTACTTAAAAATACTATAATAACTCTAAAAAATCAATAAAGTTGGTCAAATATTAATTTTTCTTAAAATCTATATCTGCAGTAATGAAGACAACAATTATGGTACAGAAAAAGTATATAATCATAATATTAACAAAAGTCGCCTGGCATTTAGAGGAAAATATCAAAATTCATTTTTTAAAGTAATTAATATTTAGTAAAATATTTAACTAAATTATTCATTATTGCGTTAAAAAATAGGATTTTTGAAATAAAAAATGTCAAAAAAAAATCACATCACAAAATGTGAAATGTGTATATAATGCACGTCTAAAAGCTATTACCAAAAAGAAAAGGGCTTTATCCCGCAGCCAAGCACTACATAATTGGACAAACCTGCCGATTTCATTTCTTCTTTATTTTAAAAAAAAAAGTTAAAAAATTGATTAACAAAAGGACTTCTCAGGATAAAAAGTA
The DNA here is from genome assembly GCA_023678885.1 of Pogostemon cablin. Taxonomy (NCBI): domain Eukaryota; kingdom Viridiplantae; phylum Streptophyta; class Magnoliopsida; order Lamiales; family Lamiaceae; genus Pogostemon; species Pogostemon cablin. Next base: position 23,289,783 of record CM042995.1, read on the forward strand.
ATAATGTTCTAATTGTTATAAACAACTTGGGATATTGTCCGCTTTGGTACTTCAGGACTTCACGGGTTTAAAACGCGTCCTCAAGCAAAGGCTTCAAGCCCTGCTTATAAGCAGGCACACAATCCCGTGTGCGAGCGATGTGCGAGCGATGTGGGAACGGCTTCAAGCCCTGCTTATAAGCAGGCACACAATCCCGTGTGCGAGCGATGTGCGAGCGATGTGGGAACGGCTTCAAGCCCTGCTTATAAGCAGACACACAATCCCGTGTGCGAGCGATGTGGGAACTTCAGGTTCACAACACACCCTCCCATCGTGAGCATCGTGCTGATAACGTGTTATAAACAGCTTGTGGATATTGTCCGCTTTGGTACTTCAGGACCTCACGGGTTTAAAACGCGTTCTCAAGCAAAGGCTTCAAGCCCTGCTTATAAGCAGGCACACAATCCCGTGTGCGAGCGATGTGGGAACTTCAGGTTCACAACACTAATGAAATGTGATATTTATTTAATAATAAATGATAATAATGAGTAAATTATTTTAGGACAATTTATAATATAAATAAAAAGTCAATAACATTTAAAAATAATAATTATTAGATCTTTAATAAAATATGATAAGTAATTAATAAAATATAAAATTATCTCACCAGAAATAAAATAATTGTAATCTATTTTTAATTAAGGAGTACAATGCATTACTCCCCGAAAGAATTTTTTTATCAATTCTGGATTCGAAAGATATAATAGTATCAATTCGGATCTAAAATATAAATCAATGAAAAATTAATAACGTAATTGTCTAAATTTTTCATTAATTAGTATAGTATTTGAATGATAACAAATTATAAAATAAGTATTGCGTTAAAAATTTAATGTAATTATTATTATTTTAATTTAATTAATTTTATAGTTTTAGTTCATGTAATGGTAATTTCGTATCTTCCTGATCTAAAGTGATAAATAAAATCTTATGGATCCCTATTTTTAAGGTTATATTGAAATAGTTGATATTAGTTGCACCATAGGTATTTAACTTTTTATTCGTGTTTATTAATAATTGTATACTTTTTTCACATTAAGTTTTTTATTAAAAAAAACTAACATTCATATGTGTATAATTTTTTATTCAATAGTGTATACATGTTTTTTAATAATTGTACATTTTTTTACACTCAATTTTTCATTAAAAAAATTAACAATTAAATTGTATATATTTTTGTTCACAATTGTATATGTTTTTATTTATATTTATATACGTTTTTTAAAGTGCATATCTTAGGGTGCACCTGGTGTACATTATAATTAGTCATATTGAAAAAACTGCTATTTAGATAGTTTGTTTCATATATTGTTTAAACTTTAAACCATGTCACATTTTTTTCATAAATAATCAGCTTGTTGAACAAGTGGTGACTGTTATTATAACATTTGCATGACTCAGACAGAGAAAATCATTTTCAGAAGATCGATATTTTGATACTAGAAAGTGATTGTATTTTAATGAATTCGACAAAGAAAATCACTTTTAGAATATCAATATTTTGATACTAAAACGTGATTGTATTTTAATGAATTTGACATTGACGCGAAGTTATTATTTTCATAATATAAAGATCGCATCATGTACATACTGCAATACAAGCGTTTATTTTGGAATACTATTTTACTTGCATTTCATTAGTTCGAAATTTTGGCATGCATTTATTTAAGAGTTTGGATGTGATTTCAAATTGATTGCAAGACTAACAAACATCGTCTTTCTTTTAACCATCTCACTTGTGTCTCAATTACACCAGACTTGCTTCAACAAAGTCTACATAAATATTAACATTAAACAATTTGAAACGGTTCTCTACATTGATGATTGAAGAGTGAAGGGACACTCAAAAAAAACAAGCTCCAAATGGTTTCCTCTCTCTCATCCTTTTCCGCATACGAGGCCATCTGAAAGTAATTCAGGAAAACAAGTTGCAAGCCAAATTATGTTAAAGTTACACACTTCCTTTGCAACTTTACAAAATTTGGGGAACAGAGGGAATAACAGATTATTAAAATAAAAAAAGAAGAACAATACTTGTATGTTTGATTTGGTTTAACATGATCAAGAACCACATTTACACGTAGTTGGGAACCAACATCAGGTCGAATCACAGTCAATTCCATGGGCTCCCCAATCTTGTCCCACACCAATTCCAAGAACTGAAAATTTGGGAAATTTATTAAATTGCATATATATTTTTTATTAAATAAGTAGGCATGCTTGATTTAATAAAAATAACACTTTCTATTAAGGCCCAAAATAATAAATAGCTACATTTGTTCATATTTTACTCCGCAGAGGAAACATTAGGTGAGTGAACAATAGTGTAAAGGTGTATACTGATGTTTTGGTCCTCTAATATCTTTTTGTATTAATCAATGTGTTTATCTAGAGATCCATTTATCATCTACAGATTATCTAGGTATGCACGATAATAGAAAATGAGTGTACCATTTTAAAGAAAGTTATCCAACAGTTCTGTTGCACATAATTGGAAATAGGTAGACATTTTGAAAAATCTAAGAAGCTAAGGAATACTCAAGTAACTCGATCACACACAAAATTAATACATACTCAATAACCAAGGGAAAAATGAATACATAAAAAGAATAATAATAATATAAGTGATATTACCTGCAAGGTGCTTTCAACATTATTTCCATCACATTTGATAATGATGTCTGTGGCTAATAATCCACAGAGTGTCATAGACTCTGAAGTAATCTGATTGAAATTCAGTGAATGAGTAACCCAGTTGTGTAACCATGCACATTCTATCACAAATGAGTTCAAAGAAAAACATACCTTTTGAATAACAACACCCTTGAAGATATTTGGAAACTTTAGTACCAAATGTTCCAAATAAGACAATCCACACTGATAAAGATTTTTCAAATTCATCCCAAGTTGTGGCACAAGACAAGGGCTAGACCTAGTGAATAATCGTAGATAGAAGTTAGACAATATAGCCATGCAAGACTACATTTTTAAGCTAACTAATCACAAGATCAAAGTAAGACAAATATATAAGCGAGTTAAAACTGTCATGGTAAGCAAAAAATCAAAAAAATGATGTGATGTACTTGTTAGTATTACGTTTAAAACATAAATACCTTTGCCTTTTTGATTGCTCCCACCACATTAAAGCAATATTAATGGGTAGGAAGGGCGTAAATGAAATACCATAGAAGGTAATTCCAATAACTTCTCCATATGAATTTATCATCGGTCCTCCAATGCCATACTAAAAAAAGGGTGGTAAACAACTTCTCACGATCAAGTTATGATATAATAATAAATAGCATTGGAAAATGATATCAAAAGCCTGTAGCATCTAATAAAGTCCATGACAAAAATACAGGTTAAACGGAAGTATTGAATAGTATAGAATATATGCAATATAACTTTTACATGAAATATTTTGTTCACTAAATTGATAAAAAGGGGATGAATTTGAGAAAGGTGTATTCTAAGAATGATGATATTGATGGATTCATGCAAGTTTAGAATGCACAACAAAAGAAAAAGGTAAACCAAAATCTTTCAATAGAGACAACCTAGAATCAAAGTAATATAATCCATGTAATGGACCTACTCACTCAAGACTTAGGCTAAATTAAGTCCACTTGAATTGCATGAGAATGAAACATATAAGTCGATAAATAAAGTTTGAAATGAAAAGATTTGTCATTCTACAATAGAACCTATGAGGTAAATATGTTACAAAACATGCTAAAGTGAACATAATTCTATCACGGTAATTCATGATGAGTACAAAGGACCACGTGGATATGTGCACATACTAGAAAGATGACCTTACACTTGAAATTTCGAAATTTGCCCAGAGAAGTTCTTTACACTCTAGGCCCGTGTGATTCAAACTACAAGAGCAATAGAAATGGCTTAATTAATAACAAATTTAATGTGTTATGTGTCAATCACACATGAAATTGATTGATGTTATAATACGCAAATGAAATTGATTAATGTAAATATATGAAAATGCTTAATGTTATCATACCCGTATTCCCCAGAAATAGCCATAAGGCTATTTGTCCCATAAGAGGAGCGCCCAAGTGCAGCCACAATCTCACCAGGGCATAATCTGTACTTTCCAGACTCTCTATAACTTAGCAGGTTGCCATCCGGATAAATGCTAAATGAATCATCAATTAACCTCAACTTTGCAATTTCCAATGGAAATTCAGTTCCAATTTCTATAATACCAACATTATAGTGGAAATTACAAGTTGAAATGGTGCCATTGAATTTCAGACCATTATCCAAAACGACAAAAACCTGAAATTTTCAATCTAAACTATCAACATCGTAATGGTATAAGCTGAGTAATAACTTTTTGAGAGAACTCATCTCAAACATACCTCAATGTCATTCATCACTTCATTTATGTAAGGTTGAGGTCTTAAGAGAGAAGCCGAAGTTAAAATGCTAGAAACAAATATGCCATTATGCGCATTAGATTCGATCACGAATCCTGAACCGCAATCCTTCTCTTCCTCACCTTTTACAATAAATACAATAATGAAAATTATTGATTCAAGTACAAAGCATACAAAACCCTATATCCTTAAATGGAAATTTATGTAAACCTTACCTAAATGAGTAAGGATACCCACAACTGGTGCAGCTCTCTTGGGAGGAAACAACACTAATAAAGCATATTGAAAGAAAGTGCATTACAAATGATTAAGAAAAATTAAACATACATACAAATTGTGATGATGGAAATTGTGACACTCACTTTGACTATGATTATGAGGTTGTAAATTCCTCGGATGAGCCACTACACTCTCTTCCATTGTAAAGATATATCAACTAGTCATTCGATTCACGTGTAATGCACATTCAAAGTTCAAACAATATAAATTAGTGTTTTTGAACAGATATACAAACCTTTATTAAATAGCTTCCCACAGAAGCATAAATCAATTTAAAAAGTCAAACTTAGAAGCCATGTTTCTTATTCCTTGAATGATTTATAAATTTAAAGATAAAATGATTAGTCAATGACGCAAGATGCAAAAAGTTCAGATATATAATCAGTGTTTGAACAAACATACAAACCTATATCAAATTGTTCCCATTACAAGCATAAATAAATTTAAAAAGTGATACTTAGAAACAGTGTTCTTTTTTTTCCTTGAAATGATTCATAAATTTAGAGATATACTAAAAGACAATGAAGCATGATGCAATACCATATACAATTCTTTCAAGGTTTAATAGTCCAAACTAACATTCCCATGTGAGTATTCAAGCTAATATGTATTTGGGTAGTATAATATTTCAAGGCATCACTCCAACAAAACTACTACTACTGCCTGCTTAAGAAATATACACTGATATATATAATTTTAATTATCCATAGGACATATGCCATGGTTTAGAAAATTAAAACTACTACTGCCTGCTTCTAATAGTATTTTAAGTCAAACTAGGAAAGAAGCCACGTATATTTTAGGAGGCATGTAGACAGTGAATCACTGGACTTACAAGAACTCAAAGCTGAAGTACAACATAAATTATTCTCAAAATCATAGTTTACACAAAACGCAGTTCACCTGCAAAGGAATCATGCAGATGCACCACTAAGGAATTGTAAAATTGATCAATCGTGGGGATCAGGTATAAAAAACATAACAGAAGATTCCAAAATCATATATACAATATTATCCACACATTACCCACTCAGAAAAATTAGACTCGTGTTAGAAAATGAAAGATAGTATGGTAACTTAAAGAGGAATATAAGAATCTGCATTAAAGATTCTACAGTCATTAGAAGATTCATTGAATATAACTAAATTCAGGTAGCTTGGGGAGTTTGAACTGCTCTTCATTTACACTTAGAGATAGGGATCTGTCATTTAGCTTTTGATAAACTGTTCATGGAACTCTTGATTATTTTCCCTTATAACACATCCAATTAATTTTTGAAGTTAATTTTGAAATTTCAGAAGCTATTAAGATATACTCGAGTAAAGAAATCCAACATGAAAAAGTATAAATTGATCATCAGCCATCCCACACCAAAAAGAGGTCGACCAACTACTAAATTTGATCGTATCATAGCAGAGTAGGAAGACAAGTTATTGGGAGTTATTTACTAATACGACGTGTTCATCCATCTAATCACAGAGGAATATAACAAATACTAATAACATAAGTAGTCAAAGAAGCAGCATATTAATTAAAGCATTTGAAGGATGCTAATAAAAGAAATGACCAATTTGTGGCCAAGAATCAAGCTTTGGATAATTGGGAGAATTAATTAATGTTATTGAACCCAAATGAGTGACAAGATCCAATAACACAATCACCCCAGCAAAAGCATTTTGTGCCTAGGCAGATTGAAGATAATAAGAAGCCAAAATTAACCCCATAATTCCTCTACAGAGCCCATGAACATCAAGCAGAAGAAAACCACAAAATAAACCTCAACACAAGTTATGATACAAAAATTTTACCCACAATTTATCAGCTAAGGCAGCACTGCTAATGTCCTTCACTCCGGTGGAAGTCGCACGCCATTATCTGGATTGATACTCCGTCGAAGGATTATGACAAAAATTTGGGGCTCTGTTTCAACAAAGTTCGCCGGAGTCAAAGAACAATTTTCAACTAGGGTTTTTACAAAAATTGATCTGCTGTTACAGGAATTGGGTGATGGCATTGATTGTGGGCAAGGTCGCGGCGCCGCTTTAAGAGTAGTAAACGATATTGGAGATAATGAGAAATCTTTCTAACCCTCTTTTTTATACTTTTTAATTTTAATATTATATACTAGTGGGACCTAGACATGCACCGATTAATCAGAACAGCCGGTTCCAACCGGAGAACCGGCGGTTTTAACCGGAACCGGAACCGCCGGTTCCGGAATCTTGAAAAACGAAACCGAAACCGGTAGAACACGGTTCGGTTTCGGTTCCAGCCGAGCACGAACCGGAACCGCCGGTTCGCCGATTCAAGGTTAAAACCGGCAGTTCCTCTATTTTTTTATTTTTTTTATTATTTTTTTTGAACGACCAAGATAGACTGTCCGTTGGAGATCCGACGGCCCAAAAAAAGTGACCGTTGGGGCGGTGAACCGGCGGTTCCGGTTCGAACCGGCGGTTCAGGCGGGATGGGCGGGCTTTTTTGAATTTTGAAAATTCAAACGTGCGGCCGAGATCGTGTGACCGTTGAAGATCAATGGTTGAGATGGACGGAGGAACCGGCTGTTCCGGCCGAAATTTTTTTTTTTTTTAAATTCCAGGGTTGAGATTTTTTTGTGTTTAAAATTTGAAATTGATGGATGAGATCACTTCCAATCCTCTATAAATACCCCCAAGTGTGATCAATTTGGGCACACAACATTCACATTCAATCTACTACTTCTACTGCTACTACACTCTCTTCTCTACACTACTTATTCTTCTATTCCACATTCTTGATTGATTCTACATTTCTACTCAACTACTCAAGTTCTCAATCTCATCTCATCTCAACTCTCAAGTCTCAACTTTCTTTTTTTAGTTCATATATATCAAACTAAAAAAAAAATTGTAGTCTTTTATTTCAATTATCTTATTATCACTTTCATTTCAATTCTCTCATTATAATTTTCTATTCTTTCCCACACATATACTACTAATTAGTATACTTCTACTTCTAGTCTCTTAGTTTTAGTTCATAAATCATATATATTCATCATTTTTTCAATCTAAAAAATGTCTAGAAGAGGTTCTTTTTCATCCGGTGCCTCACCTTCTTCTTCTAGAGGAAAATCCATACCCAACACCTTAAATTGTCCTCCACCACCTCCACGCGGACCACGCCAACTTTCACCAACTCTAGAAGATATTGAACTTGAAAATATTCCTTCGGATGAAGAAATCTCCCCTCATTTGTTCAACTTGAATGTTAGGGAGATACTTGGAGATGATTTCCCCTCCGACGACGACAACGATAATACTCAAGGTCAATCACAACAAAGGGCGAGTGGAAGTCAACCAACCTCGGGTGGTATGGGTACGGGTACTGGAGATGGAGCCGGAGGCTCTAGCGGAGGCGGAGGATCGACTCGAAGTTCCTAACAAGTGTTACGTTCCAATATATTTTCCATTCATTTCAAGAAGGAGGCGATTGAGAATTCGAATGAATTCAAAGTTATTTGCAACTATTGTGGCACTAAGTATAAATTCAAGCATGGCGGAGGATATGGAACGTTCATCAAGCACATCAACTCGAAGCATCCGGACAAGATTGGCATCTCAACCGGTCAAAAACAAATAGAACGAGGGTTCACGGCCTCTTCCGGAGGAGAAGGTTCATCGGCGTCGGGTAACAATCTTTTTAAATTTGATGAATCTAATTATTTGAGATTATACCTTAAACTTATGTGCACCAAACATTTGGCATTTAACTTTGCCGATAATATTTTTTTTCAAGATTTGGTAAATCTCACTTTAAATCCTCAAGCCCCACCTTTGCATCGTAATAAATGTAAACTTGGTGTTGCTAAAGTTGTTAAAGAGTATGGTTTGATTTTAAAATAAATTTTGCAACAATTACCTCATAAAGTGTCTATATGTTCGGATATTTGGAGCAATTTTTGGCAAAAAGCGGATTATATGGGTATTACTTGTCATTGGATTGATAGTTCATGGAATTTGCAAAAAAGATTAATTGCTTATAGATCATTTGATGTTCCTCATACCGCCGTTAATATTGCTCACAAAATTAGTACTATTTTGCAAGAATATGGTTTAGTTACAAAGATTTTTACAATCTCATTTGATAATGCTAGTGCTAATACGGCTAGTTTAGAAAGTCTTATTGATATTTGCAAACCCTCAATTGGTGGTAGATTTTTTCATGTTAGATGTATTTGTCATATATTGAATTTATGTGTTCAAGATGGTATAAATGCTTTGAAAACACGCATTCAACCTATTAAAAGTGCTATATGGTATATAATGAGAAACCCTTCCGTTACTAAAAGGTGGAAAAGATATTGTCAATCTGTGAACATTCACTCAAAAAAATTTCCTTTAGATGTTTCAACTCTTTGGAATTCGACGTATAAAATGTTGCATGACTCTTTTGATTATAAAGATCATATTTGTACTTTTTACTCACAAGATGCGGGTGGTCAAATCTTGTTTGCTAATCAATGGGACACATGTTATACTCTATGTGATGTTTTGTAAATTTTTAATGATGCTACGGAAGAACTATCTGGTGTTTATTATCCTACTTCAAATTTAGTTGTTGATAATTGTGTTAAAATTTCTATGGTTTTTAGTGCTAATGAAGCACACCCGTTGTTGTCAAATGCCATTCTTTCCATGAAATCTAAGTGGTTAAAATATTTTTTTCAAATCCCAGACTTGTGTTTAGTTGCTAAATTGTTGGACCCACGTATTAGAACGGATGGTTTAGAAGAATTGTTAACGCTTTACTATGATTCATTGTATGCTAATTGTGATTCTCCTACTAGACAACAAGCTCCTAATCCTAAAGACATAGTTGCAAGTACTTATAATCTACTAAAGGAACTTTTTAAGGAGTATAAAGAACAAAATGGTACAAATGATGATCAATCTAGTGGTGATGATAGTAGTGATAGTGTTGATAATTCTAGGAAATATGATGCTCTTCAAAAATTTTATAGTTTTTATGATGCTAGATCTCAAAAACGTGCACGGGTTATATCTAATCCTTTTCAAGAACTTGATTCTTATTTTGCTAACACTTTTGAGTTTGAAACAAGCGGAACTAGTTTTGATATTTTGAAGTGGTGGTCAAGGAGAACAAAGTCATTCCCTATTTTATCATTGATTGTAAAAGAGGTTTTTGCATCTCCCGCGTCTACGGTTGCCGTCGAACAAGCATTTAGTCTTGGTAATCTCACTTTGGATCCGACACGATCCAATTTAAGTGTGACAAATTTAGAAAATTTGTGTTTGCTTGATGATTGGTCAAAGGCGAAAAGACGGATTCAAAATCAAATTGAAGAAGACCGATCGGATGATGAAATTACGGAATATGGAAGCGAGTTAGATTGGTAGAGTAAACAAAAAAAACCATCACCATTCACCTCCACGGAGCCAAAGAGGTAAGTTGAGGTAAGTTAAGAGAACTACGTGGGCTTTGATTCCTTTCGAGGATACGTAGGCAACTTAAATTTAAGTTGAACTTGAATTTTCAAGTTTAACCCTAAATTTAAGCTCAAGTCCTTTTTATTCCCCCTCTATTATGTTGTTGTATTTTATCTTATAAAGTTTGTATTTTTTAAATTTTTGAAGTGTAACAATAGAGTAGTTGACATGGAAGTAAACTTGTAGTGTTCTCTACACTTCTACATTTGTAAATTGTAATAGTTTAGACTTTAATAATTAAATTTTTTATGTGATCACATTAATTAATATTGTTTGATTATTATAAATTTAATATCAACTTTGAAATTTTTACTTGCATTATTGAATATTGCATAGTGCATACATCATGTTTTCAATTTTAATGATATTATTATTACATTAATTCAAATTCAATATTTCCATTTCAATTACACATGTTTCATTTATTTAATAAATAAATTACACATAATAACTGATAAATAACACATTGTATGATGTATAAATATAGCATAAAGAAACAAAAAAATACAAAAAAAAAACTGAAAAACCGGCGGTTCCGAATCGGAACCGGAACCGCCGGTTCACGAACCGAACCCCCTATCCCCCGGTTCAGTTCCGGTTCCCCCTCCGTTGGAACCGAAACTGCCGGTTCGGAATCAGAACCGGCGGTTCCGAACCGGGGTGCATGTCTAGTGGGACCACCTCACGAACAGCCGGTTTTAATGTGATATTTTAGCGCCTAATTTGGATAGACGATAATGCATATTGATCCTACTATCAAAAGACTATTGCTGTAAAAGATTAAAATTCGCTTTTTAGGGCTTTGATGACTCCAGGCAGAGAGAGAATATAAATATACACCAAAAACATGCATGAATATATACATATATACATGTAAATTAAAATAAATATCTCAAAATGAGAATAGCGGATTTTAAACCAATTGTAAAAATGACTCTAACTGAGCAACATTGATGTACTTGAAATGAGACCCACATCACAAAATTTCAATCCAAATACAAACTTAACATAGCAGGGCGTGCACTTAGCTATTCTAATGAATAAATGGCAATGACGTCAACTTGATTCTGACATAACATAGCATCCAACCAAATTATAAGAAAATTTACTCTAATAACATTCACACATCAGCAGGAATATTAACAAAGTATTGTGTATAAGCAAATTCCAGAATCAAAAGCACTGAATTTCACATATTTCAATCAAAACGAAATCATACAATTAGAAAATATTAAACGACTGCATAGCAGTAGTAGTAGCACTGAACTAATGTTAGGAGAATTAGGAGTTTCTTCCACTAAACAGATCAAGCCGTTAAAATCTTGAGCAAGGGTGCTATTAAGGTTTGCACTAAGCTTCTTACCTCGCTGATTATTTCGATTCTACAGAAAGAGTACTATTAGAGTTCTTTGGTTCAATAACATTCAATGTCCAGAAAGGATATAATCTTTCAAATTTCTTCATCAACAACAGGAGAATCTGTACCTATATAAAAGCTGGCGTACACATTGTTATAGGTATTCATAATTATAATCATACATTGTTATAGGTATTCATATGTATAACCATACTACAGAATTGGTGTTTGTAATATTACTACAAAATGTACATGTATTTTATTTTTTAAGAAAATGATCAACAAGATAAAAAATAAACTTCTTAGCAATCATAGTGAACAAGGGAATCATTGTCATCCACACTGAAAATGAATAAGTGCTACACTGTCATTCCAAGAACTTTGGTTACCAGAATGTTGCAACAGTGCAATTGTGAACGCCCACTATATGCTGGCCAGTAAGTAATCGAAGCAAAGACCATGCAATATATACACAAGATTGAGAAAATTAAATTTTAGAAAGTAACTTTTCAGCTTCAACATCTTTACGGCAGCAAAAAAATTAACTTACCAGTCACATTATTTATAAGCTCTTCTTTTGCGCTCCTTTTTAATACGTTTTAAAACTTCACTAATATGCTGATAAGAATATTAGCAGCATCCTATAAATTAGTCGCACATACTTTTAGACAAAGAGCAAAGTCTAATATTCTCTAACGGAGCATACAAAAAAGGAATGCATTAAGAAGAGATTGGTTCAAGATAATTTACTTCAATTACATGATTATATAGTACTCCCTCCGTCCCGCCCAAACGTCATTGATTGCTTTTTGTGCGTAGATTTAGGAGTATTATTATTTTATGTGTAGTGGGTAGTTGTATTAGTAGTGAGTGGTGGGCCACATGTGGTACTTTTTTACTAAAAGTGGGAAATGAGGACATTTGGATGAGACGCCCAATATAGTAAAATGGTGACCTTTCGGTGGGACGGAGGAAGTATAGGGTAAGATATAGAGTAAGATATGCATAATCTTTTAATTTTTATTTCCTACTTTTAAAGATGGTATTATTATTATTATTATTTTATTATTATTATTATTATTATTATTATTATTATTATTATTATTATTATTATTGAGTCTATTACTACCAAATATATTCTATACACTATTATTTTTAATAGGTAAATTAAACAAAAATTTTACTAATCAATATATTAAAAAAATTAATATTTTAAATTAAAGATATAACTAATTAATAGGTAAATATATTTCATTTAATATTAAAAAAATCACTCCTTTATTTACTGTTAAATATCTGTGACTAATTAATAGGTAAAGATATTTCATTTTAATATTAAAAAATAGTTGGATAAACTATCAATTCAAGGCCTGAAAAATTGATAAACTATCAATTAGGGGTTTGAATTATTTTTTCTATCAATCCAAGGATTGAAATATTTATAATTATTAATTCGCGGCCTGAAATTAGGCCCTAAATTGATAAAAATTTGAGATAATATTTGATGAATTCAGGTTCTGCATTGATAGTTTAATATATAGAAAAAATAATTAGTCTACCCATTTTTCAGGTTTTGAATTGATGCAATTTCAAATTTCCTTAAAATTCTCATTCTAATACTCAAAGCCGAGATAATCTCCATTCTAGTATTCAAAAATATTTGGTATTTCATCGATATTCAAAAATATTTTGATGTTCCATTTCGTGAATTTTTTTTTCACTCTTCATTGATATTCAGAAATAATTTGGTATATAATTGTTTGGTATATTTAGGATACTCTCCTCCCAATCAGTATTTAAAAATATTTTGATGTTCTTGTTTGGTATTCAGGATACTCCTTATATTAATGTCCGTTCATAAAACATCACTTATGTTCATAAATTCATATACACAGTGTTCAGAATATTCGTATTTAAAGTTTAATAATCTTAATATATATAATTGAGAAGTACTTGCCTTATTTAATTTTTTAAAAAATACAGTGTTATAAGATTATGCTTATCCTAAATAAAAATTATATGTGTTTGTTTTCATTAGTTGATCATTTAATATGGTAATTAAGTTTTTGTTAACAATATGGTAATTAATTTTTAATTTTATTTTAAACTTTAATTTTTTAAATGAGCTATACATAGTATTTTATTTAATTTTGTATTTTTTTCATTTTGGGTCACTTACGTAGAACATCAAGTTCTTCACTATACTCGATAAGTACGAGGTATGTTCTAAACCATTCCTCTCTCTAGCATAACAATATAGAGTGTCGTTTTATTTTGCTTTGGTATTTTAATTGCGTGATCTATGAATTTTATTTTTTTAATTTTATACATATTAAAGTTCTCCCTTTTGCATTGGGAGTAATTACATTAGAATATTATTTTCTATTGCTTTGCTACTGAAACGCAGCTTATGATTAATTCATTACATCATGTTATTTAATTTCCACACGTAACTAACCCCTAACTGTAACATATCTTTAATTAACGCCACCTCTAACTACCCCTTTGTATTATTGATCAGAAAGTTAAACATACTATACTCCTTAGATAGATATCTTTATAATATTATATCTTGAGAATATGGCTTCATTTCTCACAAAAACGAAATTTAAAGAAGAATATTCTAAAAAAATGCAGACATGATAAATACAAATACAAATGGGAAGAAATGGATGGAATCTAATTAATAATGAATATTCCATTAGACGTGGGTGTACCATGCACCGGGTATATCTTATTGAAGAGAGGTGTTGATTGTACGCATGCACCACGTGCCTCTATGTGAATTTGGATCACTTAATTTATTTTTTAATAGTTATAAAATGAAAAAAATATACTACTCCTTGATTGCTAAATAATTATTAACCCATAGGGAAAGATAATTTCATATACTCCACGTGTTTGTAATAGTGTAAGATTTGAAATACTATATAAGAGGTGGATTATATATTGTATAATCATTAAGGTTGTGTTTGGATTGAGTCATTTCAAATTCAATGGATTTGAAAATGAGTGGATTTTAAATTCTTTGGATTTTAAATCAATTCATTTGAATTCCACTGTTTGGATAAATTATGGATTTTTGAAAGGATTTCAAATCCATGATTCAAAAATTATTTTTAAAATATAATTTTATATATGATAAATAAAATAATAAATTTTTATTATATTAAATATTAAAATTTAAAATTTTATTAAAAATATTTTTTGGGAGAGAATTCTACCACCCAACCGACCCCCTACCCACCCCCTCCACCCCCACCCAAGAAATTTTTTTTAATAAAATTTTAGATTTTTAATATTTGAATAATAAAAATATTACCACCCAACCCTACCCCCTACCCACCCCCCTCACCCACCACCACCCCCATCCAAAAAAAATTTATATAAAACTTTACTTTTTAATATTTAAATAATAAAAATATTACCGTCCAATCCTACCACTCTATCCATCCACCCACACCCACCCACCCACCAATTTAATTTTTTTTTTTAAAATTGATTTTAATATTTAAAAAATAAAATCTAAAATTTTATTTTTAAATTTTTTTTTGGGTGAGGAGTGGGGGTGTGGAGGGGGTAGGTTGGGTGGGTTGGGTTTGGGTGGTAATGATTTTATTATTTAAATATTGAAATCCAAAATTTTATAAAAAGTATTTTTTTTTGGGGTGGGGGCTTGGGGTTGGGTAGGTGGGTAGGGGTAGGTTGGGTGGTAATATTTTTATTATTTAAATATTGAAATCTAAAATTTTATAAATTTTTTTTTTGGCTTGGGGGGTGTTGGTGGTGGGTGGGTGGGTAGGGGTAGGACTGGGTGGTAATATTTTTATTATTCAAATATTAAAATTTAAAAAATTTTTATAAAAAAAAACTTTTTTTTTGGGGATTGGGGGTGGAGGGGGGTGGGGTATATATATATATATATATATAATTTATTAATTTCTTATACTATTTTTATATATTAATATAATCAATTACACAACAACAGAAGGATTTCAAATGATACGGTTTGAGTAAGGATTCGAAATTCATTAAAAAACAACTAAAAAGATTCAAAATTAAATCCATGATTTGAAATCCAATGATTTAAAATCTTAAATCCGTTGATTTCAAACAGCATCCAACAAGATGGATAGATTTGAGGGAGAGATTTATAAATCCTTCCTCAAATCCATCAATCCAAACACCAAATGAGATCACCTGTTTCACAATGGTGTTTCATTTACTGTTTCATAAATTAAATGATTGACATGTGGCACAATTGTAAGCAATTAAAATTCACGGTCCAATCAAATGGCGACACGTGGATTTTATTGATTAAATATCAATTTTAATTTATTATATTTTATTTTGGGGATTTAATAAATTTATTCCTAAAATAGATTAATAAATAATTGATAATTAATTTAAAACCCAACAAATTAAGTAGGGTTTAAATTAAGTAAAACTTGACCCCCAAGTTAAGTAAAGCATGGAAGGTTCCAGAATCAGGTCAAATTAAGCAATGATCAATCAAGCTGTGATATATTTGGAACGGCCCAAGCCCGTAGTATTAGGTCAAATCTGTCATAGACCAATCAGATTGCGAGATATTTATGGAGTATCCTCATCCTTCACCTATATAAGGAGTCATCCTCCATTCATTCCACACACATTCAAAGACCTGAGGACACAAACGCTCTGAAGAGATTAAGAACACGAGCAGTGCTCCATTGAGATCTTCAAGCATTTTCAAGTCAAGAACAGCGAGCGATTCGGGATTAAAGTGCAGAGCCCCCCAAATCAAGCGTTCTTAATAAACTAAGTTCTTCGGTGTTCTTCGTGCCAAGAACGGCATACAACCCGGGATTAAGGTGCTAAGCCCCCCAGATCGAGTGTTCTTCGGATCAAGTATGTTTAATCCAAACAAAGGCTCGACGCCTCTAGATTAACGTCGACATACGACCCGAGATTAAGGTGTTAAGCCCCCCAGATCGAGTGTTCTTCGGATCAAGTACGTTTAATCCAAACAAAGGCTCGGTACCTCTGGATTAACATTATAAGGTCCCAAATCCGAGTCCGAACAAGCTTCAACTGAAGATCTGACTCAAAACACACAGTCAACGCAGTCAAGTCAAAGTCAAAGTCCAAATTGGTTCGAGAGAAGAATCAAAGGATAGATAGAGATTGTTTCCTAAATTATCAAGTTCAATCCGTCTGGATTATTATTGTAATTCTTTTGTATTTATTTTATTATAAATACAAAAATTTGTTGTTACAAATTTTAGCACGCCCAGTGGGACCATCTCTACCTCTCATCTCTTCTCTCTATAAGCTCGAAAGTACAAAATGACTCCTGCCAAGATTGCTATAGGAAGGACTGCTGCTTCTAAGCTCTCAGAGTCATTAAATGAATATGTTGCTGTTGTTACGAGGAGCATGTTAGAAAAAGCTCGGTCGAAAGCCTCATCTGGATCCAATGAAGGAGGATAGTGATGAAGATTCCGCATCTTCAGGCTCTTCATCTGACTCAGTTGCAGCTCCAGTAATGATGGCTGGCGCTACGACTATTGAGGAACAGTTAGCAAATATGATGAAAGATATCGAAGGGCTCACAAAACACATAGAAGCTCAAGATAAAAAGATCTCCCAGTTGATGGAAAAAAGAGACATCACGGAGACTAGCCATGCAAATAGAAAATGAGTCATGGACGATAGTGAAGTGGAAGAGGTCACAAGGCGTCAGACTATTAAAAAAGAGCAAACTCAAGGAACATTGCCACTTTCAGCTGATGGAATGCTCCAAGTAGATCAACTCAAGGATATTATACTTGGAACAATAAAAGAAAGATTTGAGGAGAATTTCAAGCCTACAGTCACTTATGCCAAGCCATACACGAAAAGGGTGGACAACTTGAAGTTGCCAGTTGGCTACCAACCTCCCAAGTTCCAACAATTTGATGGCAAGGGAAACCCGAGGCAGCATATAGCACACTTTATTGAGACTTTCCATGACGCTGGTACTTATGGAGACCATATGGTAAGGCAGTTCGTTCACTCTCTTAAAGAAAACGCCTTTGATTGGTATATCGACTTGCCGGCTGAATCCATTGATAGTTGGGCACAAATGGAGCATGAGTTTCTTAATCGTTTCTATAACACGAGGAGAACTGTTAGCATGACTGAGCTAACTAATACTCGCCAATTGAAGGAAGAGCCTGTAATTGATTATATCAATCGATGGAGAAATTTGAGTTTAAATTGCAAAGACCGATTATCCGGAGAGTCTGCTATCGAAATGTGTATCCAAGGAATGGAATGGAATCTCCTTTATATACTCAAAGGAATTCAACCTAAGACTTTCGAAGAGTTGGCTACTAGGGCACATGACATGGAATTAAGCATGGCTGCTAGTGGAATCAAACATTCACCGATGTCGGACTCCTACAAGTCTAAAGATAAACAAAATTTCAAAAAGGGGGCAACCCCTATGCTAAAAGTTCCAACAAAGAGTCAATGGCCACAAATATTATGACGGTCAAGGTTCGAAAGAATGAAAATGATAAGAAAGACAAAGGGAAGCAAGTTGCCCAAGAGTGGGGGCAAAGAAGGTTAACTCAGAAAGAGATGCAAGAAAAAGAGTATCTATTTCTGAATTCAGACATTTCTGGCATATTCGATGATCTAATGAAAAATAAACTCCTTGATCTTCCTGAGATGAAGCATCCAGAGGAAGCCGGCCAAACTAATGACCCAAAATACTGCAAGTATCATAGGTTGGTGGGTCATCCAATTCATGATTGTTTCGTTCTTAAGGAAAAGATCATGCAATTGGCTAAGGAAGGAAAAATCGTGTTGGAGGATGAGGCAGCCACAAACTTTACTTCTGTAAAAGAAGGTCATGACGAAGGCTCATGTCTTGTTGTGAACGAATAGGACAAAGAAAGCAAACAATCTGAAGCTAAGGGCAAAGCTTACTCCATGAAGGTGACCTTCACGGATGAAGATATGTTGGGTTCGCAATCTCATAATCGATCTTTATTTGTGACTGGCTATACTAAGGAGGTGCGAGTGAATCGCATACTTGTTCATGGAGGTTCGGCAGTGAACATTTTATCCTTGAGAATATTGAAAAAGTTAGAAATACCAATGGATGAACTCAACCATAGCCGATTGATGATCCAAGGGTTTAACCATGAAGGACAAAGGACTCTCGGCACAATAGTCCTTGATTTGCTAATTGATGAGATGAAATAAACAGTCCTTTTCCATGTTATTGACGTAAAAACTTCATACAATATACTTTTGGGGCGCCCATGGTTACATGAGAATGGCGTGATTCCTTCCATATTACACCAGTGCTTTAAATATAGTGAAGGTGACAACGTGAAAAGGGTGTTCGGCGATGACAAGCCGTTTACTGAAGCTGAAGCTTACTTTGCAGATGCTAAATATTTCTTCAAGAGTACAAAGGAAGTAAAGCGTGAAGAAGCCTCAATGCAAGATAATGGGGGCAATAAAAAAATAAAGGATGAGGAAGGAAGTACATCATCTGCCACTCTCAAGGAGAACAAAGGAAAAGGGCTTGAGACCTCGGAAAAGTTAACATTGCCTTTAACAAAAATTGATGCTAGCAAGCTTTCATCTCCACCACTCAAAGGATTCACACGTCCTGTTGAAGGGGCAAAGACTGAACATGGTGAAGTGTTTGAACCCAAAATAATCAAGTCATATAGTCCACAAGCTTATAAACTCCTTATGAAGGCTGGTTACGAGACGAAAGAAAAGCCGATTATGGGAAAGTTACATCAAGAGACCATCAATCCTCCAGAGCATGGGCTTAGTGCTACTCAGAAAATATTGAAAAATAGTGGCCCTACTTTCAAGAATGCTAAGCCAGGTTTGGGATATGTCCCTCAAAGTCCAGTTCGCATTGCAATCAGAAGAGCAAGTATAAATTATATCACCGAGGAAGAAGCTTTATCCACGGAGGATATGTTTGACGCAAGTAGTAGGAAAATCAAGAGAATATCTATTTTTGAAAGGCTTGGGAGTGTTTTCGAAAGGCTTGGGCCCTGTAAAGGGAAGTGTAGGAGGCAAAATCATGTCAAGTCCCTTAACCTCCGAAAACTCCGGAGTCGAAATTCTTCTCGCATCAAGCGGTGAAATATCTTGACTGTCTCAAGTGGAAGAGTGTTGAAAGCTAAGGTGCGAAGAATCATCTTTACTAAAGATGATAGTGATGATAGAGAAAGTGTAGCTTCCACCAATCATATTGCTGCTATGGAAGATTCTCAAATGGAGGAAGTAGATGCTGAAGATGCCCCTCCATAATTTGAAGAAGGGGTGAAAGCCACTGTTGATGAACTGAAAGAAATCAACTTAGGTGATGAAAATGACCCACGTCCTACCTATATAAGTGATCTGCTGAATGTTGAGGAAGAAGAAAAATATATTAGCATTTTGCGAGAATTTAGAGATGTCTTTGCATGGTCACATAAAGAAATGACAGGCTTAGATCCGAAAATTGCAGTGTACCACTTGTCCATTAAAAAAGAAACTCGATCGGTTAAACAAATGCAGCGTCGGTTTCGACTAGAGTTGATTCCTTTGATTGAGGATGAGGTTAATAAGCTTCTTGAAACAGGAAAGATCCGAGAAGTCAAGTATCCTACATGGATTTCCAACATCGTGTCGGTGAGAAAGAAGAATGGGCAGCTCAGAGTATGTGTTGATTTTCGAGATTTGAACATGGCATGTCCAAAGGATGACTTTCCACTGCCGATCGCTGAGCTCATGATTGATGCAACAACGGGGCATGAGGTTCTTTCATTTATGGATGGGTCATCTGGCTACAATCAAATTGGTCTGGCTCATGAGGATCAAGAGAAGACAACCTTTCGTACTCCGAAAGGGATATATTACTATAATGTTATGCCATTTGGCTTGAAGAATGCTGGTGCCACTTATCAGCGAGCCATGCAAAGGATATTTGATGACATGCTTCATAAGATCGACGAATGCTATGTTGATGATATTGTGGTGAAATTAAATGAAAAGAAAGATAATTTCCATGATCTAAGGCGAGTGTTTGAACGATTAAGAGAGCATCAACTCAAGATGAATACGCTCAAGTGTGCATTTGGAGTTTCATCCGAGAAATTTCTTGGGTTTATTGTTCGCCGTCGAGGAATTGAGATTGAGAAAGCAAAGATTGACGCAATCATAAAAATGCATGTGCCTCGGAACATACATGAACTTAAAAGTCTGCAAGAAAAGTTGGCATACTTGAGGAGATTCATATCAAACTTAGCTGGCCGATGCCAACCATTTAGTCATCTAATGAAGAAAGGCAGCATATTCGAATGGGATGAAGCTTGTAATAAGGCTTTCAATAGCATTAAAGAATACCTGATGAAGGCGCCAGTGTTGGGTGCTCCAATAACGGGACGCCCTTTAATCCTTTATCTAGCTGCTCAAGAGCGTTCTGTTGGAGCTTTACTTGCACAAGAAAATGATGATGGTAAAGAAAGAGCTCTATACTACCTAAGTAGAACCATGACTCCAAACGAATTGAAGTATTCACCCATTGAGAAGATATGCTTATCTCTTATCTTCGTGATTCAAAAGTTGAAACATTACTTTCAAGCTCATACGGTCCATTTGGTTTCGAAGGCCAACCCACTAAAGTTTGTCATGTCAAAGCCAGTACTCTCTGATCGGCTTGCAAGATGGTATCTCCAACTTCAACAGTTTGAGATCGTGTACGTCCTTCAAAAGGCTGTAAAAGGACAAGTATTGGCAGATTTTCTAGCTGATCACCCAATGCCTGCTGAATGGGAACTATCTGATGAACTCCCAGATAAAGATGCTTTCGCTATTGAGATAGCTTCTCCTTGGAAGATGTATTTCGATGGAGCATCTCATAGAGAAGGAGCCGGTGCGGGAGTTATGTTTGTAACATCCAGTGGTGAAGTCCTGCCCTTCTCATTTTCTTTAATGGAAAATTGCTCCAACAATGTGGTTGAATATCAAGCACTCATACTTGGTTTAGAGATGGCCATTGATATAAAACAATTGCACCTTAAAGTGTATGGTGATTCTCTATTGGTGATAAACCAACTACTAGGAGTATATGAAGTAAAGAAGCTCGAGTTGCTCCCATACCACAAGTATGCTCAAAAGCTTATGGGTTACCTTGGTGATGTTGACATTAAGCATCTGTCTAGAAGAGAGAATAAGCAAGCTGACACCCTCGCTAAGTTAGCATCAACTATAGCTATGCCAGAAATGCAAATTCAAATACCGGTGTGTAGAAGTTGGGTTGTACCACCAATCTTTGAAGATGATGATTATGAAGAAGTTGAAAATCATGTGGTGGAGGTTTTCGAAATTGAAGAAGAAGATTGGCGCCAACCACTCGTGGATTATTTGAAATATGATAAGTTGCCTAGCGATCCATGACAAAGGATTGATATTCGGTGTCGGGCACCTCGGTTCATCTACTTCAAGGGTACACTTTATAGAAGATCATTCGATGGAATCTTCTTGAGATGCTTGGGTAAGGAAGAAGTTATTCAAGCAATGGGGGAGGCTCACTCCGGAATTTACGGTGCTCATCAATCCGGACCGAAGCTACATTTCAGAATTAAAAGGATGGGCTACTATTGGCCAACCATGGTGAAGGATTGCATAGATTACGCACAAATATGTCAAGCTTGTCAGTTTCATGGAAATTTGATTCATCAATCTCCGGAGCCTTTACATCTGACAGTCGCTTCATGGCCTTTTGATGCTTGGGGTTTAGATGTGGTGGGGCCGCTTACAAAGTCATCTGGTGATTATCTCTACATTCTTGCGGCAACCGATTACTTTTCAAAGTGGGTCGAAGCTGTGCCTCTAAGGGAAGTGAAGAAAGAAAATGTTGCTGATTTCATCCGGATCAACATCATTTATAGATATGGTGTTCCGCGCTACATCATCACTGATAATGGAAAGCAGTTCAGCAACAGTTGGATTGATAAGCTATGTGAGAAGTTTGATTTCAAATAAAAGAAATCTTCAATGTATAACGCAGCTGCTAATGGTCTTGCCGAAGCTTTCAATAAGACATTGTGTAGTTTGTTAAAGAAGGTGGTGTCCAAGTTGAAAAGAGATTGGCATGAAAGAATAAATGAAGCTTTATGGGCATACCGCACCACCTATAGAACACCTACTCAAGCCACTCCGTATTCCTTAGTGTATGGTGTTGAGGCTGTTGTGCCTCTCGAAAAGCAAATCCCTTCTTTGAGGATGGCCATACAAGAAGGCCTCACCGAGGAAGAAAATACAAAGTTACGTCTTCAAGAGTTGGAAGCGTTAGATGAAAAGAGGTTGGAAGCACAACAAAGACTTGAGTGTTACCAATCTCGCCTTTCTAGAGCGTACAACAAGAAAGTTAAGGTACGTTCTTTTTAAGTTGGTGATTTGGTGCTTGCTGTGAGAAGACCTATAGTAGTCACCCATCGCGTTGGAAATAAGTTTCTACCCAAGTGGGATGGCCCTCATGTTGTGAAAGAAGCCTACACAAATGACGTCTATAAATTGATCTCAGAAGATGGAGTGAACATTGGCCCATAAATGGGAAGCTCTTGAAACGCTACTACGCGTAAAATAAATAAAAGTACAAAGCTCCTTGGCGCACGAGCCTAAACTGCATGTTACTCCTGGTCCGCATGAGTATAAACTGTGTACGACGAACTCTTGGTCCGCATGAGTATAAACTGTGTACGATGAACTCCTGGTCCGCATGAGTATAAACTGTGCACGACAAACTCCTGGTCCGCATGAGTATAAACTGTGTACGACACCCACCAAAGGTAATTATATGTGGTTAAACTATTAATTCACCCCACTCAGATATTTTAAGTTGTTAAAGCATTAAATATCCTACTTTGTCTAAAGTTGTTAAAGAATAGTCACTCCTGGCCTGCATGAGTTTAAACTGTGTACGGCACCCCCATTCAAATCCAAATCGTGTCCCTTTGAACTACGTAATGACTTGATCCTCTATATAGAGGTACGTAGGTAGCTTAGCATTTTGTTAAGTTCAGTCATGTTTCGGTTTGTTCGCATCAAGTTTGTGAAGCAAGCAATAAGTTGAAGTATGTAAAACAGTGAGTAAATATCAGACATAGTGATGTAAATTAAGGATCTAATGATGGATAACAAGAAGAAGAATAAGAGATAAGGGATAAAAAGCACTTTATTGATAATATCATTAAGTGATCAAAACAAAATGGGGGTATTAAGGTGAATTGGTTTCAAAAGAAATTAATGAAAAATATCCATAGTGGATAGCTCCTCTCGAGCGTCTGTCAAAGCTTGCGTAACGCTCTTCAATTCGTCAGCAATGGAATCTTCTAAGATCGGTGTTTTCTTCAGTACACTAATATTCCTTGCAGTAGTTTGAGCTCCAAGCTTTGTGCTTTGAATAGATTAGCGAAGACGTTCAGCTGTTTGTGACATGGTTTCCTTCTCCTTCAGCAGAGTCTCGATCTTCGTTTCAATCTGCTTCAACCTAGTTTCAGATTCTTGCAGTTGCTTGGTCTCTGTAGCCTCTTGGTCTTTGTATTCATGGGCGCACTTCTTTGCATCAATTAAATGCTTTTCAATGTCTTTCTTGGTTATCCCATTAGCAAGTTTTATCTTCATGGTGTCATATGCATCGGCTTTATAGAGTAAGAAATTGAATGATTGTTCTAGAGTGGATCCGTCAATCCCTTGAGCGCTTTTGAAGGTGTCCACCATCTTAAGCCCCTCATTCCTCATAGAAGATAATGCGTTGACAGGGGTTCTTCTTAGTTTTTCTTGAAAGCGTTTCCACACTGCCAAGTTAACTAGTTTCCTAGCATCCATAATCTCTTTATCAAAGACAAATTCTGTAATGTTTGGAGCTTGGACCGCAGAAATTAACGGGGAATATTCATTCATAATAGGAGAAGTGTGATCCGAAGGGTCATCATTAATTAAGATTTCAGGGGCTGCAACAGAGGTTGATCCTTCTTCCTCCAAGTCATCGTAATCAGAACCAAATATAGCATGCATGCACTACAAAAAAGGGAGAAAAAGAGATGGTAAGAAAATATGTGCAAGAATGGATGTATATGAATTATGATCAGAAGGGATTAAAACCTTAGCCTTAGTTGCCGGGGTAAGCACCGGAGATTTGGCTTTCTTGATCCGCTTCGGGTTGTGGTCGGTTGTGCTCTCATTTGAATGCGAGAGACCGTTCTTTCTCTTTCCTGCTCCATTAGATCTCCCTACAATTACCTTTCGAAGGGGCGGGATCTCTAGCGGTACAGTCTCCTTATCAGCTTTTGCATTATCTGTATTATTGATGATGTCAACTTCTTCTTCCACATCCTGGTTAGGAGCAGCATCAGCTAGCTTCAACACATTATCCAAGAGGTAGGTGCCATGAATTTGAGATAGCCACTGTTCGTATTCTGGGGAGCAAAAGTTTTTAAATTCTGAAGGTGCGCGTGGGAAAGTTGCTGTAGATTGAGAATTACGCAAAGTGCATTGCCTCCAATATTGAAGTCCTTGTTCTAAGGTGGTCTCTCGAATGTTTGTTTTCATTCTTCCTGGAGTATCTTGGTAAAAGCCGAATTGGCGACTAAATCGATGTGGGTTATAGGGTTCAATAAGAAAGCCTCCATTCTGTCGCAAGGTAAGATAATTGGTATGAATAGCAATAAAATAGGCCCAATCACGCCAAGATGCCTTGTCATGGTCAGTATACCACATGGGATCTATTGTTGGAAGGACGTTGCAAGACAAGAAAGTTTTGTTTCCGTTTTGAATCTTTTTGCGAGCACCAATTGAACCAAAGGATTTTGCTCCATTTTCGCCTGAGTAGGTCACCATTGAGGGTACTTTTAATCCATGAGGGTTCAGGTAATGAGTTTGAAAGTAATGAGCCAGCCAAGTATAAACGAAGTGCACAGGAAATGTTGACTTCACTTCAGAGGGTCTAAGTTCATTAGAAATTTTATTCAGACCTCGGTATATGCTTGTCAAAACTGGAACAGCAAGGCAAACTGATTTTCCTGTAGCCATCAAGCTTGCTACCTTGAAGGTACCGGGACGTATCATGTCTACTTCGTCATTAGAAAGTACAAAAGAGCAAAGCCAGCAGGCTAAGTGGGCAGCTAGATACGTTTCCTCTTGTTCTTTAACATCAATATGAAGCATTTTAAAGGGGTCCATTTCTATGGAAGTCCATTTCTTGCAGTCGTCGATAATACCCTTGGGATTGTGCGTACTCTTGAGGCGTGTTTTCCTTTCACTTGCTACACGTGAAGGGGGCTGCTTGTGCTTCTTAGGTCTACGACACCAAAAGCTCACCCATTGAGAAAGTGAAACAAAGTCAGTACCATCACGACTACGGAGTCTATGATAGGCATGTAGTAAGTGTTGACAACTAAGTGGGATACGTAATCCAGTGGCGTCATGCTCATTCAAAAGTTCTGGCTTGTCGGGCACAACTTCTTCATATATGTGACCAGCTAGCGGCAATCCTACCTAGTTATACAAATCCCATAGAGAAATCGACATTTCTCCAAAGGAAGTAAGTAAGGTATTAGTGGTAGGGCACCACGCCTCGCAAAAAGCTTTGATGATCTCATGATTGCATTCATATGTGAATAGAGAAGCAAAGATAGGGTCATAAAGCATTGTTTTCTCAAGTTTAGAGCGATATCTGCTTAAAACAGCCTCAGTCCATTCCCAATACCCTGGGATGTAATGAAATTTCCCGGGAAAATTCACTGATTTGCACCATGCTGCATTACCCTTGATTATTTAGCACCCTAGTGTGGGTAAAGGACCAGTTTTTAGCTTCTCCTTTGTATGGTGAGCCGATCTCAAAACTACAACTCCAGTTTCGTCCTACTCCATGTCTCTGGTCCAAGTTGTTAGATTAAAGATGTTATCCTCTTGAGTTAATTTCTCTATAGGTAGACCCATGAGAGGTCTTTCGATTGGAAGACGAGTTACTATGTCTGATAGTGGACGTTGGGTATCAAGAATCAGGAACTGACGCTCCTTGGAATCTGTTATATGACTCTTGAACTTAACCATTCTGAAGTTAACTGTGGCTGAAAAAGGAGTGAAATGAGTGTTAGAAAAGCAATAGTGAGGCTTGGAGATAATTTAAGTTTATAGATTATAATAAGCTCGTAAAAGAGCTCGAAATTCATGGAATCAATTAATTGTTAAATTCAAAATTTTAAGAAGAAGTGAAGTGTAAAATATCAAGGTGATAAACTAAATTAATTCATGTTTAGGTTTAAGTGATTTAAGTTTAAAACATGAATTAAAGATTAGTTGGAAATTGAAAGCCCAAAGATCATGAATTGTAATATAGGTTCAATTTACGAAGGCCCCAAATCAGCAATTAACTTTCACTGGGCCCAAAAGTTTTTTTTAAGAAAAAGGCCCAAGTTAAATGGGATGGGCTCAATGGAGGTCAAAATTGACTCATAAAGTCAAAATTGAGGTGGGCAATTTCAAGAAGGGGATCTCCTTCTTTTCTCTACCGATCGGACTCGTCGACGCCCATAGCCACTGACGATCGCCATCGGGTATTACGCCGGAACCTCGTCTGTGAAGACTGCCGAAGTCCACAGTGTCGAGTTTGTAGCCCGAGAGCAGCGAACAGTCGACGGGCGCAGCGAGCAATCGTCGTCTCGTCCGCGCCGTTGCCCTTTTTCTCACCAGATCGGATTGCGTATGCCGACGGCTTACCCATTCAGCCGATGTCACTGCTGATGCCCGTAAGCAGACGCTGTCGGGATCTACTTCATGACCGTACCACCACGGAGCGCCGCTGCCACGCACGACCCTGCCTTGGTCGTCGCTGAATCCCGCGGTGATGAAATTGCCGCCGAACAACAGGCAGCCGCTGAGTACAGCAAGCAGCTGCCACCCTGTCCGTGTTGCCATCCCTCTTCGTTGATGCCCGCAACCGCCGGTGACTGTCGCCAGAAGGTGCGCCGGGTTTTCGCCAGCGGACGGCGCCGTAGCTGTCGCCGGATCCTCCTTCATCGGTCTGGTCGATCATCGGTAACATCCATTACCAAGAGTCGTAACACTACCATGTATGTTGCTACAAATCGCTGCCGGTCTGATCCCATCAACACTACATATTACCGCCTCAATCTCCCACTTTCGGCAACACGGAACAATAAAGTGGTGGCGAAACATATTGGCAATTGGATCGTGTGGATCAACGTGATCGTTAGGATAATAGGTAAACAAAATCAGCGAAAGCAAAAAAAATATGTTTACCGTACTTCTGGGTTGATGTAGAGGATGAACAGCAGAGAACCACCTCTCAATCTTCTGCTGTATGTCCCAAGTCGAATCCTGCTATTGTGTGGGCAACAATCCGCAGGATTCTCTCAATCTGATCCTGTTCTTTTCTAACTGTCAAATGAGGCACTGACTTAGGGTTAACAGGAGCTGAGATGACTTATATAGTTGGGCTACAGCAGGGACCAGGAGGAGAAATTGGGCTGGGCCTCAATTGAATTTAATTAACCAAGCTTAGCCCAAAACTTTTAATTAAATCTAATAATAATAATATAGTCCACTAAAATATTATTACTGCACTACCCGTCCAATCCCAAAATTATATTCTGGGCTCCTTCTTATTATAAGCCCGATGGTCTCCCCAATGTTTAAGAAATACAATGTCCATTAATTAATTAAGTTACTGACAACTCAAATTAATTAATATCTCATCCGAGAGTAGTACCACTCAACCTTATTATCATGCCGGAAATTAATTCACTTGCAAGATTTATATGATAAACCTTATGAGCTCCTCAAGGGGATATTATCAACCTATGTCGGACATGGATTCCTTCTACAATCAACAGTACACCATAGAGACAGCACTACTTCCCAACTCACCGAGTATATTGATTTAATACTTTTAAATCTCACCCATTGATGAATCAAAGAAATACATACTGCCCTACGTGTCGAGGTTATTATATAGGGATTAAGAGCACGAACTTCCATAATAACAGAGATCAAGTTCTACTATATAGTCAGTATAAGAAGAACAATCTCAAGCGGTCCTGCTCAATACACACAAGTGCACTAATGTGATTCTATAGCCAAGACAAGCTAATACCAAACCACACTACAACCATACCGATAGAGAGTCCCCGTCTATCTCAGTTGTGAGCATCTGTTTATACTTTATAAGGAAATCGATAATATGATCATCTGCGTGTTGTCGCACAACATATTATCTACAGTATAAAGTAAATGGACTATTGCATCATGCATATAAAATAAATTATAAGATGCAATCATTTGATCAACGATTCTCATTTCAAATATTGTTATGACATTGTTCATACTAAAGCTAGACTTTTAGTATACAATCCAACAATCTCCCACTTATACTAAAAGACTATGCTGTCATGTCTTCTGCCATACATCTGATTCCTACTCCCACTACACGACCATTAAAAGCTCTCGCCTTAAGGTCCTTGTAAATGGTTTACTAGGTCATCATCCGATGCAATCTAGGCGACAACAACCTTCCCCTCATCATACGATTTCTCGTAACAGGTGGTACTCGCGCTCCATGTGTTTAATTGCCTTATGGACTTGTGATTTCTTCAAGTTTGCAACTGCACCAATATCATCAATGTAAATTGTGATTACTTTGGGCAAACTTAGAAATACTTCAAAGTCCATCATGAAGTCTCTAGAGTCATATAGATACTTTGGCTGCCTCATAGGCTCCAATTCATCATCTTTCCTTGATGGAGTCCGGAGTTTGAAATATATTTCTATATAACACTCCTCCATATTATGACTCTACTTCCTAAGATTAAACACATAACCTTTGAGGTGAATTTACTGCCGTCCAATCTGACTAAAAAATCTGAATCTACGTAATCCACAAGAAGCAGTGAATCTGTCCAGTAAGTCCACATATAATTTTCAGTCCTTCTCAGGCACTTTATAAATGTCTTACCACAGTTCATCATTCTTGTTCCGGGTTACGTTGATACCCACTGTTCATGCATTCAGCAAAACAGATATCCAACATCGTTCATAGCATTCCTTAGATTAAGCTTCCTTATTCGCCGAAGCATAAGGAACCGCTTTCATCCTCTTTATCTTCTTCTTGTGTCTCAAAGACACATTCACTTAGATAAATTTACATGCTAAACGAGTATGGACTGTATCATTTTATGAAACTTGAGATAAGCATAATATCCTTTCTTGTGATCCGTATTACCGTGATCAAAAGGATATATTTTACCTTTCTTAAGTTCTTCATCTCTACCGCTTTATTAACCGTACCCATACGCCCGATAATACTCTTTTATTAT
Source organism: Pogostemon cablin (assembly GCA_023678885.1). Lineage (NCBI taxonomy): Eukaryota > Viridiplantae > Streptophyta > Magnoliopsida > Lamiales > Lamiaceae > Pogostemon > Pogostemon cablin. The sequence goes on from CM042995.1 coordinate 23,319,725, forward strand.
CTCCAATGAGCAAGATACTATCTACGTATAGTACAAGAAATACCACCACGTTTCCGTCACTCTTTACAACACACAATATTCATCCGCTCATTGATTTAAATCCATGCCACTGGATTACCTAATCAAAACAGATGCTTCACGATCTTAAAGCTTGCTTTAGTCCATCGCTGGACAATTTTAAGCTTACTATCAAAATGCTATTAGTACTTTGCAATGAATCACTCTGGTTGCTTCGCATAGATGTTTTCCTCAAGACTTCCAATCAGGAAAGCTGTCTTTGACATCTATTTGTTGTTCCTCATAGCAGCAATAAAAGAATCCGGATCAACATAAGCATAGCTACCAGCGAACATGTGTCCTCATAATCGAACCATTTCTTTCTGAGTACACCTTTTCGCAACAAGCTTTGCTTCCAAGGATTTTCACCTTACCGTATGATCCTATTTTATTTCCTATGACCACTTCCAATAGCTTTTACACTATTTAGTGGTCCTTCAAGTTCCCAGACTTAATTTAGAATCCGTAGATTCTATTTCAACATTCATTGCAACTTACTAAGATTCTGCATTTTCATCTTGCAGTGCTGCGTCGTATCCGTGGGACAATACCATGTTCACTAGGGATCAAGTCTTACGACTTTCCCAAAACATATATTTTATGGGTTGTCAAACAATCCTCCCACTACGATAAGACACTATAAGTAATTGTGTATCAGACGTGACACGCGTTGCAGTTTACCTTGTGGTATATCCTCTTGTACACTTGGTACTTTTACTTAGTGTTTTCCTCTCACTTCCTTTAGAACAACTTATACATGGGCTTGTGATTTATTACATAGTCATTTTCCAAAAATTTGGTGTTTGTGTTAACAGTCACCCTTCGATCTTTTGGACTAAATAAATCAACCTTCATTTTTCCAGGATGTCCCACAAACAGACAAATATTTTACGAATTACTGTTTCTAGGGCATATCCATAAAATGAATTTTAATTATTCCAAATAATTCATCATCTATCTAATCATAACCATAAGAGCCTTATTCCTTCTATCCACCACACCATTCAAATTGGGGCATACCCGGTGTAGTCAACATGAGATTTAATCTCAACTTCTGATCAATAGCTCCTAACTATTCCAAGAGGTATTCACCATCATGATTGAATCGTAATGACTTAATATATTTTCCATGACGCTTCACTGTACCAGCCTTACAATTCTTGAATTATTCAAAGAATTTAGACATGCAGTGCATCATATAAATATATTGGTTTCCAGAATAATCTTCGAATATTCATAACCACCTCTCGCCTGGATAATATTAGGTTCGCTTGAATCAGAATGAACTAATTCCAACATATATATCTTTGGCTCTACACCCCACAACCTTGAAAAGGCAGTTAATCATTTTTACTTCCAAGCAAGACTCGCAAGTCCGATAGTTTTCACTTCAGATAAACCTTACGGTCTATCGGCTATCAACTTTTGAATCCTACTCAAGTAAAATGAATTAGTCATAGACGCCAAATGTATGTTTAGTTCATTTCCGAAGGTTCCTTTCTCTTACTAATATTAGAAGATGCATTATTTAATTACTATTTATTGCATCTGTGGGATGTACATGATTCAAGAGTATACTTTTTATCCACCAACGTACTTTAATGGATTATAGCCTCATTCCTCATTACTATGATCATGTCATTTAAATGAAATAAAGTATCCATCCGTTAATGCATAGAAACCGAAATTAAATTCTTTCTATGAAACGTACGTAAAGACAATTTCTCATAATCAATCGTTTATTCTTATCATGAGATAAATAAACAACTTCCACTGCAATAGCCACTATCTTTGTAGTTTTACCCATGTTATTAACAATCTTATCCTTACTCAGTGATAAACATTTAGTGATTCCAGTATCTACATACTTCGTGTCAGTAGATGCCATCACTAATCATGTTTAAACCATTAGTAAATAAGATATTAAACTTGTTCACATCATGATGAAAAATGGCTTTCTTTTGCCACATGTTTTTTTAGAAGTTTCCCACCATATACAACCTCTCGTATTTCAGGTAGAACTTGCTCAAAACATCCAGGCAAATTGTGAAGAATAAATTGATTTAGGTTTCCCTTTCAATTTCTATTCCAAGCTTTTCCAATTCATTCATCAATTCAACCATGATCTTCTGCCTTTTAATTTACTCAAGTATCCGAAGAGTTACATGAGACCATCATATTTCTATGAACCTCTCATCTCTTCACTAGAGACTTTAATAGGCATCATGAGACGTCCTTTGTGAGAATACACATGTATTTTCTTAAGCAGTAATTATCAAAACCAAGATTCTTTCTAATCATCTAATTTGGACAAGTAAATATAATGTCTTTTAGTTAACAATTAGTGAAATAAAACCATTCGAAATTCAGAGAATCACAAATAAATTTACCGATCAAATCTTCGAATTTTATTCTTTTATATTGATTCCCTCAAAACAATATAAAATAAAATTCACCGACATCTCAAGCACCGTGAGTCTGCAAGCCACGATAGTGTGGACGTTTACAAACCCGAACATTTACAAGAGAAGGTTTTACCCATTAATTTCATTTGTCAACCTAACTTTATGACAAAATAATTAATAGTCGGTTCCTCTTTAGCCATGTAAATAAAAGCAGTGACTCCGATGGGGAGGATACTTATTATTTATATCTAAGTGTACACCATTATTTGACCCCAAGTCCGCGGCCCAAGCTTGTGTACCTTACAGATGGAGAAGTACACACGCGCTCGGATAACTTCCTACAGTCATCAATTACAAGTTTGTACAGTGATCCGCAAATGAACTCATCCGATGGGGAGGAAGGTCTATGCCAACACGTAAGTTTATGTGCATCACATTACAAATAATAATTATTTAATGAATTCTGTGCCAGTGATCCACAAATATACTCATCCAATGGGGAGGAAGGTATATGCCAACACGCAAGTATACTTGCATCACTTACAAACCAATAATGGAGGCCGTGAGAATTTATTACCAATCCCCTCTCCCACTTAGTTATTTAACACCAAGGGTTTTTAACATGCATATAATATTCAGGAATAAAATATACAACCTAGACATGCTTCTATTAACATCAATTTAAATAAATAAATCACATAGAACATGCCTTTCACATATAACAATTAATTGTCATATTAAAACAATTAAATCAGTTATATATCATAATTAATTGCATAAATGGTGGATCAATTAATTGGGCTCAAGAGCAACAAATAAGCACAAAATAAGCAGCAGATTAAATAATTAATCAAGCCCATTATCCATGGCCCATAATCTTAGCCCAAAATCAAATTAAGTCCACCAAGCCCACTAGCACAAAATTAGTCCATTAATAAAATTAATTTATCATGCTTGGCCCATTACCCACAATTAATTAAATCCAGCAATTAATAATAGGTCCAGCAGCCCAAGACCATTTAATTAAAATTGGGCCCAACAGCCCAAAACCAAATTAAAAAAATTGAGCAGCCCACTATTAATCCACATCCCATTAGCATTTTAATTAAATATGGGCCCAACAGCCCATAACCAAATTTAAAGGAATAAGGCCCAGCAGCCCAAAGATATCTTGGCCCAAACAAGGCAACATGGCCCCAAGAACCCTGCCCTATTTCCTTGCCAAAACATCAGCCGCCAGATGCTTCTACACGCTGCTATCACCGACGATTTGGAGCCGCTGCTGCCGGAGGTTACGCCGTCAGCCCTTCCCGCCGCTGCTGCTACCCCATCGCCGGAACTTCCAGCAGCGCCAGCCAGCAATGACAGCACCTTACCTCCTTCCTTGCCTCAACCATTCACAGCCAGACGCATTCCAGTCATTCCGCTAGGCGCTAGCAACAACAGTTCGTGCCACCGACTGAAAATTGACACCTCTCGACAATCCCGACAGCCCCGCTGCACGAACACCACGCTGTTCAGCCTATGCCAACTTGCAGCTTTCCACATGGCCCCATCTCCCAACTGGGAGAACCAGCCGGCAAAGTCGACCGGCATTGCCTGGGAATGGCCTTAAACAACGAGTTGACTTGCTGGAAAACCACCTTCGACTCGTCTATCACGAGCTGTCCAAGCCTGATGTTGCCCGTCTCCTGTGTACAGCATCGATCATCAGTCGCATCCTTGCGACAGATTCAATCAGCCGCGATTGAGACCCGATCAGAGACTGCCTGGTCTCGTTCCGTGCCAGCAGCAGGCCAGCAGATATGTGTGTGCGATGTCCAGGGTGAACTTCTACACCCCTGGTAACATCGCCAATACCCCATCATTTCAATAACTTTCACCGATGCCTTCATCCGTCGCTCACGATTCAGATATGTGTGTGCGATGTCCAGGGTGAACTTCATCACATCCGCAAGACAGAATCCAGTGTGTTGGATTCTACTTTCTTGCAGCTGTGTGTGTCTTTCTTCGCTTACAATCGTACGTTTATGTCGTTCCGTGTTCGATTAACAACGATAATACAAAGCAGATAGAGATTTCATGAATGTTACAAAATAATATAAACCCCAAATCTCATGCTTTCCATACGATTATCATCAGATTATTTCACATAATCACATAAGCCCTTTCATACATGCTTCAATTCGATAATAATCACATGTAAGGCTCAATTCCCACCTAACATCTCACGTTTCACCACGAAACCAACGCTCTGATACCAATTGTTGGCAGTTGGATCGTGTGGATCAACGTGATCGTTAGGATAACAGGTAAACAAAATCAGCGGAAGCAAAAAAAATATATTTACCGTACTTCTGGGTTGATGTAGAGGATGAACAACAGAGAACCACCTCTCAATCTTCTGCTATATGTCCCAAGTCGAATCCTGCTGTTGTGTGGGCAACAATCCGCAGGATTCTCTCAATCTGCTCCTGTTCTTTTCTAACTGTCAAATGAGGCACTGACTTAGGGTTAACAGGAGCTGAGATGACTTATATAGTTGGGCTACAGCAGGGACCAGGAGGAGAAATTGGGTTGGGCCTCAATTGAATTTAATTAACCAAGCTTAGCCCAAAGCTTTTAATTAAATCCAATAATAATAATATAGTCCACTAAAATATTATTACTGCACTACCCGTCCAATCCCAAAATTATGTTCTGGACTCCTTCTTATTATAAGCCCGATGGTCTCCCCATGTTTAAGAAATACAATATCCATTAATTAATTAAGTTACTGACAACTCAAATTAATTAATATCTCATCCGAGAGTAGTACCACTCAACCTTATTATCATGCCGAAAATTAATCCACTTGCAAGATTTACATGATAAACCTTATGAGCTCCTCAAGGGGACATCATCAACCTATGTCGGACATGGATTCCTTCTACAATCAACAGCACACCATAGAGACAACACTACTTCCCAACTCACCGAGTATATTGATTTAATACTTTTAAATCTCACCCATTGATGAATCAAAGAAATACATACTGCCCTACGTGTCGAGGTTATTGTATAGGGATTAAGAGCACGAACTTCCATAATAACAGAGATCAAGTTCTACTATATAGTCAGTATAAGAAGAACGATCTCAAGCTGTCCTGCTCAATACACACAAGTGCACTAATGTGATTCTATAGCCAAGACAAGCTAATACTAAACCACACTACAACCATACCGATAGAGAGTCCCCGTCTATCTCAGTTGTGAGCATCTGTTTATACTTTATAAGAAAACCGATAATATGATCTTCTGCGTGTTGTCGCACAACATATTATCTACAGTATAAAGTAAATGGACTATTGCATCATGCATATAAAATAAATTATAAGATGCAATCATTTGATCAATGATTCTCATTTCAAATATTGTTATGACATTGTTCATCCTAAAGCTAGACTTTTAGTATACAATCCAACAAAACATACATCGAGGCTCGCCGTAGATTTTCTCAGATGAGAAAGAGGGGCGAGGACAAGGCTCGCTGTCGATTTCTCAGAAGAGAAAGAATAGCAAGGACGAAGCTCGCCCATGATTTTCTCAGACGAGAAAGAGGGGCTAGAACAAGGCTCGCTGTCAATTTCTCAGAAGAGAAAGAATGGCAAGGACGAGGCTCGCCATAGATTTTCTCAGACGAGAAAGAGGGGCGAGGACAAGGCTCGCTGTCGATTTCTCAGAAGAGAAAGAATAGCAAGGATGAGGTTCGCCCATGATTTTCTCAGACGAGAAAGAGGGGCGAGGAGAAGCAGGTTACTAAATTCTTGGTCGGAAGCAAGAGCAACAAGCAAGAAACAAAAAAAAATAAACAGTTCAAAAGTAGATGAGCAAATTAAAGAATTGAAAGCTTACACTTGTAACTTGAATTACTTGGATGGTGTTTGATTGGTGCTTGTCTAAGTCAAAAGTCTTGTTGGATGTCTTTGATGAAAAAAATTGAGTTCATGAGCTATTATTATATAGTAGTGGACTCATGGATAATTATGGAAACTACTAGTGGACTCATGGATAATTATGGAGATTATTGTGAGGTGCGCAATCTCTATAAAATTGTAAGAGATTCTTTATTACAAATAACTTTGATAATTTTGGGTAAGATTCATGAAATCTTGGTGAACAAGAAACAAATCTTTTGCGATTCCTTCACAACAAGACATACTGTCCGTGAACAAATCGCAAGGAGGCATTTGTAACCAATTAAAATTCACGGTCCAATCAAATGGCGGCACGTGGATTTTATTGATTAAATATCAATTTTAATTTATTATATTTTATTTTGGGGATTTAATAAATTTATTCCTAAAATAGATTAATAAATAATTGATAATTAATTTAAAACTCAACAAATTAAGTAGGGTTTAAATTAAGTAAAACTTGACCCCCAAGTTAAGTAAAGCATGGAAGGTTCCAGAATCAGGTCAAATTAAGCAATGACCAATCAAGATGTGATATATTTGGAATGACCCAAGCCCGCAGTATCAGGTCAAATCTGTCATAGACCAATCAGATTGCGAGATATTTATGGAGTATCCTCATCCTTCACCTTCAGATTGCGAGATATTTATGGAGTATCCTCATCCTTCACCTATATAAGGAGTCCTCCTCCATTCATTCCACACACATTCAAAGACCTGAAGACACAAACGCTCTGAAGAGATCAAGAACACGAGCAGTGCTCCCTTGAGATCTTAAAAAATTTTCAAGTCAAGAACAGCGAGCGATTCGGGATTAAAGTGCAGAGCCCCCAAAATCAAGCGTTCTTAATAAACTAAGTTCTTCGGTGTTCTTCGCGCCAAGAACGGCATACGACCCGGGATTAAGGTGCTAAGCCCCCCAGATCGAGTGTTCTTCGGATCAAGTACGTTTAATCCAAATAAAGGCTCGACGCCTCTGGATTAACGTCGACATACGACCCGGGATTAAGGTGTTAAGCCCCCCAGTTCGAGTGTTCTTCGGTCAAGTACGTTTAATCCAAACAAAGGCTCGGTGCCTCTGGATTAACATTATAAGGTCCCAAATCCGAGTCTGAACAAGCTTCAACTGAAGATCCGACTCAAAACACACAGTCAACACGGTCAACGCAGTCAAGTCAAAGTCAAAGTCCAAATTGGTTCGAGAGAAGAATCAGAGGATAGATAGAGATTGTTTCCTAAATTATTAAGTTCAATCCTTCTGGATTATTATTGTAATTCTTTTGTATTTATTTTATTATAAATACAAAAATTTGTTGTTACAACAATCAATGCCCAAAATTTAATACTTGCCCCAATGGTTTAATAGTCATTTGTAGGGTATAATATTTTTATATTGTGAAACACCAATAAAACATCGGAAATGTAACAGAGAATTCAACTTGTCCAAACCAACACAGCCTGAGTAAATAACATGAATTAAGTTTATTAAGGAGCAAAATGAGTAAATGCCAATTAATTCCAACGGAAAGGGAAGGCAAGGGGCCCCAATGTTACAGTTAATGAAGGGCCTTTATATTCCCTGCCCTAATCCCTCTTTGCTTCACTTCACAAGTACATCTAGGGCTGGGGAAAAATACCGAAATTTTGGTATACCGCCCTTATCATAACGAAAAATACCGATTTTACCGAAATTTTAGGTATGCCGAAATTTTTGGTAAGGTATGATACCGTATTGAAAATTTTGGTACGATAAAGGTATATAAATAATCAATACCGCGGTATTTTGGTATATGCCGAAATACCGTAAAATATTCAATTTTTTTAGTTATATGATACGATATTACCATATTAGATGATACATACAATTATAATTATTATTTATGTATTATAATTTTTAATTAAATTATATATATACACTATTTTATTAAAGATTAAATCTAAAATCCTACTGTATATTTCTTCATAATTATAAATTATTGATAAAGATCATTGACTTACATGATATTAGTACTTATTTTTTAATTAAGTAATTCTATGTATATGAAAATTTAAAACTGTTGATTTTAATATAAGTTTCATATATTTTTGTGTAGATCTCTTAGGTACTATTTATTTAATGAGAAACACTTTGTAAAACGGGTTTAGATATATTAATTATGTAAACTCGGTTACTGTTTAGTACATAAAAAATTACTCTTTAGCACATGAATTGTTACTTTTTAAATTAAAAAATTACTCTTCAAATTCTTGTAAATCTCGATGTATCGATTACTTTAAGTACATGAAAAATTACTTTTTAGAGATACGAATTATTACTCTATTGTGTAAAAATTATTACTCTTCAAAGAGTTATTTTTTATATATTAAAGAGTAATATTAAAAAATAAGGCTTACCTGTAAACCCGGTTTTCATGAGACTTACTCTTATTTAATTTGGTCATTTGCAGATTGTCGTATATTTTTGAATTTGTTATTTATTAGAGTATGCTTTATAGCTATCTTTCACTTTTCTAGTACATGGTTTTATAAGATTTATTGAATTTTAGATGTATAACGGTATAGCAAACTATGTAATAGGATGATATATACCGATATTTTAGGTATGGTATGGCATACCGAAATATTGGTAAGTAGAAGGTATACTATTTTCTTATACCGAAATATTGGTATACCGAACTAAGGTATACCGAAAGTTTAGGTAAGGTAACGGTATGATTTTTTAAATACCGAAAATTTCGGTACGGTATATGGTATGACCAAAAATCTTCGGTATGCCATACCGCCCACCCCTAAGTACATCTCTTTCTCTGCAAAGGAAATTGAAATGGCAATAACAATTTGAAGAAATGCACAACAGTACCCGGCAGTGGATAGATATTTTTTTTATTGCCCAAAAAATATGAGTAACTCTTTTAATACCCGAAATTATAGATTTACCCTTTACTCAAAAATAATTCATGTAAAATAATGTATTCGTATAAATATTCGTGTCAAATAATGAGATTGAGTTTTTTTTTTCTAAATTTATTTAACACGAATTGTGTTAAATGTACACGAATTGGACACGAATTTGTACACGAAAATGTACACGAATGTGATTGATTTTTTTTTTTTTTAATTGGACACAATTTTTTTTATTTTGTACACGACAAATGGGTGTAAGTTGTACACGAAAATATACAAAGAAAGTGATTGAGAACTTGTAAATTGTACACGAACATGTACACGATTTTTTTTATTTGTACATGAAAACTTGTACACGATTTTTTTTATTTGTACATTGAAAACTTGTACACGAATTGGTACACAATTTTTTTTATTTGTACATGAAAATTGTAAATTGTACACGAACATGTACACGGATTTGATTGATTTTTTTTGTTTTTTTTTAATTGGTACACGAATTTTTTGTAATTGGTACACAAAAAGTCGATTTTTTACACAAAATGCAACACGAATTGATTTTATTTTTTTTTTATTTTTTACACGAAAATAATGTAACGGGTACAAATTCGTGTCCAATTCGTGTACAAATTAACGCATTCGTGTAAAAAATTCGAGTAATTTTTTTAATGATTTTCAAGGAAAAATATTTTACTCTAACACTTTACTCGAATATATTACTCGAATATTCGTATAAAGGGTATCATGGTCAATTTAAATATAAAAAGATATAATGTTAAAGTTAGGATAAGAAAGAAAATGAGTAAAAAAAAAAGGGCATAGTAAAAATTTTCCCTAACAATTTTATCCCTATGTGTACTTGCATTCTGCCACCTATTCCCATCCCTACAAGACCCTGAGTTAGTAGTCCAAGAAGTACATAGGTAATGAAAATTCCTTTCCTTTTATATAGCTGCCAGGGCTTAATGTAATACTACTATTTACAATACACGTGCATAAACATGTACTCTCTCCGTTCAACAAAAGAGCACCTTTAGTTTCAGTACAGAGATTAAGAAAGTGATAACTTTTAGGGGTATAATAGTATTTTTATGTAATAAATAAATGATAAAGTATGTTAAGTAGAGATAATTTTTTTGTAAATAAAGTGTATAAGGAAGGGTGGTTGTTTTTTATTTTTATTTTTTTGGAATGCTCAAATTTTTGTGGGATAACCCAAAATAGAAAGTGTGACATTTGAAATGAGACGGATTACAAACATTCACTTAACTTATAACAATGTCTAATTCTATACTATATATCAATGACTAATTTTTTATTATAGGAAACTAAATGCCTCGTGGAGGAAATTGGGATTTCTGTCATGCAATACGGGAAATTCCATCGACGACTGCTGGCGGGACGACCCCCCATTGGGAGCAAAACTGGCAGAAGTTGGCGGACTGCGCCATAGGGTTTGGCATGAGCGCCATTGGCGGTCGAGACGGTAACATCTATGTGGCAAGGGATCCAAAGGACGACGACCCCGTGAGCCCTAAGCCGAGAACGCTCCGTTACGCGGTCATCCAAGACGAACCTCTGTGGATCATATTTGCCCGAGACATGCTGATCCAATTGAAAGAAGAGCTGTTGATGAACTCGTTCAAGACCATAGACGGACGGGGTGCGAGCGTGCACATTGCCAATGGTCCGTGCATCACCATTCAATACGTGACCAGCATCATCATCCATGGGGTCCACATACACGACTGCAAGCACGGGGGGAATGCCAATGTAAGGGGGCACAACGGGTGGAGGACCGTCTCGGATGGGGATGGCGTGTCCATCTTCGGCGGAAGCCACGTGTGGGTGGATCATTGCTCCCTTTCAAACTGCAAGGATGGACTGATTGATGCCATCCATGGGTCGACGGCTATTACCATATCCAACAATTACTTGACTCGTCATAATAAAGTGATGCTGTTCGGACACAGGACACATTTATGCGGGATAAAGGCATGCAAGTTACCATTGCGTTTAATCATTTTGGAGAAGGCCTGGTGCAAAGAATGCCAAGGTATACTATACTATATGATTCATTAATTAAATAATTATGATGACCCAACCCAACCGACAATACATACTATGGCACATGCAGATGCAGACATGGTTACTTCCATGTGGTGAATAACGACTACACACACTGGGAGATGTATGCAATTGGAGGAAGTGCGGACCACACCATAAATAGCCAAGGCAATCGATTTCTTGCTCCAAATGATAGATTCAATAAAGAGGTTACCAGACATACAACATGCACTACCCATGTCCATGTGCCCTCTCCCCTCCCTTAATCTTATTCATCTCAATTTCTAAAGAATTAACGTGTGTTACGTTACGTACAGGTGGCGAAACACGAGGATGCACCAGAAAGTGAATGGAAGAAGTGGAACTGGATCCGAGGGTGACCTAATGCTAAATGGTGCTTATTTTGCGCCCTCCGGTGGTGCCACCTCCTCCAGCTACGCCAAGGCCTTCAGCTTAGGGGCCAGACCCTCAACCCTAATCAACTCCATTACATCCGGTGCCGGCGCTCTCGTCTGCCGGAAGGGCTTCCGATGCTAGCCTAGCTACCTCATGTAAACAAAAACAAATATATATGCATACGTACATTGTACGTTGCCGACAACTTAAGGGCTACAATGTTGATAAATTAATTGGTTTCAAGAATGCCACATGACTAGTTCTTGTAGTACTAGAGCATTCACTTTTCTTTCTTTCTTTTATGGCAAAAGCTCCTGCGCCCCGGGAACACGGGACACGGTCCGTGTCCCCCATGTGAACACAATCATTGTCCCTCTCTATTCTATTTAACCTATGTATTGCTAGAAAATTTAAATTGTAAAGGGCACATAAATTGTAATGGAATACGGTGTCCCCGGGCACAAGAGCCTCACCCTTCTTTTATTTAAGTGAATTCCAATTCGTATATACTCCATGTGTTTGTGTGTGTTGTGATAATACAAATTAATGGTAATTGTACGATAACAATACAAATTATATTTTAATTTTTTTTAAAAGGATAAAAAAATTAGGTCAATTTTTTTAGCCCCCAGCTGATAATAGATGATTTAAAAAAAAAAAAAACCAAAAGAAGAAATACTGAATCCTTAAAAAGTTGTAAGAGATAGGCAATTACAAATTTACAACAGCATTCACATGGACATTATTAATACTTTCCAACCTTAAATAATTGTATTTAGAACATTTGGTGGAGAATTTGGAATTGTGTGCGACAACATAAGCAAATGCACATGGTGAAGGTCATGATCTTCTCTTGCATGTCGACCCCACTATCATTTGTTACATTTAAATAAGAAAAAATGCACTTTTGTTCCATGCAAAAAGTCTAATTTTACTTTTGGTCCCTACCCTTTTTTTTAATTCCAAAAATTGCAATTTTTTTTTTTTTTTTTTATGATCGAGGTTCCGGGCTTACGTCCGACTAGTCCTCGAGGAAACAATCCCGGTCCCTCAGAACTGCCTCTAGGTAAACCGCGGTAGCCACACAATGGATCCTCAAGTAATATCTTTAACTACTGGGCACAAGGAGTCGATCCTCCACCGAGTTTCAGCCTCCCACACTGCCGCTTCTAGCCCTCAATATTAATTGTTCCACCATTGTGCTCCGGGGGACTACCTCAATGTTGACCCAGACAACTAGGTCAACACATCATTGGTGGAAGGCATTGGGGAATAAATTCCTCTTGCCATGTCTCGAACCCAAGACCAAAGTCTTAGGTAGTGGGGCTCTAACCACTTGAGCTACCCACCGTTGACCAAAAATTGCAATTTTGGTCCATATGTAAGTTTTGGATGAAAACCGTTAAAAAAATATTAATTAATTATTAAGAATAAACCTCATTAAAAAAAGACACTAATAACCATTAACACAACTTCTGCAATGTATTCTCATTCCCAAACTTCTGAATCACACCTAATATATCCCATTTTCCCCAAACCAAAAAATCAATCAACATAAATATAACACATGGAAGGTCAGGGTAAATATCAAATTTGGTAATGTAAGTATGACATTTTTCAATTTTAGTCCTTTATCGTTTGCAATTCTCAATTTTGGTCCTTTTTTGTCCAGTTTTGGTCTTTTTTGTCCAGTTTTGTTCTTTTTTGTCCATTTTAGTCATTCTGGTCCAAATATAGTCCTTTATGTCCAAATTTAGTCCTTTATGTTAAAAAAATATCCAAAAATGGTCCGAAATTGTATATATTTAGGGCCAATATTGGACAAAAAAAGGACCAAATTTTGAAAAAAGGACCAAAATTTGACCAAAAGGACTAAAATTGGACCAAAAGGACTAAAACTGAACAAAAAAAGACCAAAATTGAGAATTGGAAATGATAAAGGACTAAAGTTGAAAAATGTCCTTCTGTTCCACACGAGATTTCTGTTCTCGTTGAGCTCATCTTAGGACACCTGCGTTATCTTTTAACAGATGTGCCGCCCCAGCCAAACTCCCCACCTGACAATGTCTTCCGCCCGGATCGACCCGCCGGGACGAGCCTTGGGTCCCTCGGCACGGGCAATCCTAGGAAACCACCGTGGGCAACCATGGGCAACCCGACGAGGTTCTTCCTAGGCAACCCCCGGCATGGGGCACGACCGTTGCCTTCGTTGCCCACGGGTTGCCCACGCCCGTTGCCACGGAAATCCGACTCAAAAAATGAATTCCCTGCTCGATTTTGATGGGTCGTGCAATCTCAACCGACCTCCATCCGTCGATAGGTGGCCACGTTCGTCCCCCGGCGTGCCCCGGCACCCGACGTGGGCGTCCCGCGACGTGCTTCGGCGCCCGGCGTGGGTGTCCCCCGGCCTGCCCAGGCGCTCGACGTGGACGTCCCCCGGCGTCCGGCGTGGGCGTCCCAAGTCCAAGAAAAAATTCCAAGTCACGAGACCGCACCGACCCACCCCCACACTTTTCGAGGGAAAAATCAAATGGTATCTCGGGAGAACACGCAAGTAAACATATTTACCCGGAAGAACACACTAACTGACCCCCTTCCACCTCCATAGACCACACCTTATTCCCCACAGAAAATTTCTTCCCCTCAGGCCTCAACTCGATCATTCTAGATATCAAGACAAATATTTTACCATATCATAAAATTGCTAGATACAATTTATTCAGGAGTAGACAGAACATTTCTTTGTTTGCAATCTGATGACTACAATTTTATGCTCTAGTCAGGTACTGAAAAAAAAAATTCTACAAAACAAAAAGAAGAGTTACCACCAGTCCAAGACAAATTTCACATAAGTTGCAACAAATTCTCCAAAATATAACAACAAACAACTGAGCAAATAGTTTTCTTGACTTTACTTAATTAGAAAGGGTTTCCCTCAGGGGTTCAGTGGGGAAGAAGAAGAGCAGAAAGGCTCCATTACTAAACAAGATAGACTCTCTTCATTAAGTCGTCGCCCAGGTGTAGGCATCGGGTCGATGTTGTCCGGTGGAGTCGATGTTGTGCTCGGGGCACACCACCTACCAGAACTTGGATCCGATCTGATTTCTGGTCACGGTCAGCAGCCCAGCGCGCCGAGGTCCGCCGCCCCTCTTGGTCATCGCCACAGATCCACGAGCCGCCGCCGTCGGTTTTTTCTCCTGCCAAGACGAAGAACAAAAATCGAGCACTTCTTCTCAATAAAGAATTAAGATACGCTCACTTCCTCAAGGTTGAAACGAGATGACCGTCGGATCTGCCACATCTTCGCCGTTCAGCGCCGCCAGAGTACACCACCAGCACTGCCAAAAAATTGCAAAATCGCCGCCGGTCAGATTCGCCATTCACCTCGTCGGAATTTGCCGCCAACATTTTTCGGAGGTCACCGGATCTTGCGTCGCCGTCCACCGCAGTTTGCGGCACTAGTCACACGGAAGAATCTCGCTGAAAATCTGTGTAAATTTGGGTTGGGGGAGAGGGCTTAGGGTTAAAAATAATTCAAGATTGAGTTTTGGTAAATTAAAAGAAAATTACTCATGTATCCTAACGGCCATTTAACCTTCCGTTAATTTGATTGACGGAATTTTAGAAAAATAGTAACGGGACTAAAAATCCTAATATATTAAAAGAGGGAAGGCATTTGTAAAACATTTCTTCCCTTTATATCCCTACTCATATCTTCATATTACATATTTAACCTTAATTTATAATTACATATTTAATTTTTAATTACAAATAGTATTTATTACTTATCCATCTGTATTCCTCTAATCCTCTTTTCATTAACGCCTATACAATTCTTCACATCTGAAACGTCTTATTATTAAATAATGCAGAAGAAGAATAGCAGCGACAACGGACATCAGGAATCACTCAACTGCGGAGATATTGAGGACACCTCATTCCCTCGCTACACATGGCCGGGGAAATCCCAAATCCGCAATAGAAGAGAAACCTCAGCGAGGCGTTCGAGGAGGAAGAGGAGGATTCCTCTTTGAATTTGTCTAAATATTATGTGAATTTATCTATGAAGTGGAGTTCGGATAATTTTAGAAAATTCTTCATCGACAGGTTATTGTTGTTGGGTCATCTTATTTTGTGGTTTACAAATAGTTTTTTTTTTCCAAAGTAATTGCAATGTAGTTCATATGATGGGTTCTGCGAGGTATTAGAACTGCTTTGTTGGAAATTTGTTGGAAATACTATATTATTGCGCTAATCGGAATTTATTTTTGTAGTTTGTGGAAATTTGTAGTATTCAACTAATATTATTGAGTTTCCTGGGAGTTATATTCTTATCAGTAGAGAAAAAGAATGGCATGAAAGTAGGTAATCTGCAAATTTAATTTGGAAACATTTTTTTGAATATTGAATTAGCTTCTGATATTGAGTGTGACAGGAGCTGAATGGAAAAATTGTTGGCAATGACAGAACTTTCAATATTTTTGATGTCATTCCACTAGCATTTCTGAAAAATAATGAAGTTTGATCACCTCTCAATACTACAGAAAAGCATGAAGTTGATGATGATAGCACTTTACTTCCAGATGGTTCAATATCAAATGGTAGAAATGCACCTATTGTAGTGACTCCTCTTGCTCACATGTCCTACTCTGATCTGTTATAAGAAGAACTCTTTGGCACAAACCCTCAACAATCAGTTAGTATATAATGCTTTCTCATGTCCTTTGTGTGTTACATAAAATATAATTGCTATTCTTAATATATTTGAAAACTCATGTTTTAGGATTTTCTTTCAGTAACTTCTATATGTTTTGCAGTCTACTCACCGGACATTTGAATGTTTGTGACTTCTATTATAAGGATAGAAACTGGACACGTGTGTAAGTCAATCCCTTTTTGTCTTAAAACCATTGTTCCCTTGGAGACCCTCTATATATAACCTTATGTTTAGTACTTTGTATTGCACTAAATTAGGTCTCTGTTGTATCTCTTGATGCATTGTAAGGCTGAGGATGTGATTAGTTCCCTGATGAAAGAGTACCTATCTTTAGCTAAAAAACATGATGAAGATAGTGAAACTTTAGAAATCCAGCAGTCAGCTCCATATTCTGCTGAAAACAATTGGAGAAGAGATGCGTCCTGGAAAGTAGTACAACTCCTGTGCATTAATTCAAAAATGCTGTGGCTATAGTTGATCCTCCCCGTGTTGGCTTCATCCCACAGTAAGTAATTGTAAAGTTCTTATATACACTTCCAGTGTTGTCTAATTTCTTCAGTAATCTTTCCTGCTGAGATGATATCTTTGCAAATGTATTGCCTCATTTCCTTTTATTAGTTAAAATGGATAATATTGAGCTACTTCCATATGTGATTACTCATGGTATTTAGGCGAATGCAATTTGCAAGCAAGGACTGATGCAAGAAGCTAAGGATGTGAACTTATATATGATGCGAATCACTGTTCGTCTCAACATTGTCACATATAGTGCATTGATATGTATACTCTCTTCAAGGGCTAATGGCTAAAGGAAAGAAAAATTCGATTCCACTATAGAGAAGAGCTTTAAATGAGATATCATCAAATATATGAGATTGATTAATGGATATTACAAGATTGGTAATCTTGATGAAGCGGACTACTTTTTAATAATATTCTACGTATATATAGGTTTAAAAACATACTTCAGTTTCTTATAACACATGAGTAGACAATAGTGATGATATCTGACATGAGAATTTCATTATCATTGGTTAAATTATACTCCCTCCGTCCCGAAGAAGTTAACATATTTTTTTTTGGCACGGAAATTAAGGAGTAATAATTTAATATAAAGTGAAGTAAAGTGAAGTGAGAGAAATAATATTTAATGTGTGGTGGGTAGTTGTATTAGAGATGGTATGTGGGCCCCATGAGAATAGATTAATTATTTTTGTGTGGGTCTCATGTATTAAAAAGGAAATGTGTCAACTTTAATGGGACAAACTAAAATGGAAAGTGTGTCAACTTCTATGGGACGGATGAAGTATTAATTAACTTTTAAGAATTTTTTGAGCACTCTTTTTTTGTGTTGGTGGTTCTTTCATTTCGGTGTGAGCTTATTATTAAAATTTAGCCGAAATTACCTCCATGAACAACTTTTTTTTATGCTTTTGTCAATTTGATGGATATAAAGTTGCCTAAATCTCATGGCACGCCGCACAAGTAGTTCCAAGGTGGAATGCAAATTGCCCTAATGATAATTTTGATGCTGCTACTGATGCCTTCTATGGATAGAATAGGTATAACCTTAATGTTCATCGAAGGGTGAGTTATGTGCTAAAAATATTTGGTTATTTTGAGAAGTTATCTGATTATATTGACAGGGATCTTTGTTGCCTTATTTAGTGTAGGTTAAATTTATGTAGATGAGAAGGCAAGAAGAGGTTCATCATCCCATGGTGAAGGTATCCATCATAGAGCTTCAAGGTGCAACTTGTGTGCAACAAAAAGCATGGGATTTATGAATAATCTCACGTAATTATTCTAATTGATATAACATTAATCATGAGTTACATAACTTTGTGAATGTGTGTACACCAAATATTTTGAACAATATGGACACACCTTCATGCTCATTTGTTTTTCTGCATCAATTTAGTTAAGGATCAACTCACATGCATGATACATATATATGTGTATACAGTGTTTGCAGTGGGCCATGTGAATTAGTAATACAGCAGTGTGATCCTCTAAAATTCTCTATATTCTATATTTGTTATATAAACTACTTTGCGTGAGCCTAATCATTTTCTATTTTCACAACTAGAAAATTTTGAGTTGCATCTATGTTACTTTGCTACATGTTGTACGGCTTTTAATTTCTGCGATGTGGCTTAGGTTGTGGTTTCTAATTTATGGTTTAGGTTGTGGTTTGCGATATGATACAAATAATTAAACTTCAGGCTTTAGTTTCCGGTATAATATTGCAATTTATAATATCACATATTTTGATAATCTTAGACATTGAGCTAAACTCTTAGTTTCATTCTAAAATTTTCTAGCTCCTTGATATTGAAACTCATGAACAATGTAGGTGACCCTACAAATGAGAGTTGTCTGACAGGAGTTTGGCAACAAAGGCCTAAGTGATAATTCACAGTACATTATACACCTCCAGTTTCTGGATAGACTATTTACTTGCAGCAAATATATCTTTTTCATACTTTTGAGTACTGACATAATGACCTTGGTTTTACTCTTACTTCATCAAAAAATATAAAAATATTTTAACATGCATCACCAAAATCACAACCTTAAGTAGGAACAAGATTTGTAATCATAGTTGCATTTTTTACTTATTAGAGTGCAGTCCTAATTTTTATTAATTTTCCACTCATGTGCTCAGATAAATTTTCAAGCATTTACTTATTAGATCTGCTAAAAGCTGATAAAAATTTGTATTATTTTTTAATGGAAGTAATATATTACTATGATTAATAAGTTAGCAGCTAATATAGATACGTAGCTTATATTAGATGAATTTCTTTCAGATCATGTTAAAATGAACTCTATCCTCTGTTATGTGTAAGTTTGAAGTATGTGCAAAGTCTACCAGCATACCAAATATATTAATTTATATCTGAATTATTCTTTGTAGTAGTGAATACATGGAACCTCTGATTTTGGATATCCTATTGGGAATTAAGGCATTGAAGCTCATCCTTAAAAAGTGAGGAACTTTTCGTTCATGAATACAATATTTAAATGTAACTCAACATTTAATCGTAAAAAAATACAAAAGAAATATTACAGAGTAAAACGTGTAGGCGACGTGCAACGCACGTCCTAAATATCTAGTGTAACAAAAAGACCAAAAATGAAATCAACCTTCTTATATGGGACTAAAAGTGTATTTTTTTCCTATTTAAATCTCTCAAAAATTATTTCTCAATCGATCAAGACATCTTTTTAGCCTTTAGTGCGCTCACCTATTCATAGCTATTGAATCAATATGCATATGCATACATATAGTATATTTTACAGTACTATTAATACTCAAAAGACTCTGCCTCTCATTATTAATCGTATTATTATTGTACATATATACATTACGTATAACAAAAAATGTAGTACAAATTATTGTCACAATAATATACTTAGTATATGATTCAGGAAATTGATTAGAGAAGTCTGACACATGTTGAGCAAAAAGTAGTCCATTATTATTTGTTTGTTTAATAACTGTTGGTCAAATTGGTTTGATATTTAAAGAAAAAGTAAACCGACTCAATATGACGTCGTCCTTTAAAATTTCATTGAAACCGAAAATGGGCCTAATACCCAATCTGTAATCTGTATTGTGGGCCTGCAAATTTACAATAGAACTACTTATTTCGGATCCAATAACCCATACTAGTAAACCCACCCATTCTGTGAACAATAAGCAATCATGGGCACGCATTCAATTTTCTTTTCTGATCCTAATCTAACTTTGTTCACAATGGAATTTTATTACGTTTCGTTTCGCTCGTTTCTTGTCTAAAAAACTCTAGCCTAGTTTAATTTAAGAGGATCAATTATGTGATCCGGGGTCACCCATGACCAGCTCGTTTCTTGTCTAAAAAACTCTAGCCTAGTTTAATTTAAGAGGATCAATTATGTGATCCGGGTCACCCATGACCCTCTCACATGAGAGGATGGAGCCCACATGTTAGAGGGTGGGCCCCACCCCCTCATGTGAGAGGTCATGGGTGACCCCGGATCACCCAAGAATCACCCTTAATTTAATTACGTGGTGATTTGCTTGCGTAAGTAGGATAATATGATAGTAAGGAGCCGCTATTTCAAATTCCAAAATGACAATGGTAATGAGAATTATTGATGAGGATAATGATAATGGGAATGAAAGTGATTGAAGGGATGTAGTTATATATTGAATTCAGGGAAATGATTAAGGAATTTGAATTCTCATTATCCCTAACCAAACATGAGGAATGAGAGTCAATATTCTTTATTCCCGTTACCTAACTCTAATACCTTTGACAAAGTGGCCCTTGAATAAATCACTCATGAAGAAAAAGTGGCCCTTGAGAATTCGAATTGGGTAAAGCGTTGATGTCAGCGCATTAATTGAGCATGAATCCCGACAAGAAGAAAAAGAAGAAGAACGATGATCATCAACGGTTTGAATTCTGCGAGGTTTGTAGATTAAACCACAACCAAGGTCGACGCCACAAATTTTTCCCCACCCACAAGAATGCACTCTCCACCCTTCTCACGCGCTTCCAATCCAAGTTATCCGGCGTCAAGTCCTTCCTCATGTCTCCGACGCGTGCATCTCCCGAGCATACGCACCAGTCTCCCCTGGTGCGTTTTCTGCAATTGCGACATTCTCGACCTCGATACCCAATTCGCTTGGTCGGTAAACACATAGTTTTGCCTTCTTCTTTGTTTTTGCCATCAGGATTTGCGTATTGATTTTGCAATTGCTGTCTTTTTATTATTTTTTGTTTATCCTTTTCAATCTGAGGTCATCAGTGGCAATGAGATAGAGCATTTGGTGAGTGAGGAGCATTGGAAGAGAGTGAAGGATTTTTTTTGGAGACATGGTGGTGGAATGGACCGTGTTGATTCATTTCGCATTGCTGAGGTTGATTAGCCAAGGTAGTTCTGAAGATTAATACTTTGATTGATGCATAATTGTGTGCTTGCAAGTCATTTTTGTTTGTTTGTTTCCAGGCTCCAGCGGCATTATTCTTGCATGTATGCCAACTTGTGACTAAAAATATATCGTATGAATCCGAGGAGTGGTGTAGATTATTTGAAGTTTTGATAAATTGAGCAATACAGAGTAGTAAACTAAAAACATAACACTTAAGCAGCAAGAATTTGAAACTGCAACGATTTTTAGAGAGTATATCTGGGGGTTAAAATATGGTGAATTTATAGTTCCTGCCTATAAATAAATGGCTTTGATAATTTTTTTTTTTCGTCAAAATTTATGGATTAGACCTTGAAATTATAGAGCTTGACTATGAACCTATTTGCGTTTATAATTCAAAATGGAGCAGGGCAATTATCAAGTTTATTCCTCTATACCATGCATTGAGTGGCTTTTCTTATCAAATGAAAGGCCACTCTTAGAGTGCAAGAGCGATGAACATGCCAACAGGGTATTCTCAATGATGGGGAGATAGTTTAGCATGACCATCTCTGCAATGGTAGCAATGTTGCTATTTGCTCAGATGATTAACCCACTGTTAAGTTTTGTGTGTGATATGGTTTGTCAAATAGTTGGCTTAGATGTAGAGGGGCCTGTTTTATGAACCTGGGGTCTTCAAACCTGGTTCATTCAATGTTTGTCTAACATGATGTTCATTTCAAGTTGTTTAGTGGATGATGTAGTTTTCCATATGATCTTCAATAGGAAATATATTTTGTTGTTATTGAGTATATTGTTTTACCTCACCTCTTTACCTTTGTAGACATGTTATTCCTGTTTAATTCGACATTGATAGATGCCCTTATTTGTTATTTGTGCTTGTAGTGGGAGAAGAAGTGCAAATCCTTGAAGATTGAAGATACTAAAGTAGAATCCATTGGACTTGCGAATAATATCCACAATGAACATAATGCTGAATCTGTTGATAGTTTTTGCAAATTTAATGTTGATAATCATAAATTTTGCATTTCAAATGGTGTTGTACCTTTACATAGCTTTACGAATGAGAAAACTCCAGTGTCCAGCTCAGTACTATCTTCTGTTCCTGAGGCTGGTTCCCCTTCACATAATATATCTTGGGTAAGACAAATACGAGAATCCCAATACTTGAAGAATACTACAGGTTTATATACTTACTAAAATACTCAATTGATAAATTTATTTACACAGTTATCGCCTGTATTTGGTAGGACTTCGCATATTGATATATTTTTCTTTGTATCTAAACCTAGGGAGACTGGATAACCAGCATTTCTCCAAAACTGTTGCTAGTGAATGCTCATCGCATGGTTCTCTTAAATAAGGATCTGTAAGTTCCCTTGCATTTTGATAGATTTCTTGATTGTTACTTTACAATAGCCTTTTTTGCTTTCATCCTTTGTAACCATAAGTGTTTCTGAAGCAAGTCTGCACTGGAGGAAGAATCGCTAATGGAGAGATATCTCAGGGTAATTAGTTAGTTTGCCTTGGGTTTGCTTTTCTTGTCTACATTCACGTCTAAGTGTTGTTTTTTGCATTTAAAAGTAGCATTTCTGATATGTCTTTTGGTGAGAGCAGTTCCTTATTCTTTTGATTTGCATGTTTATCGAATTCGATGCAAATGTCTATAGTGGGTACGGAAGGAAATGTTCACACTGGAGCACCTCCACCTTGGTTTGATGATACAAAAGGAGATGAAGTTGATCATACACAGAAAGCAGATGTTTGTTCAAAAGCAAGGAAGTCAAAATTGAACCCAAAACGCGTTGGAGCTGCATGGGCAGAGAGGAAGAGTGGAGTTGGAGATGGAAAGAAGAGGGGAAGTTGTTGGCAACAATTACGATGTTAATTGGCTACCTAATTTTGGTAGAGTATGGCAGTCGGGCACGAGAAAAGAATCTAGAAAAGAATTTGGGATGGAGAATAATTCTGCAGCAAGGGTTGATGAAGGGGGTGTTAGTGAAATATCAGAGGGAGAGATGCCATTGCAGCCTTACATCAGCAAATGAATGGTATGCATTATTATATACACGTTATATCTTCATCACTAGATTAGTATATATACCTATTTCAGTAGTTGATGATGTGCTGATCCACAGTGATTTTAACTGCAGCGCCAGGATAAAAGTGAATCATAGAATTGATGCAGATGAATGTATGCATCTATCTCTATCTGGTCAAATTAGTCTGCATCTCTATAGTATCAAGAGGCAGATGAGAAGACAAAAAAGCTACGCCGGGAAGGAATTGGCATTTTTGGACTATATGGGTGCCAGATACATGGTGTTTCGCCACGAACCAATATTTTAGTGAAAGTATTCCTTATAAGTCTATTATAATCTTTGATTTATTATATATTATATATAATATGTGGTTGTATGATAAAAGGAAATTGCAATTTAATTCAAGTGAATTAAAACAAATAAAATTTGCAACTAAATTAAAATTAATGCAATTAGTTATGAATATGCATACTTAAAATTAACACAGTTTATATATATATATATATATATATATATATATATATATATATATATATATATATATATATATATATAATTAGTTATGAATTTTTAAATTACTTTTTTTTTTTATGTTTTTCTTATTTACTTATCATTAACTTCCTTAGTTAATACTCCTCCATCCCCTTGAAAGGTATTCATTTCACTATTCCTGCTTCAAAATCATCAATTTCCTTAATTTAATAAAGAAAGTACACAATATGACCCACCACTTTCCTCTAATATAATTATCCACCTTATCTATAATAATAATACTCCTTAATTTACGTGCAAAAAGCAAATAAAGACCTTAGAACCATCCACGTGCAAACAGCAAATGAGTATCTTTCAAGGGGACGGAGGGAGTATTTTCTTTTTAAAATAGTGTATTTTATTATTCTATTTATTAATCTTAAATAGATAATAAATTAAAAAAATTATTTATAAAAATTAAGAACAAAATATTAATTAAAAAAAAATTATGTTTATTTGAGATAATAATAAATAAAAATATACATAATTTAAGAAAAAAAATCAAATTAAAAATATATATCAAAATATAAATTAAAAATATATTTATCTTTTCTTACAGGTGCACCTTATTAATTTATCATAAAATAAATTCTTTTTTTTTTAATTTTGATTGATGACTAATTAAATTTTGAATATCTTTATGTATTTATTTTGATATCATTATTTAATTACTAAATCTTTTATTGTACATAAATTAATAAGAATAAATTTAAATTATATATAAAGGAAAAAAAGAATCTTCCATATAATATTCTATCACACACCACCTATAAATAAGTTATTCATTCCAAACACACACACATTCAATTTTTAAAGAGGAATAGAAGTTTTCTTCAAGTTCCTCTAGATAATTGATTTATAAAAAGTATAAAAATTTATTTTGATGGAGCGAGATTCGATTCGCTTCTAAATAATTGAATCTCATTCACCTCTAAAGAATCAATTCAAATATTCTTCAAGAATCAATTCAAGCGTTCTTCAAGATGAAAAGAATCAATTCAAGTATTTTTCAAGATGAATAAGAGAATCGATTCAAGTATTTTTCAAGAGGAATAAGATAATCGATCGATTCAAGTATGAGTAAATATCAAAATTGGTCCTGTAAGTATGTCATTTTCCAACTTTAGTCATTTTTCTTTTGCAATTCTCAATTTTGGTCCTTTTTGGTCCACTTTTAGTCATTTTTGTCCAAATTTAGTCATTTTTGTCCAAATTTAGTCATTTATGTTAAAAAAGTAAAAAAATGGTCGGAAAGTGTATACATTTAGGACCAAAAGTGGACCAAAAACAGACTAAATTTTGAAAAATGGACCAAAAGGACTAAAAGTGGACAAAAAAGGACAAAAATTGAGAATTGCAAAAGAAAAAGGACTAAAGTTGAAAATCGTCATACTTACATGACTAATTTTGATATTTACCCTTCAAGTATTTTTGGAATCGATTTACCTCTTCAAGTATATAATCTCAAGTATTCTTTTTCAAGAAGAATAAGAGGATCGATTCAAGTATTCTTAAATCATTCAAGTATTTTTGGAATCGGTTTACCTCTTCAAGTATATAATCTCAAGTATTCTTTAAGAAGAGGAATAAGAGGATCGATTCAAATATTTTTTTTAAATCGACTTATCTCTTAAAGTAGATAATCGATTCAAGTATATATTCTTTAAGATGAATAAGAGGTTAAAATAATGTATTTTATTATTCTACTTATTAATCTTAAATAGATAATAAATTAATTTTTTTTATAGAAATGAAGAACAAAATATTAATTAAAAATAAAAATTATGTTTATTTGAGATAATAATAAATAAAAATAAACATACACATAATTTAAGAAAAAAATTCAAATTAGAAACACTTATCAAAATATAAATTAAAAATATATTTATCTTTTCTTACATGTGCACCTCAATAATTTATCATAAAATAAATTCTTTTTTATTTTTATTTTTATTTTTATTTTGATTGATGATTAATTAAATTTTGAATATCTTTATGTATTTATTTGGGTATTATTATTTAATTACTAAATCTTTTATTGTAAATAAATTAATAAGAATAAATTTAAATTATATATAAAGGAAAAAAAGAATATTCCATTAAATATTCTCTCACACACTACCTATAAATAAATATTTTTGGTTATTCATTCCAAACACACACACATTCGATTTTTCAAGAGGAATAAAAGCTTTCTTCAAGTTTCTCTAGATAATTGAATTATAAATAGTATAAAATTTTATTTTGATGGAGCGAGATTCGATTCACTTCTAAATAATTAAATCTCATTCACCTCTAAAGAATCAATTCAAGTATTCTTCAAGAATCAATTCAAGCATTCTTCAAGATGAAAAGAATCAATTCAAGTATTTTTCAAGATAAATAAGAGAATCGATTTAAGTATTTTTCAAGAGGAATAAGATAATCGATCGATTCTGTCGGGTGCCCAATGGTGCAAAGTGTGTTTTTGGTACGATGTTGTCCTAAGTGTGGCGACACTTTGAACAATACTATATGTATCAGAATGTAACTTGATTAAGTATAGAACAAGTTGTAAATCAGCGAAGACTTAACACACGAATTCTCAATCTTTCCACAAACTCTTGCAAGTTTGTGGCGGCCTCATGGCACAAATATCACTATTAGAAAATGTGATTACAAAAATAGATTCTAAGATATGGAAACAATTCTTCCACCCTTCGAATACAAAATCGGATCTAAAATCCAAACACGTTCCCAAATGGCAGAACCTAAACTTGTTAGAATCTAAGCCTACTTCACATGTGGGCTTCCACTGCCTGTGAACAGTGCACACAAAACGTACGGGAATAACAGTAGACAACTGATGTTGAACCAAGTGTTACAACACCAGTACAAACACTATGACAGAAACCTATCTAGGATCTTTTACACTGTATAGTGGGATTTCCTTTTCAATCGAATCGAATCTAATCACTTGACTTGGCAACTAGCAGCTTCTATTTATAGATGGCTGCAGGCTCCAAATGATGAGTGGCTCACGTGAGAGGTGTAGAAACCACCCATGCAGACTCAAATAACCACCCACTAAGTGAGGTGGTTATTTTCACCTTCTAGATCCTTCTAGACCTTCTGGATCTTTTCAGTTTTCTCCAGGGTCTTCAAAGTCTGCGTTTGACTTGGTCTTTGCATCCAACATGTTCAGCACTTCAACCGCAACAACCCTGAAAGCAACATTAAGCACAACACCAGTCGAAACAACAAAACAACATTAGTGGTTTATAAAACAACTGGTGGAGGACATGTGTGATTCCAGATGTGATGACACTGGTCTCAACACTTCAACAATCTCCCCCAATCATGTCTATCCATAACCACATAACCTGATGCAAGAAAACAATGCAAAACAAGATATCTAAAGCAATACATCAGATGTTAGTTCGACAGTTGTGCAAAAATAACTAAGCATTCTAAAGCATAATTACCAAAGTGATTAAAGATAACCACTTAAGTAACATATAAGTCCAGAGCTTAGTACAGAGTTTAAACAAAAAATAAAGTATCCAGTCACCATCAGAAAATAAACATCAGTTTAATATCTCATGATCAAATAGTTAGAGAAGTTAGTGAGGCAGCAGTAGTTTTCATTCATCAGCAGCAACAAGCAGCATGAACACTTTGATCTCTTTGCTGATCTCCCCCTCACCATGTGAACTCCCCCTAAGTTGCAGCATTACCAGCAACATCACCAGCAGCATCACCTGCATCAGGAACATTTCCAGCAATATTTTCTTCTTCTAGTTCATCAGTGATGTCCTCAATCATAATTCCTTCAGAGCCAGAGCTTTCAACTGCAGTAGGTACATCAGCAGCATGTACATCTCCCCCTGTGGGTGTGGATAGTATCTTACTCCAGAACTGAGTTCTTTGTTCTAGAATGTCTGCTTGTCTGTTCATAGCATTGGCTTGGAGTCTGAGGTT
This sequence comes from Pogostemon cablin, assembly GCA_023678885.1. Taxonomy (NCBI): domain Eukaryota; kingdom Viridiplantae; phylum Streptophyta; class Magnoliopsida; order Lamiales; family Lamiaceae; genus Pogostemon; species Pogostemon cablin. Next base: position 23,347,684 of record CM042995.1, read on the forward strand.
CGAGACATGACGTGTCAGGGCAGCAACTTGTTGCTCAATGTACTTGAGGTTTAGAGTGACAGAGATAACTTCTCCAGCTTGTGCAGAAGTATCAGTGTGAACTGAAGTGTTGGCAGTATTAGGAGCAACATTCTGAGTATCAGCAGTAGCAGGGGCAGGAGCAGGGTTCACATAGGGTAGATCAACTACACGGTTACCTTCAAGCAGTGGTTTAGCAATACACTTGAGGAAAGAAAATTACCTTTACCTTTCTTAGCACCTTGACCAGTTAATAGACAGTGAATCAAAGTAGGATAAGGTAACTTACCAACCTTGGAGATATTTCCACCATAACTGATCAGATTCTTGTAAATCACTTTACCAAGGTTAAAAGGCAGGTTATTTCCTATCTTATAGATCAACACAGCATGCTCTGTGGTAACTCTAGTGGTATTGGAAGAAGGCAGCTAATTGTAAACACATAGCTTGTGCAAGATAGCATGTAAACTAGTCAGACTTGGACTGAACAACTTCTTAGGCCAACTAACAATTAAACCTCCAGTAATCACAGACACAATCTCATCCATATCATCAATTTCATCATCATTCTCAGCATTCACAGTCCCTAAACACTCATTAATCTTTGCAGGAGAAAAATAATAAATCTTACCCCTAAAGGAAATTCTTCCAAATTTGGGACTTGTACTCTTAATCAAACTAGCACAGATGTGGGCATAAAACTCACAAACCCAATTGGTGTAGAATGAGGTAGAGTACCTGAGAGATTTCAGCAAGCTTCTCTCTCTGAAGAAGTTGATGAGGTTATGTGGAGTGAGGTCGGCATCCTTCATCTTTCTCTCATGAATTATGTCCTTCTTGACAAACTTTTTATATCTGACCTTGCCATCAGTGAAGTAAAGTTCCCAACTCCAAAGTTATCAACATCATAGTCAGATTCATCAGATATATCATCTGCATCATCAGGGGACTCATCATCATCATCATCATCTTTGGCTTCATCTTCACCATCAGAACTCTCAACATTTTGAACATCAGCATCCTTTTTAGATTCATCAGATTCTGTACCTTCGTCAGCATCCTCAGGTGCATCCTCTTCATGATCAGAAGATGAAGATGAATCATGGTCAGGATCAGAGGGTTCTGCATCAGCGACAATAAGTGTTGGCACTGAGGCGGCAACATCTGTGGCAATATCATCAATCAACTGGTTCAGATTAGTATTTTCCTCATCAGATTTATCTGGTGTTGCCTCATGAGCAGTAACATCAGATACAACTTTCTTTCCTCTCCGTCTCTTCTTCAAAGCTTTGCAAAGATCAGCTATAGTAGGATTCTCACCTGTAGCATCTACATCCATAGGAGCAGCTTCATCAGAATCAGAGATAGAGATAGGAGACTTCCCTTTTTCAGAGGTGGTTACATCCTGTGAAGTGCCTTTCTTGCGGAGTCTGACTGACTAATGCTGTGGAGGCGCTTTACATTTCAGAGCAGATGGTTTAGAAACCTTTGATCTGAGTGGAACCGGTGGTGATGACGATGGAGAAGAGACTTGTGGATTCTATTCAGCACGAGTAGGAGATGAAATTGGAGATGTAGGGACTTGAATAGGATTCTGAATCTCAACATCCTCTGAGGGTAGGCTTTCTTCAAGAGTCACAAAAGGGACAATAGCTGATGGATTTGGAGTATCGGATAGAATTTCAGAAAGATCTTCAGAGGGAATGGATGGTTCAAGAATGAGAATTTCAATCCTCGAAACATTAACACTCAACCCAGCGAACTGAGTTCGAAGTGATTCAAGAACTGAATCGGGTGTACTAGCAGGAAGGATGATATTCTGAGGAAGAGAGGTTCCAGAGACAGGAGCAGCCGGTTGTGTAGTAGCATTCAGATTGACATCTGGTGCAGCATCCGACGCGACATTATATGCCATATCAGCTAGGGTTTGGAGTGGATTTTGTGAGGAAGAAGGTTTGGATTTGGAAGAGGAATGGGTTGCTTTTGGAGGTACCATTTGAAATGTGAGAGAGACAGACTTTATTGATAACCGTGAGTGAGAAGACAAAACAGGGATTCACACTCAAGCACACAAACATGTCACTTCAAACATTATTTTCCAAGATATATAGGGAGAGTGAACAGTAGTGGGATGGAGGTTATTTCCACTAATTAAAAACTGTAAACAACGTGTAAAAGAAAATAGAATGCAGCAGATAATGAGAACTCATGGTCACTAACGCATATTTCCTAAAAAATCGGCCATGATCAAATATGGGAAAAAAATGAACGAAAATAAAAGAAATGCAGAATAATAAATACTATAAGTTTTATCACTTAATGTATTGAAAATAAATAATTTAATAACAATTTTGTTAAGGCTAAAGACATTCTGGAAAAATCAATTAAGGATGAATAATTAGGCACACATACACTTTTATCCTTTTGTGGATTTTTGATGCACTTAATCTCAAGAATTCATACTACCTTTTGAAAAGATCACATCATGGTTGTCAGTCTCGTGTGTCTGGTTACTCAGTAGCAGTTCAAGAGGGTTCTTTATTCCTTTTTTGAAACCATAACAGCCTTTTGAAAAGAACACATTGTGGTTGTCAGCCCCGTGTGCCTAGTTACTCAGCATGTTTGGACCTTTGATTTTTTAAGAATAGTGCTTTTAATGTATGTCCAGTAATACCTCAAGATTCAACCAAAATATAGTTAGCAGCAACAAAATAGGTCATCAAATCACTTAATTTCGACATAAAATAGCAAAACTTATAGTAGTGTTGCCTCGAGTGTTGAAACACTCCGAGCAACATCATGCATGACTTTATAGAATGCAGAGTCCAAGAGATTTCCTAAGTGAAGAAAACCTCTCGAAATCAAGTGCTTTTGTGAATATGTCAGTGATGGGTGTTTTCTCAACACACAATTTAATCCTCAAGTATGAAGGATATCAATTGTAGTTTCGAAGGTGACCAAGTTATATGTCAAACCCAAAGGACGGATAAATATCAATTTAATTATGTTCTAGTGAATTATGACTATGTTGGTAAGAAAATAGTTTTGATTTCAAGATTAAGTAAAAACTAATAATGAAAATAACAAGAAGAAGAGATAGTAGGTTGTGATCAAGTAAGATGATAGGTAGTTCGTCAGGTCATCCAGTTTCACTTATTAATTCATACTTTCGTGTGTCGATGTCCGACTCTGCCTTGTGATTTATGGACGCATCACTAGACCATGCAAATTCACTCTATAGACACAAGTAAATATGCGTATGACACGTGTGAATATCCTCGGAGCAAGAGATAAAATTCACCCCCCTTTCTAGGTACTATCATAATCAATTATTTCCCGTGCACTTAGTACTCTAACCCGATTTGATCTCCCTTTGTAGGTACTATGAAATTATACTCTTTATCCTACTTATTAACCCGAATATAATTCAATTAACAAGTATTCATATAAGATAGTTCTAATAAGTCTTCGGAATCCCTTCACTTAGAATTATAACATAAAACCCTGCTCCTTAGTGAACGCACTCAATCAATAACCATGTTATGCATTCAGACTCTACACAACGATTATTGATGCACAAAACGACTATGAGTATGGATTAAAATCGCACAATCTTATATAAAATAAACCACAATTAGTGTTGTACGGAGTTTACACACGAAAGATAAATTAACTCATGAAACCTTCATAACCCTAGAACTACCGAAGCGGCTCTAGCCCATGATTGATCTAGGAACAATCATGGTTAGATGGACCGATCTTACTTGACTCTCCAGCGGAACTCTGTCACAGCCCATCCGGATGGTGGAAGATCGCTCTCCTTCCAACTCTACGTCTCTTTCGCTTGGTTCTCGATCAAAAGCTCTCAAGAGCTCCCAATCTTTTTTTCTGGACTGCATGAGCCTCCTTTTATACTTGTAATCACGTCTTTAGGGCTTGGAATGAGCTTTTCAAGTGATCACACGCATTTTGGCCTCGAAAATCCGAATATGGTAAGTTTCTGTGCGATGGTTCGACCTCAGCAAACAGGTCGAACCATTGGCCGCAGGTCGAACCACAGGTCGAACCCCGCTTCTGGAAGTATTCTGCACTTGGTTCGACCTCTTGTACAGGTCGAACCACTCCTTCTTGTTCGAACCACAAGTCGAACCGCGCCACTGGACAATTTTTGCTCCTGGTTCGACCAACTGTCAGGTCGAACCCCAATGTCGTGGCCGAATCCTCCTCCTTGCAAACTAGTGCAACCTTGGTTCGACCTGATGAACAGGTCGAACCATTGAGTCGTGGTCGAACCCTCTTCCGTAAGGTTCGTAATGCCTGGTTCGACCTATTGGAGAGGTCGAACCCTCCTTCAAGAGGTCGAACCCACCTCTTTCTTGGCGGTTCGCGTGGCCTCGACTTTGTCTCTTCGATTCTTGGTGCTTCCACTCCAATTTCGCTATAAAAACCACTCAAATAGCTCCACTAACACCTGATTCATGCTAATTTACAATATATATAGGTTTTTCACCTATTTCAACCTTCAAACTCTTCAAAATAGCACAAATTCCGGTGCTAGATTTGTGAATTTACACACTCATCAAACCCCCAAACTTACATGTTGCTCGTCCTGATGCAGCACAATCAAACCAAGGAGTCGTGTATAATTCACAAGAATCACCAAGTACAACACATATTACACATGCAACTTTATCAATTTAAAAACAAGTATATACTGCGTCATACATATCATTCATGCAAAACATCACTCAATCATAATACCATTCAGAGTACTAAGTCATCAAGCTCACAAGATAAGTGTTTACTCTCTCATTCAAGTGCTAATTGCATTTAATAGGTTAGTGTATACGCTCATACTCAATCCATATTCACGCGTAACCATAAGCTTGGCAAAGGTCTCAAAAATCAACTCACAATCAACTAATGACTAGGATCACAAAGGACTTGTCTTTGGGTTGTAATGTTAGCTCTTTGGAAAGGGTAGGAAAATTTAGATAAGTGACTCAAAACACTAGTAGAGAGTTACCTTGGAGGTTCTTCTTTTCTTCATTAGCTTCATCATATCTCCTCCACTTTCGTCTCTTGAACTTGTAAATTTCGAATTTTCCTTCTTCTCATGGCATCAACATCATCTTCTTTAGACAATTCAGGTACCGGTTTCAGGCACTACCCTTCTCCTCTTTATCAATCAGTTGCTCTTAAGCTTAAAGCTCCATGTTATAAGCAATCGGGGTACCAGTTTCGGGCACTACCCCTAAACAAGATTTAACCATACTTTTCTGACTCTACTCAACCTCATTTCATCTTTCTTTTTCTTCTTGCAACACTTATTCACCCCAACTCTCTCTAACAATGAATAGGGCATTTACAAAACTCAAGTAAAGATAAGATAAGGCTCTTTTATTCGGCTTGCCAAAGAAAAAGCTTTTAACGGCTCAAACGGGGCTACCAAAGGTTTATATGATCATTGGAAAGATAAAATTTGGCTAAGTAACTTAATTACACAATAATGGCCTAAGATTATGTCCTAGTAATTCATCAATTGTAAGTTTCACACAAGACTCCAAGCCAAGTTCTAGAATACGTTCATATGAATGATTCTCTCAAGAATAAACTATCATGATCAAGCATGATTAAAAGGCTCGAATCCTCACATAGGTAAAAAGAATCCTAAGTACTCCTCATAGCACATAATCAATATCAATTCCACAAGAACTCTACATACTTATCAAATTATACATGCTTCTCATCAATGGAACTTAACACATGAACATATGAATGCACAGAAATTCACCAGCCCATATACCAAATCAAATCATACAAGCTCCTCAACAATCCCAACTCATGCAACATAGAAGGACGAAATTAAGATCACACTTTCCTGCCTTGGTTCGGCCTGGATTCGAACTGTTGAAGAGGTCGAATCAACTTCATCATGGTCGAATCAACATTCTGGACAACTTCTTTTTGGTTCGGCTTGGGTTTGACTTGCTGATCAGGTCGAACCAGAACGGCTTAGGTCGAACCACCCTACTGTAAGTTTCAGGTCACCAGTTTGACCTCGGTTTGACTTCTGGAACAGGTCGAACCAAGAACGTCGTGGTCGAACCGCATAATGCTGGCACTGGTTCGACCTTGGTTCGACCTAATGATCTGGTCGAACCATCTTGAACGAGGTTGAACCACCTCACTGGATAATTTCACACCACGGTTCGACTTCTTCAGCTGGGTTCGACCTCCTGGCACTGGTCGAACCTACCCATGGAAACTCCAAAACCGAGTGTTCTTCAATCCCTACACACTTCAAGCTTCAAAACGAATCATTAGGTACCAACTAGAGCACAACTTCATCAAAAATTGTTCCTTTAAAATAACATGCATGAGTAACTCCGTACTCACTCAAAATATAAAACAAAACACCATTGAACTTTAGGCAAGTTGCAAAAAATATCGACACATAAAAACCGGTTAAAGTTTTAAATATACCGCAAAAAATCAACTCCCCTAACAAACGTCACAAATAAAAGATTATACTATCGGTGCTTATGGAGGTAAGTACATCACACCCCCCCAAACTTAGTAGAAACTATAGTCGAAACTAAGTTTGCAAAGAGATGTAATTGCCGATAAGTAAGCACTTCAAATATAAAAATTTCTTACTCACACAAAAGAAATAAAACAACAAAACGGGAGGGAAGCCCCCAACAAGCGCTCTTGTTTAACGTCAGAGAGTCACGACGGAACCACTTTGAAGACTACTTGATCAGAGGACGGTCTTCTTTCATCTTTACCTTCCAATACTTTCTCCCCCTCTTATCATCCACACCTACCACCTTACCATTCTTATGCACCATACGATTAGTAGAATCTCATTTCTCAAACTTTCTCGTCTCATTTTTGTCAATCTTCCACTCAATATCGGAATAACTCCTATCACCATCAAGATCAAAGTCAGGATAAGAACGAGAGAAAGGACTTTCAAATTTGTGGGTATCCGGTGGTAAGTTAGGAGGCTTCAAGTAGGCATCATCTTCTCTTCCTTTGTCTACAGTCAGCACGACACCTTTCTTGCTCACAAAAATATAATCATTAGAATTACCTTCATTCCATGGCCGTTTAGACTCCTCCGGGTCAATCTTCCACTTGAATTCTGAATCACCTATCGGATCTTTTTCATTGTCACCAAGATAGGCATACGTCAAGTGTTCCAATATCAGTTTCAGCTCCTCTTTCTTTTCTTCCATTGGAGTGCTCTCCCTCTCCAACGGCAAGTTCATCCTGGTCCCTTTCACTTCTTCAGCCTTAGCTTTCTCCAATGCATACCTGGCATCACCCAAAGCAAGTAAGTTCTCAAGATATTCAATACATTCCTCATTAGAAAGACCATCAAGCTCCGTAGTGGAATAAGTAGGAGACTCCATCAAGCATGTGTCAAGAGGATCCTTAGACAGGATCAGGGACATATCCTCCTTCACAATCTCCTCCACCACGTCAATACTATGACACTGAGACTCCATGTGCATCTTCATTGCTTTGTCCAAGTTGAAAAGAACTTCTTCTTTGTCCATCCGCAATCTGAGCTCCCCTTTTTGAACATCAATCATAGCTCCAGCAGTAGCAAGGAAATATCTCCCCAAGATTAAAGGGATATTATCCTTGTCATCATCCATCTCTAGCACAAGAAAGTCCACCGAAAAGACTAGCTTCTCCATTTTGACAAGAACGTCTTCGATGATACTTTTCAGAAACATCATCGACCTGTCCGCCAATTGTAGAGCAACTGTTGTAGGAGTTAACTCCCCCAAACTAAGCCGTTGAAAGATAGACAATGGCATCAAATTGATGCTTGCCCCAAGATCGCACAAGGCTCGTCGTGCCGGCCCTTTTCCAATCTCACACAAGATAGTGAAGCTTCCCGAATCCTTCATCTTCTTCGGCAACTTCTTTTGGATAATCGAGCTGCAATTTTTAGACAAATTCACCATTTCAACTCTATTCAAACTTCTCTTCTTCAACAATATGTCTTTAAGAAATTGGGCATAGTATGGCATCTCCATTATCGCATCAGAGAAAGGAATGCTCAAGCTTATCTTGTTCATGATATCTGAAAACCTCTTGAACTTCTCTTCCAATCCCTTCTTCATGAGCTTATACGGAAACAGCGGAGGTATCTTTATTTTGGGAATGCCCCATTCATCACGTTCAACCTTCTCCGCTTTATCCTTCTCGGCTCTCAACCTCTTGGCTCTTTCCCACTTTTTCTCTGCTACAATCACTGTATTTTGTTCACTCTGAACTACTAGAGTAGCATCCACATCATAGAGAGCGTTAGGTGTAACAATAGGCATGTTTCGGATGGATTCGACCTGGGTTCGACCTGAAGAACAGGTCAAACCAGGTACGTAATGGTCGAACCGCTCGTCTGGAAGACTACTCTCTTTCTGAAGTTGGGGTTCGACATGGGTTTGACCTATTTGGTAGGTCGAACCATGGCCCCCTAGGTCGAACCGGCCTACTGTACTCTTTCTGCCCTCCGATTTGATCACGGTTCGACCAGATAGATAGGTCAAACCATGTCCGTCGTGGTTGAACTGATGCTGTGATAAAATAGGGTGCTCCAGGTTGTGTGGTTCGACATGAGTTCGACCTTCTGGCCAGGTCGAACCATCCTTACGTTGGTCGAACCGATCATCTGGAAAAACAGAGTGCTCCAAATGGTCTGGTTCGACCATGGTTCGACCTGTAGGCATATGTTGGTCGAACCGATGCTGCAATGCCTCCTGATCGTGTCCAGAGCTCTGGTTCGACTTCCCCTGTGTGGTTCGACCAACTATGTTGGTCGAACCCTGGTCGAATCGCGGCCTGGACATGTCCAAATTTGATTCTGGCCTCATCGGTCCCTCGTACTGTGTTCCTGATTAGCCATATTTTGTAGTAGGGATGACCAATTAAAATAATTTATTGAACCACAGGGAGGTAGGTACTAGTGCTTGAGCGATCTCACGTTGTTGTAATTTTATAGAGACGAATCATCAAAGGGATTGGTGATCAAACAAGTAAACAAGCAATGATCAAACGAACAAGATGGATAGATGGAAAGTGGTTTACCAAATTGATTAAAAGTGAGATTAACAACAATTAAGAAGTGGTAACTCTAGGAATTATGTATCAAATTCATATGTATCATGGATTGAAGACTAAGGGCCAATACTAAGCTCACCTAAACTCCCTCTCGAGATGGATATGATATGAATATCAAATAGCTCAATGGATTGGTTCTCACTTAAACAATTCCAACTAGGTGCTAAGCTTAAATGAGAGTCCCTTCACACAATTAATCAATCTCTCGATCAAACCAATCACATGTTCTACCAAAGGGTTCTAAACTATGAAGGACTTCTCAATCTCTTCACAATCTATAATGCACATGAAGTGTTTGATGAAATGATTCACTTAATTATCCTAAGCATATAATTAATTTCTCAATCTAATCACATATCTAGAACAACTAAACACACAAATCATCAATACAATTCAAGTAATTAATAATCAATGGTAGAAAATCATACATCCAATCAACATATGAATTCAAATACACAAATCTCCAAAATTATCCAACAACTATCATGTTACTAATCTCACAAGGGAGATTAGCCTACCATATTAACAAGGAAATTAACATAGACATTAAGATCCTTCAAAAACATGATGAAACTATGAGGTTTAACTACAAAGTATGGATGAAAACTCCCTTGAAGGGCTTCAATGGTTATCTTCTTCCTTTCCTTGCAATCTTCCTCTCTTCCTTGCTTCTTTTCTTCAATTGGATGATGATTTTGATGGTTGGATGATGGTAGATCCAAAGGATGGTGAATGAATGAAGATGAAGGTGTAAAATAGAGAGAATTGTGTGTGATGTGTATGTGCAAGGGTGGAATTTCGGATCCTCTCTAAAATATTGAAGTATTGAGTATTTATACACCTTGAGAAGCTTCTAGAAGGATTCTGATTTTTTTACAGAATTTTACACAGCACGAGTCGTGTGCTGCAACACGGCCAATGGGTGGCTGTGTTGGGTCTTCTGATGAATGCACACGGCCTCTCCTTACAAGCCCGTGTTGACTACACGGGTCGTGTACTGTGACACGACTCGTGCACCCGACATGGCCAGTCGTGTTGCTGCTGCCCTATTTCCTTCACTATTTTGGCTTGTTTTCCTTCGTTTCAACTCCGAATTGAGATTCGCTTTTTCCTACGTCTTCCTTATCATATATAGCATCCAATAAAAAGTGAAAATAGTAGGTTTAAGCTCATTCACACATATTTCAATAAAAATACAAAGCACAACCAAATATCACATAAATATGGATAAAAATATACGAAAACACACATAAAAAGACACTAAAATCTAGGTGAAAATATCACTCATCAGTTCCAGACCTCAATGTGATGGCGTTGCAGGACCATGGATTCTCAATACTTTGAGACGGGAGCTTCCCTTTCTCAATAGTTTGAGAGAGCTTGTTAATAATTCCTGCCATCTCCCCCATCAACAATGTAAGGTCCTTCACTTGCTTTGACAAATCCTCATGATTTGCATCAATCTTCTTTTCTAACTTGACCTCAAGACGATCCACTCTAGCATCATTCCTGGCTGCTTGTTCACCTTTTTGCGTGTCCCCAAGTGTAGAAAATCAATTGTAGCTCAGCGTGTGACCAAGTAAAAATATCAAACCCAAGGGATTAGTGTTAAATAAGATACACACTAACTAATTTGCACCACTAATAATTAAGACATAAAAACCTTTATTGAATTGGAATTATTAACTAATATTGCAGAAAATAAATACTAAATAAAATAGATAGATAGAAGCCACTCAATCACAGGTGTTTCAAGAGACAAAAACAAGATAATTTTAAGAAAAATCCAATTTATCATGCGAAATAAGACAAATAGACAAGTGAATCAAATCTTGCAGAATTTTATAGGAATGATCACTTAAGCATGCTGAACCACTCATAGACAAGTGAGATTTAACAATTTTAAAGAACATAAATTCTTAGGACCAAATTAATAAGATAATTCCCTATTCCCTTTAGGTACTAAGGAAATTAAATACCCACAATTTCTTATTCGCTTTCTAGGCGATTCACATGCAAAATTCCATATAGGCTAGTGCAAAAGATCTATCCTATATAGGTACTAAAGGAATTGGATTAGGGCTTCCTTACCATATTTCTCTTTAACAGTGGTCATGCAAAGATAATAAGGTATCCTATATTGATGGTCAAACAATCAAAGGCTATATTGGTTAATCCCCTTCAATTGTCATGAAATAACAAATATAATCATGGAACACATTCAAACTCAATCATACATAAATCAATGATAATATCATAAGAATTAAGAAACATGATTATATAAGTCTAAAACAAAACTTCAATAAGGAATAAATATTTTGCAAAAATTATCATCATAGATGTCTAAAATCTCATATCAACATGATAATCTTTCAAACCATAAAACTATCAAGAGAAAATAAATCAACAATAAGAAATTAAATAAGGAAGAAAAACCCGTGTTTGGAATAATTCTCCATCTTCTCTTTCCGTCTTGATGATCCTCCTCCGTTCTCCTTCTCAAGAAGCAAACACCGTGATTGAGGGTGATAGGTGAAAGGCGGGTGAAGGGTAGAAATAAATGGCGGAAGGTGATGAAAAGTATGTATGGATGTGTAGGAGTATGAAGAGTTGTGGAGAGTTAGGGTTTTGAACACCCCAAGTGGTCCTTTTATAGTTGAAGGCTGCTAAAAATCGGATTCCACCTCAAAATAGGGCATTTTCACTTCAAAAATGACGAACGGGCCAAAAAATAAAGAAACGGGCCTGCTGGGTAGTTGCACGAGTCGTAGCAAGGGTGACACGAGTCGTGCCGGCCTTGCACGGGTCGTGCCGCCTCCCGCACGGGTTGTGCAGCCCTTCGGCAGCCTGCGTGTCCTCACGGTTTTGCTCATAACTTCTTCATCCAATCTCTGATTGAGGTGATTTTTGCGCTCATGCGATCCTCTCTTCCTTGGCTTTCGAAATATATAAAGATCTCTTGATAATTCGTCCATTTTAATATGGCACGAGTCGTGCAAAGTGGCACTGCTCGTGCTGGTCGGCACAGCTTGCGCGCCTTCACCGTTTTGATCATATCTCCCTCATCTGACGTCCAATTGAGGCGTTCCTTGAACCAAAATGACCTTCTATTCAGTGGCTTTCCAAAAAAATATCACATGATCAGTTTGGACTTCCACAAAGATACAGAAAAATTATGCAAAGAGGACATGCATTTTTCAGTATTCTTTCACGATTTCACTCCTCATTCCAACTTTGCACCTGTAATCCGTTTTCCACCTAAAACACGAAATAACACCTAAAATGCACCAATATCTAAAATATATGAAAATTAATCATTTAGTGCTAAAATACGAACATAAATTCCTCAAAATGGTACTAAATCGGACCCTAAAACATGCAGATTTTTACACTAATCAGACCCCCCAAACTTAAGATGTTGTTCGTCCCCGAACAACGAAATCGAACAAAGAAGAAAGATAGTGTGTAAATCAAATGGAAAACAAAGAATATGATAACTAGGCCATTCACAAGACAATCGTCATCAACTCCGGTCATGCAACTCTACTTACATGCAATAATTCATTCGTAGCATACAAGTTGAGACAATTACTACCAATTAAAATGCTCTATCAACTTATTCTCATGGGAAGTATATCACTCTCACTCAAGTGTAAAAGATGTACACTTATGCGGTATGGTGCTTATGCTCAAATTCAATTCAAGTGCATGCGTAACCATAAGCTTGCCAAACATCTCAAACTCTCCACCACTTAAAGTATGATTCGATAATGGGATCAAAAAGGACTTTTATTTGGATGTAATGTTAGCTCTTTGGCTAAGGTAGGAAATATATGGATAAGTGACTCAAAACTCGGATCAATCAAGCACGCGTTCCCTCTTGATCTTTCATTCTTCTTCATCACTTCAATTCAAGCACATCATCCTCCTTTTCTCTTCAATTTTTCTCTTCCATGCACAACATATACATTTTTTCCTTCTCTTGTTTTTCTTTTTCTCTTGAGGTACCAGTTTTGGGCACTACCTCACGCATCCTCCATAGGGTACCAGTTTCGGGCACTACCCTAGGGTGTTTGTTTCATGGAGTACTAGATTTAAACACTACTCCATGATTTTCTTTAGATGCATTCTCAAGCTCAATCACTGTTTTAACACCAATTTCATTCCTTCCTAAGTTGTTATCAAACTCTATCAACACACTTTGAAAAGCCATTAATTATCTTCTAGAAGGACAATCAAGGCTAAAAAAATCATTAAGATACTCAAAGTGGTTATTTCTCGTAGGTTGCCAAAGAATGAGGTTTTAAAGCTCGACGGGGCTAACTACGGATAAACAATCATATGGTAGGGAATTATTTGGCTAAGTGACTCATAATAATCAAGGATGGCCTTAAGTCATCTCCCATCATCTAACATAACATGTAGTCTCAAGTAAGACAAAAGGCAAATTCTAGAAGACATACACAAGAATGATACTCACCAGAAAGAAATATCATGTGATTATGTACATGATCTAAAGGCTCAAAATCTCACATGGTTTATTAAGTAACAGAGCATTCTTCATGATAAGCAATGTCTCACAAGTACACATAGAACTTCATATCACAATATAATTTAAGTACACTTCCTTCATCAATTTCAAGAGCATATGAAGAAATTAAATAAATAAAATCACACCAAGCATATAACCAGAAACTCCCACTTCAACACCTCAACTACTCAATAATCCTCACAATTTATCACATGAAAATTAAAATAAGGAAACGAAGGCACTTGATTTTTAATCTCCTCCACATCTTGTAAGCTACTCGAATTGTTCAACTCGGTCAGGCATAGGCCTCAGATAGAACTCACTTATCTTTCATCACCAATCAAACACAATTCATCAGTAAAATCATAGGAGAACTAAAAAATTTCTACCAAAAATAAAACCAAACCAAATCTAAGAAACACACAAGACATACACAAGACACTTGGATAGTCACAAAAAAAATTCGAAAGATCGAAATAAATTCCCAAAATTCTAAAAAAATCAACCTCCAAGCATCACACACAAGTGAAGAAAACTTACCTCGGTGCCTCAAGACATTGGGATGTACGTCCACCCCCAAACTTAGTTCAAACTAAGTGAGAAACTAATTTTGTAAAAAGTGAATACCATAGATGAAGAAACACCTAATAAAATTTCCTACACCAAACAAAAATATAAAAGCAAAAAAAAAATCCTAATTAAAAGTGATAACAAATAATTTAGGGGTCTCCTATTTAAACAATCTAATCCCCGACAACGGTGCCATTTGCTTGTTCACCTTTTTGCGTGTCCCCAAGTGTAGGGAATCAATTGTAGCTCAGCGTGTGACCAAGTAAAAATATCGAACCCAAGGGATTAGTGTTAAATAAGATACACACTAACTAATTTGTACCACTAATAATTAAGACATAAAAACCTTTTGTGAATTGGAATTATTAACTAATATTGCAGAAAATAAATACTAAATAAAATAGATAGATAGAAGCCACAATCACAGGTGTTTCAAGAGACAAAAACAAGATAATTTTAAGAAAAATCCAATTTATCATGCGAAATAAGACAAATAGACAAGTGAATCAAATCTTGCAGAATTTTATAGGAATGATCACTTAAGCATGCTGAACCACTCATAGACATGTGAGATTTAACAATTTTAAAGAACATAAATTCATAGGACTAAATTAATAAGATAATTCCCTATTCCCTTTAGGTACTAAGGAAATTAAATACCCACAATTCCTTATTCGCTTTCTAGGCGATTCACATGCAAAATTCCATATAGGCTAGTGCAAAAGATCTATCCTGTATAGGTACTAAAGGAATTGGATTAGGGCTTCTTCCACTTTTGCACCCGGATCAACACCCATAGGAGGTTGAATTGCATTGTTAGGATTGCTCCATGAAAACTCCGGCCTCCTAGGCTGTTGATAATTACCCGGGGGACCACGGTTATTGTAGTTTCCTTGGTAATTCTGGTTGCCTTGATTTTGATACCTTGTCCCTTGAATACTTTGGCCCATGGCATAGTTTGCTTCCTCCATATCCTCTTGGATAGGCCCCTCATACATAACTTCCTACTGCATGATCGGTACGCGCTGAGATATATTGCTGATTTGCTTTTGTTGGGACTCAAGTAGCTTGTTGATAGACGACAAGCTAGAGACGATCTCATCTTCTCTACTTGTTTTCACCATAGCATGTTCAACCTTAGCCACTTTTCCAAGGACGTAAGTACCTCTAACTCTATCAGTTGGCCAATCCCTCGAATTCATCGAAATATCTTCAAACAACTTCTCGGCCTCTACGGATGTCTTAGTAAGCAATGCTCCATTAGAAGAAGCATCCAATAACACTCGTGAATCACAGTCCAATCCATTGTAGAATATGCTGATATATTGAGCTTTAGATAGTCCATGTTGAGGACACTTACGAAGCATGTCCTTGAATCTGTTAATGTCTTGCTTCATCTTAAACACCTTTGAAGGTGGCATGTATCTCTCCAAGAACCTTAACTTTAATTGCTCCCAAGTGGTGCACTCAGCTGCATTGATAGTATCGTACCAATCTCTCGCCTTTTCAGTAAGCGAGAATTTAAACAAGAGGATTTTTCTAGCATCTTCGTGTTCTCCTGTGTCTTTTTGAGTACATGCATAGCCCAAGAACTTGTTTAGACGCTGCTGTGGATCTTCGAAAGACCCTCCTGAAAAGGAGTTCCTTTCTATCATGCTAATAAGAGCTGGATGAAGATCGAAATCCGCATTAGCCCATTTCGCTCCTAGAAACCCAAAGTGTCCAGCCCCGTTATTCTTGAAAACCTCACGGATGGCTAGATTATCCGGAGTTGCTGCCATGTCTACTGTCTCTACTTCCAAATTAACTTCGGTTGTAGCTTCAATCGTTTGCAAAATCTGCCCGTCAACTTCAACTCCAAGGTTTAGAGCTTCAATTGGATCTATGATCTTAGTCTTACTCTTCTTCTTCTTCTTCTTTTTAGACGATGCTCCAATCTCAGGATTATATGGTTCAAGTTCACCTTTCTTTGATCTCGTGAGCATACACCTGAAAAGAACAAGAGAGAAAACAGTAAAACAAGAAAAATAGTCCTAATAAACTAGAAATAATATAAAGATATTTTACGCCGTCCCCGGTAACGGTGCCAGAAACTTGATGGGTGTTTTCTCAACACACAATTTAATCCTCAAGTATGAAGGATATCAATTGTAGTTTCAAAGGTGACCAAGTTATATATCGAACCCAAAGGACGGATAAATATCAATTTAATTATGTTCTAGTGAATTATGACTATGTTGGTAAGAAAATTGTTTTGATTTCAAGATTAAGTAACAACTAATAATGAAAATAACAAGAAGAAGAGATAGTAGGTTGTGATCAAGTAAGATGATAGGTAGTTCGTCAGGTCATCCAGTTTCACTTATTAATTCATA
Source organism: Pogostemon cablin (assembly GCA_023678885.1). Lineage (NCBI taxonomy): Eukaryota > Viridiplantae > Streptophyta > Magnoliopsida > Lamiales > Lamiaceae > Pogostemon > Pogostemon cablin. Next base: position 23,364,319 of record CM042995.1, read on the forward strand.
CTTTCGTGTGTCGATGTCCGACTCTGCCTTGTGGTTTATGGACGCATCACTAGACCATGCAAATTCACTCTATAGACACAAGTAAATATGCGTATGACACGTGTGAATATCCTCGGAGCAAGAGATAAAATTCACCCCCCTTTCTAGGTACTATCATAATCAATTATTTCCCGTGCACTTAGTACTCTAACCCGATTTGATCTCCCTTTGTAGGTACTATGAAATTATACTCTTTATCCTACTTATTAACCCGAATATAATTCAATTAACAAGTATTCATATAAGATAGTTCTAATAAGTCTTCGGAATCCCTTCACTTAGAATTATAACATAAAACCCTGCTCCTTAGTGAACGCACTCAATCAATAACCATGTTATGCATTCAGACTCTACACAACGATTATTGATGCACAAAACGACTATGAGTATGGATTAAAATCGCACAATCTTATATAAAATAAACCACAAGTAGTGTTGTACGGAGTTTACACACGAAAGATAAATTAACTCATGAAACCTTCATAACCCTAGAACTACCGAAGCGGCTCTAGCCTATGATTGTTCTAGGAATAATCATGGTTAGATGGACCGATCTTACTTGACTCTCCAGCGGAACTCTGTCACAGCCCCTTCGGATGGTGGAAGATCGCTTTCCTTCTAACTCTACGTCTCCTTCTCTTGGTTCTCGATCAAAAGCTCTCAAGAGCTCCCAAGCTTTTTTTCTGGACTGCATGAGCCTCCTTTTATACTTGTAATCACGTCTTTAGGGCTTGGAATGGGCTTTTCAAGTGATCACACGCGTTTTGGCCTCAAAAATCCGGATATGGTAAGTTTCTGTGCGATGGTTCGTCCTCAGCAAATAGGTCGAACCACTGGCCGCAGGTCGAACCACAGGTCGAACCCCGTTTCTGGAAGTATTCTGCACTTGGTTCTACCTCTTGTACAGGTCGAACCACTCATTCTTTGTTGAAACACAAGTTGAACTGCACCACTGGACAATTTCTGCTCCTGGTTCGACCAACTGTCAGGTCGAACCCCAACGTCGTGGTCGAATCCTCCTCGCAAACTGGTTCGACCTGATGAATAAGTCAAACCATTGAGTCATGGTCGAACCCTCTTCCGTAAGGTTCATAACGCCTGGTTCGACCTGTTGGAGAGGTCGAACCCTCCTCCAATAGGTCGAACCCACCTCTTTCTTGGCGGTTCGCGTGGCCTCGACTTTGTCTCTTCAATTCTTGGCACTTCCACTCTGATTTTGCTATAAAAACCACTCAAATAGCTCCACTAACACCTGATTCATGCTAATTCACAATATATATAGGTTTTCCATCTATTTCAACCTTTAAACTCTCCAAAATAGCACAAATTCAGGTGCTAGATTCGTGAATTTACACACTCATCAGTCAGCAATTTGTTTCACAGTGGAAATATACTCCAATTTGATTACTCCCTTCTCAACTAAATCTCTTAGAAAATGATGTCTAATGCTAATATGTTTAGTGAGTGAGTGTTGAACTGGATTTTTTGAAATGTTTATAGCACTCGTGTTATCACAGTAAATTATTAAAGTGTCAGTCTCAAGCACATAATCATCTAGCATCTTTTTTAGCCAAAGCAACTGAGTGCAACAACTTCCATCAGCAATATATTCAGATTCAACAGTGGATTGGGATATGCAATTTTGTTTTTTAGAATGCCAAGAAACAAGATTGTTACCCATGTAAAAACATCCACCACTTGTGCTCTTCCTGTCATCACAATCACCAGCCCAATCAGCATCACTGTATCCAACCAAAAAGCTGTTAGTGTCCTTTGAAAACCATAACCCCATGTTGGCAGTTCCAGCCACATATCTGATAATTCTCTTCATAGCTTTCATATGAGATTCCTTGGGATTTGCTTGGTACCTAGCACAGACACAGACACTATACATAATGTCAGGCCTACTAGCAGTTAAGTACAGAAGACTACCAATCATTGATCTATACAGAGTGTGGTCAACATCAGGGCCAACATCATCTCTGCACAGTTTCTGTGATGTTCCCATAGGTGTTTTCATAGGCTTAGCATTTTCAAGACCAAATCTTTTCACCAAGTTTTTAGCATACTTACTCTGTAAGATGAAAATACCACTATCACTTTGCTTAATTTGAAGCCCTAAAAAGTAATTTAGGTCAACAACAAGACTCATTTCAAAAGTGGTAGTCATGGATTTCATAAAGCTGTCCATCATGACTTGAGATGTTGCTCCAAATACAATGTCATCAACATAAATTTGAGCAATCAAGAAACCATTTGATTCATGCTTAATGAAAAGAGTTCTATCAGCCTCATCTCTAATGAATTCAAATTGAAGCAAGAAGTCAGTTAGTCTACCATACCATGCTCTAGGAGCTTGCTTTAGACCATACAAGCTTTTTTCAGTTTATACACATGATCAGGATAGAAAGGATCAATAAAATCTTTTGGTTGTTCAACAAAAGCTTCTTCATTTAAAATTCCATTTAAAAAAGCAGCTTTAACATCCATTTGAAACAGTTTGATACCAACAAAGCATGCAATAGCCAAAAGAAGCCTAATAGACTCTATTCTAGCTACAGGTGCAAATGTTTCATCAAAATCTATCCCTTCAACCTGTGTGTATCCTTGTGCAACAAGTCTAGCTTTGTTTCTTACTATATTACCAGGTTCATTAGTTTTGTTCTTGAAAATCCACTTAGTTCCAATGACATTAGTATTTGTAGGCCTAGGGACTAGACTCCAAACATCATTCCTAGTGAATTGTTCAAGTTCTTCATGCATAGCCTGAATCCAACATTTATCTTTTAAAGCTTCAGAAATATTTTTGGGTTCTACAGAAGAAAAATAATATTCAGCACATACCTGATTGCATATATTGGACATGCAAACTGATCTTACCACATCTCTGAATTTACCTTTCCTTCTGGCTTGAACACCAACTGAGGATTCTCCTATGATCTGTGAAGAAGGGTGATCCTTCTTATATCTGAAGTTAAGAGAATTCCTGGGAGTTCTGTGGATCTGATTCTCATCATTTTCTGATTCATTCTCAGATGTTGTAGGTAATGTGATCACTTTTGGCTCAACATTGTTCACTGGTTCTGCAATTTCAATCAGATCAGAGATGTCATCTTCCATCTTATTACCTGCAATATTAGATGAATCATCAAATACCACATTTACAGATTCTTGAACAGTTCTGGTTCTAAGATTAAAGACTCTGTATGCTTTGCTATTCTTAGAATAACATAAGAAAAGACCTTTATCACTCTTAGAATCAAACTTTGAAAGATACTCTCTATCATTCAGAATATAGCACATGCAACCAAACACATGAAAGTATTTCAGGTTGGGTTTTCTCCTATACAGCAACTCATAAGATGTAATAGAACTACCTGGTCTAAATAGAATTCTATTAGACACATGACATGCAGTGTTCAATGCCTCGGCCCAAAATCTTTTAGACACATTCATTGAAGTAAGCATGACTCTAGCCATTTCTTGCAGAGTTCTATTTTTTATTTCAGCTATACCATTTTGCTGTGGTGTTTTAGGAGATGAAAACTCTTGCACTATACCTTTCTTCTCACAGAATTAAGAAAACATGTTATTTTCAAATTCTCTACCATGATTAGTCCTAATCCTACAAATCTTAAGATTGAAAGCATTTTTGAACCTTTTGAAAAGAACTTTAAACACTTCAAACATATCTGATTTTTTTCTAATAAATTCAATCCATGAAAATCTAGAAAAATCATCTACCACAGCCAAAGAGTACTTCTTACCACCAAGACTTTCAATATCCATAGGACCTATAAGATCCATGTGAAGCAATTCAAAACATCTTGAAGATGTGCACATAGTGGTGATTTTGTGTGAAGACCTTACCTGCTTACCTTTTTGGCATGAACCACAAATGGGAGGGTCTTTGAAACTGAGCTTAGGTAAACCTTTAACAGCTTCCAACTTAACCAATTTTTGTAAATTTCTGTAATTTACATGGCCAAGTTTTTGATACCAAAGTACACTTTCATCATGTTGTGTGATGTTGCAGTAAGTGTTGTTACCAACCAGATAACAATTATCAACAGATCGATTACCAACCATCACACACTCATCAGTTTCATTCAACACAAAACATGAATTCTTGTCAAATTTCACATGCAGATTATCATCACATAATTGACTTATGCTTATCAAATTAGCACACAAACCTTCAACATGCAACACATTCTTCAAATTTGGGAAGCCTTTAACATTTAAAGTTCCTTTACCAACGATGTTACCTTTAGAGCCACCACCATAAGTAACCTTACCACCATCAAAAACTTCATAATCTTTCAAATGTTCAACATTTCCAGTCATATGTCTAGAACAACCACTATCAAAATACCATAAACCAGGTATGCATGCTTGTAAAGAAGTACAAGCCACATTAGATAGCACTTTTGGTTTTCTGACCCAAGCAGTTTTTGGTATGTGTGAATACTTGTGTGGCAACATTTCAGGCAACACATTTCCAGAGAACAAGTCATCCTCTAGTTTAAAACAAAATGGGCGAATGTGACCAGAAACTGAACAGTAATGACAGATAAAAGTTCTCTTACCTCTTTGTTTTGGAAACTTTTTAGAAAAACTTTTTGAACCAGATTTATAGGTTTTTCAAAACTAAAAGGGTTAGAATTTTCAGAAAATCCAAGACCTCTCATATCAGATTTACCAACACACAAAGCTTCATTCATGACAGATGTACTCTTAGAGTATTTTTTGAAACTTAGTGTTGAAACAGTTAATTGTTCTTGGAGTTTTGAAATTTCAACATCCTTTCTAGTAAGATTTACCTCAAGTCTTGTGATAGTTTCAATCAAACCATCATTCTCTTGGTTGACCTTTTGAAGTTCTTTCAAAAGTTCAGCAATTTTGCTTTCCAATTGCTCTTTAGATGTACCTGCTCTAGTATAAAAAACATTAGTACAATTCACATCAGAATCAGAAATCGACTGAACCTTACTTGATGCCGAAGTGGATGTTGTCACATCCAACTCAACATCTGAGTCATTTCCAGAAAGTCCTTCACTTACACATTCTGACAGAAATGCCAGCTCTTCATCCTTTGTCTCTTGATCACCTTCAGATTCATCATCACTCAAGGAGACATTTAAGTTTATCCTTCTCTTCAACAGAGTGTTAGCACATTCATTTGCATAATGACCAAAACCAGTACATTCACTACAAATGAGGGTCTTTCTAAATTCAGGATCATACTTAAGTTTTCTTTGAGTTGGTCTTCGAGTAAAAGTTTGAGTAGTACGAGTTTGAGAAGTATGAGGGGAATGTTCTATCCTAGGCTGAGTATTTGCTTTAGATTTTTTTTTCTGATTTCTCAAATAGGCTTCAAATTTCTTAGTAAGTAAAGCAATATTATCAGTGTCATCTGAAATGTCATCAACATTTTCATCCATTTGTGAAATTTCAGTAATGGTTGATGTTCTTTCAGAACATGAAGGAGCATCACTTTTAAAAACAACAACACCTTTTCTTTCATACGCAGAATCTTGTTGAGACATATTCATTTCATAGGTTTTCAAAATGCTCATAAGCTCATTATGACTCATAGTATCAATATTCCTAGCTTCTTCTATAGCACAAACTTTACTATTAAATCTCCTAGGAAGTGTACGAAGGGTTTTGTTTACTAACCTGGAATTTGAAATTGGATCACCAAGTGATTGCAGCTCATTCACGACTTCATACAGCCTTTCATTGTAAGAGTTGATAGTCTCATCTTCTTTCATCCTCAAGCTTTTAAACGTCGTGCTCAGCAGCCTTGCCTTTGCTCTTTTGACACTACCAGAACCTTCACAGTGTTCTTGTAGTCTATCTCATGCATCTTTAGCAGATATGCAGTTCTGAATCAAGTTGAACATCACAGGATCAACCGAAGAGCTGATTGCATTGAGAGCTTTGCAGTTGTGTGCAGATAAATTGCTCTCCTCGGCAGTCCAATTGAGTTCATCTTTGAGAATCTGATCTCCATCTTTATCTTCTTCAGTGGGAGGTGTCCATCCAGACAGAATGATCTTCCAAGCTCTATCGTCACATGCTTTGATGTATGACCTCATCCGGGTTTTCCATAAGGCATAATTTGTTCCATCAAGAATGGGAGGATGGGTGACGGATGCAGAGTAATCCATGATAACTCAACACTTAACACCAGGAATCAACACTTAGTAACATCAAGTGTTGGCTCTGATGCCACTTGTCGGGTGCCCAATGGTGCAAAGTGTGTTTTTGGTACGATGTAGTCCTAAGTGTGGCGACACTTTGAACAACACTATATGTATCAGAATGTAACTTAACTAAGTATAGAACAAGTTGTAAATCAGCGGAAGCCTTAACACACGAAGTACTCAATCTTTCCACAAACTCTTGAAAGTTTGTGGCGGCCTCATAGCACAAATATCACTATTAGAAAATGTGATTATAAAAACAAATTCTAAAAGATGGAAACAATTCTTCCACCCTTCGAATACAAAATCGGATCTAAAATCCAAACACGTTCCCAAATGGCAGAACCTAGACTTGTTAGAATCTAAGCCTACTTCACATGTGGGCTTCCACTGCCTGTGAACAGCGCACACAAAACGTACGGGAATAACAGTAGACAACTGATGTTGAACCAAGTGTTACAACACCAATACAAACACTATGACAGAAAACTATCTAGGATCTTTTACACTGTATAGTGGGATTTCCTTTTCAATCGAATCAAATCGATCACTTGACTTGGCAACTAGCAGCTTCTATTTATAGATGGCTGCAGGCTCCAAATGATGAGTGGCTCACGTGGGAGGTGTAAAAACCACCCATGCAGACTTAAATAACCGCCCACTAAGTGAGGTAGTTATTTTCGCCTTCTAGATCCTTCTAGACCTTCCGGATCTTTCCAGTTTGCTCAAGGGTCTTCAAAGTCTGCGTTTGACATGGTATTTGCATCCAACACGTTCAACACTTAAACCGCAACAACTCTGAAAGCAACATTAAGCACAACACCAGTCGAAACAACAAAATAACGTTAGTGGTTAATAAAACAACTGGTGGAGGACATGTGTGATTCCAGATGTGATGACACTGGTCTCAACACTTCAACAGATTCAAGTATTCTTGAATCATTCAAGTATTTTTGAAATCGATTTACCTCTTCAAGTATATAATCTCAAGTATTCTTTCTTCAAGAGGAATAAGAGGATCGATTCAAGTATTCTTGAATCATTCAAGTATTTTTGGAATCGGTTTCCCTCTTCAAGTATATAATCTCAAGTATTCTTTAAGAAGAAGAATAAGAGGATCGATTCAAGTATTTTTTAAAATCGACTTATCTCTTCAAGTAGATAATCGATTCAAGTATGTATTATTTAAGATGAATAAGAGGTTAAAATAATGTATTTTATTATTCTAGTTATTAATCTTAAATAGATAATAAATTAAAAAATTATTTATAGAAATTAAGAACAAAATATTAATTAAAAATAAAAATTATGTTTATTTGAGATAATAATAAATAAAAATAAACATACAGATAATTTAAGAAAAATAATTCAAATTAGAAATATATATCAAAATATAAATTAAAAATATATTTATCTTTTCTTACATGTGCGCCTCATTAATTTATCATAAAATAAATTCTTTTTTTTATTTTGATTGATGACTAATTAAATTTTGAATATCTTTATGTATTCATTTTGGTATCATTATTTAATTACTAAATCTTTTAGACAAATTCTCTTGTGAGACGCTATTTATGTGAGACGCTTTGTGAGACGTGTTAAAGTATGTCTATTTTTAGATAAAATATGCTTAATGATTGTTAAAGTATGTTTTCTAAAGTATGCTGAATTATGCATTAAAGTATAATTTCAGCATACTATAATATAATTTATTATTGACATACTTTAATTACAGATAAACATATTTTATCTCTACAATAAGCATACTTTAATGATGGGTTGACCCGTCTCATACCCGTCTCGCAAATAACCCGTCTCACAAGAGAGTTTCTCAATCTTTTATTGTAAATAAATTAATAAGAATAAATTTAAATTATATATAAAGGAAAAAAAGAATATTTCGTATAATATTTTCTCACACATCACCTATAAATAAACCTTTTTGGTTATTCATTCCAAACACACACACATTCGATTTTTCAAGAGGAATAGAAGTTTTCTTCAAGTTCCTCTAGAAAATTAAATTATAAAAAGTATAAAAATTAATTTTGATAGAGCGAGATTCGATTCACTTCTAAATAATTGAATCTCATTCACCTCTAAAGAATCAATTCAAGTATTCTTCAAGAATCAATTCAAGTATTCTTCAAGATGAAAAGAATCAATTCAAGTATTTTTCAAGATGAATAAGAGAATCGATTTAAATATTTTTCAAGAGGAATAAGATAATCGATAGATTCAAGTGTTCATTAATCATTCAAGTATGTTTGAAATCGATTTACCTCTTCAAGTATATAATCTCAAGTATTCTTTCTTCAAGAGGAATAAGAGGATCGATTCAAGTATTCTTGAATCATTCAAGTATTTTTGAAATCGGTTTACCTCTTCAAGTATATAATCTCAAGTATTCTTTAAGAAGAGGAATAAATGGATCAATTCAAGTATTTTTTAAATAGACTTATCTATTCAAGTAGATAATCGATTCAAGTATATATTCTTTAAGATGAATAAGAGGTTAAAATAATGTATTTTATTATTCTACTTATTAATCTTAAATAGATAATAAATTAAATATTTTTTTATAGAAATTAAGAACAAAATATTAATTAAATATAAAAATTATGTTTATTTGAGATAATAATAAATAAAAATAAACATACACATAATTTAAGAAAAAAATTCAAATTAGAAATATATATCAAAATATAAATTAAAAATATATTTATCTTTTTTCTTACATATGCACCTCAATAATTTATCATAAAATAAATTCTTTTTATTTTTATTTTGATTGATGATTAATTAAATTTTGAATATCTTTATGTATTTATTTGGCTATCATTATTTAATTACTAAATCTTTCATTGTAAATAAATTAATAAGAATAAATTTAAATTATATATAAAGGAAAAAGAGAATATTCCATTAATTATTCTCTCACACACTACCTATAAATAAACCTTTTTAGTTATTCATTCCAAACGCACACACATTCGATTTTTCAAGAGGAATAAAAGCTTTTTCAAGTTTCTCTAGATAATTGAATTATAAAAATATAAAATTTTATTTTGATGGAGCGAGATTCAATTCACTTCTAAATAATTAAATCTCATTCACCTCTAAAGAATCAATTCAAGTTTTCTTCAAGAATCAATTCAAGCATTCTTCAAGATGAAAAGAATCAATTCAAGTATTTTTCAAGATGAATAAGGGAATCGATTTAAGTATTTTTCAAGAGGAATAAGATAATCGATCGATTCAAGTATTCTTGAATCATTCAAGTATTTTTGAAATCGATTTACCTCTTCAAGTATATAATCTCAAGTGTTCTTTCTTCAAGAGGAATAAGAGGGTCGATTCAAGTATTCTTGAATCATTCAAGTATTTTTGGAATCGGTTTACCTCTTCAAGTATATAATCTCAAGTATTCTTGAAGAAAAGGAATAAGAGGATCGACTCAAGTATTTTTTAAATCGACTTATTTCTTCAAGTAGATAATCGATTCAAGTATATATTCTTTAAGATGAATAAGAGGTTAAAATAATGTATTTTATTATTCTATTTATTAATCTTAAATAGATAATAAATTAAAAAATTATTTATAGAAATTAAGAACAAAATATTAATTAAAAATAAAAATTATGTTAATTTGAGATAATAATAAATAAAAATAAACATACACATAATTTAAGAAAAAAAGTTCAAATTAGAAATATATATCAAAATATAAATTAAAAATATATTTATCTTTTCTTACATGTGCACCTCAATAATTTATCATAAAATAAATTATTTTTATTTTTATTTTGATTGATGATTAATTAAATTTTGAATATCTTTATGTATTTATTTGGCTATCATTATTTAATTACTAAATCTTTTATTGTAAATAAATTAATAAGAATAAATTTAAATTATATATAAAGGAAAAAAAGAATATTCCACTAAATATTCTCTCACACACTACCTATAAATAAACCATTTTAGTTATTCATTCCAAACGCACACACATTCGATATTTCAAGAGGAATAGAAGTTTTCTTCAAATTTATCTAGATAATTGAATTATAAAAAGTATAAAATTTTATTTTGCGAGATTCAATTCACTTCTAAATAATTGAATATCATTCACCTCTAAAGAATCAATTCAAGTTTTCTTCAAGAATCAATTCAAGCATTCTTCAAGATGAAAAGAATCAATTCAAGTATTTTTCAAGATGAATAAGAGAATCGATTTAAGTATTTTTCAAGAGGAATAAGATAATCGATCGATTCAAGTATTCTTGAATCATTCAAGTATTTTTGAAATCGATTAACTTCTTCAAGTATATAATCTCAAGTATTCTTTCTTCAAGAGGAATAAGAGGGTCGATTCAAGTATTCTTGAATCATTCAAGTATTTTTGGAATCGGTTTACCTCTTCAAATATATAATCTCAAGTATTCTTTAAGAAGATGAATAAGAGGATAGATTTAAGTATTTTTTAAATCAAATTACCTCTTCAAGTAGATAATCGATTCAAGTATATATTCTTTGAGATGAATAAGAGGTTAAAATAATGTATTTTATTATTCTACTTATTAATATTAAATAGATAATAAATTTATTTTTTTATAGAAATTAAGAACAAAATATTAATTAAAAATAAAAATTATGTTTATTTGAGATAATAATAAATAAAAATAAACATACACATAATTTTAGAAAAAAAATTCAAATTAGAAATATAAATTAAAATATAAATTAAAAATATATTTATCTTTTCTTACATGTGCACCTCAATAATTTATCATAAAATAAATTCTTTTTATTTTTATTTTGATTGATGATTAATTAAATTTTGAATATCTTTATATATTTATTTGGGGATCATTATTTAATCACTAAATCTTTTATTGTAAATAAATTAATAAGAATAAATTTAAATTATATATAAAGGAAAAAAAGAATATTCCATATAATATTCTCTCACACATCACCTATAAATAAGCCTTTTTGGTTATTCATTCCAAACACACACACATTCGATTTTTCAAGAGGAATTGAAGTTTTCTTCAAGTTCCTCTAGATAATTGAATTATAAAAAGTATAAAATTTATTTTGATGTAGCGAGATTCGATTCACTTCTAAATAATTGAATCTCATTCACCTCTAAAGAATCAATTCAAGTATTCTTCAAGAATCAATTCAAGCATTCTTCAAGATGAAAAGAATCAATTCAAGTATTTTTCAAGATGAATAAGAGAATCGATTTAAGTATTTTTCAAGAAGAATAAGATAATCGATCGATTTAAGTATTCTTGAATCATTCAAGTATTTTTGAAATCGATATACTTCTTCAAGTATATAATCTAAAGTATTCTTTCTACAAGAGGAATAAGAGGATCGATTCAAGTATTCATGAATCATTCAAGTATTTTAGAAATCGGTTTACCTCTTCAAGTATATAATCTCAAGTATTCTTTAAGAAGAGGAATAAGATGATCGATTTAGGTATTTTTTAAATTGACTTATCTCTTCTGGTAGATAATCGATTCAAGTATATATTCTTTAAGATGAATAAGAGGTTAAAATAATGTATTTTATTATTCTACTTATTAATCTTAAATATATAATAAATTAAAAATTTTTATATAGAAATTAAGAACAAAATATTAATTAAAAATAAAAATTATATTTATTAGAGATAATAATAAATAAAAATACACATACACATAATTTAAGAAAAAAAATTCAAATAAGAAATATATATCAAAATATAAATTAAAAATATATTTATCTTTTCTTACATGTGCTCCTCAATAATTTATCATAAAATAAATTCTTTTTATTTTTATTTTGATTGATGATTAATTAAATTTTGAATATCTTTATATATTTATTTCAGTTTTATTATTTAATTACTAAATCTTTTATTGTAAATAAATTAATAAGAATAAATTTAAATTATATATAAATGAAAAAAAGAATATTTCAATAAATATTCTCTCTCACACTTCCTATAAATAAATCTTTTTGGTTATTCATTCCAAACAAAAACACATTTGATTTTTCCAGAGGAATAAAAGATTTCTTCAAGTTTCTCTAGATAATTGAATTATAAAAAGTATAAAATTTTATTTTGAAGGAGCAAGATTCGATTCACTTCTAAATAAATGAATCTCATTCACCTCTAAAGAATCAATTCAAATATTCTTCAAGAATCAATTCAAGCATTCTTCAAGATGAAAAGAATCAATTCAAGTATTTTTCAAGATAAATAAGAGAATCGATTTTAGTATTTTTCAAGAGGAATAAGATAATCGATCGATTCAAATATTCTTGAATCATTCAAGTATTTTTGAAATCAATTTACCTCTTCAAGTATATAATCTCAAGTATTCTTTCTTCAAGAGAAATAAGAGGATCGCTTCAAGTATTCTTGAAACATTCAAGTATTTTAAGAATCGGTTTACCACTTCAAGTATATAATCTCAAGTATTCTTTAAGAAGAGGAATAAGAGGATCGATTCAAGTATTTTTTAAATCGACTTATCTCTTCAAGTAGATAATCTATTCAAATATATATTCTTTAAGATGAATAAGAGGTTAAAATAATGTATTTTATTATTCTAGTTGTTAATCTTAAATAGATAATAAATTAAAAATTTATTTATAGAAATTAAGAACAAAATATTAATTAAAAATAAAAATTATGTTTATTTGAGATAATAATAAATAAAAATAAACATACACATAATTTAAGAAAAAAAATTCAAATTAGAAATATATATCAAAATATAAATTAAAAATATTTTTATCTTTTCTTACATGTGCACCTCAATAATTTATCATAAAATAAATTCTTTTTATTTTTATTTTGATTGATGATTAATTAAATTTTGAATATCTTTATATATTTATTTGGGGATCATTATTTAATTACTAAATCTTTTATTGTAAATAAATTAATAAGAATAAATTTAAATTATATATAAAGGAAAAAAAGAATATTCCATATAATATTCTCTCACACATCACCTATAAATAAGCCTTTTTGGTTATTCATTCCAAACACACAGACATTCGATTTTTCAAGAGGAATAAAAGTTTTCTTCAAGTTCCTCTAGATAATTGAATTATAAAAAGTATAAAATTTATTTTGATGTAGCGAGATTCGATTCACTTCTAAATAATTGAATCTCATTCACCTCTAAAGAATCAATTCAAGTATTCTTCAAGAATCAATTCAAGTATTTTTCAAGATGAATAAGAGAATCAATTTAAGTATTTTTCAAGAGGAATAAGATAATCGATCGATTTAAGTATTCTTGAATCATTCAAGTATTTTTGAAATCGATTTACTTCTTCAAGTATATAATCTAAAGTATTTTTTCTACAAGAGGAATAAGAGGATCGATTCAAGTATTCATGAATCATTCAAGTATTTTAGGAATCGGTTTACCTCTTCAAGTATATAATCTCAAGTATTCTTTAAGAAGAGGAATAAGATGATCGATTTAGGTATTTTTTAAATTGACTTATCTCTTCATGTAGATAATCGATTCAAGTATATATTCTTTAAGATGAATAAGAGGTTAAAATAATGTATTTTATTATTCTACTTATTAATCTCAAATAAATAATAAATTAAAATTTTTTATATAGAAATTAAGAACAAAATATTAATTAAAAATAAAAATTATATTTATTAGAGATAATAATAAATAAAATACACATACACATAATTTAAGAAAAAAATATTCAAATAAGAAATATATATCAAAATATAAATTAAAAATATATTTATCTTTTCTTACATGTGCTCCTCAATAATATATCATAAAATAAATTCTTTTTATTTTTATTTTGATTGATGATTAATTAAATTTTGAATATCTTTATATATTTATTTGGGTTTCATTATTTAATTACTAAATCTTTTATTGTAAATAAATTAATAAGAATAAATTTAAATTATATATAAAGGAAAAAAAAGAATATTCCAATAAATATTCTCTCTCACACTTCCTATAAATAAACCTTTTTGATTATTCATTCCAAACACAAACACATTTGATTTTTCCAGAGGAATAAAAGATTTCTTCAAGTTTCTCTAGATAATTGAATTATAAAAAGTATAAAATTTTATTTTGATGGAGCGAGATTCGATTCACTTCTAAATAATTGAATCTCATTCACCTCTAAAGAATCAATTCAAATATTCTTCAAGAATCAATTCAAGAATCCTTCAAGATGAAAAGAATCAATTCAAGTATTTTTCAAGATAAATAAGAGAATCGATTTTAGTATTTTTCAAGAGGAATAAGATAATCGATCGATTCAAGTAATCTTGAATCATTCAAGTATTTTTGAAATCGATTTACCTCTTCAAGTATATAATCTCAAGTATTATTTCTTCAAGAGGAATAAGAGGATCGCTTCAAGTATTCTTGAAACATTCAAGTATTTTTAGAATAGGTTTACCACTTCAAGTATATAATCTCAAGTATTCTTTAAGAAGAGGAATAAGAGGATCGATTCAAGTATTTTTTAAATCGACTTATCTCTTCAAGTAGATAATCTATTCAAATATATATTCTTTAAGATGAATAAGAGGTTAAAATAATGTATTTTATTATTCTAGTTGTTAATCTTAAATAGATAATAAATTAAGAACAAAATATTAATTAAAAAAAATTATGTTTATTTGAGATAATAATAAATAAAAATAAACATACACATAATTTAAAAAAAATTCAAATTAGAAATATATATCAAAATATAAATTAAAAATATATTTATCTTTTCTTACATGTGCACCTTAATAATTTATCATAAAATAAATTCTTTTTATTTTTATTTTGATTGATGACTAATTAAATTTTGAATATCTTTATGTATTTATTTTGGGATCATTATTTAATTACTAAATCTTTTATTGTAAATAAATTAATAAGAATAAATTTAAATTATATATAAAGGAAAAAAAGAATATTCTATATAATATTCTCTCACATCACCTATAAATAAGTCTTTTTGGTTATTCATTCCAAACACACACACATTCGATTTTTCAAGAGGAATGGAAGTTTTCTTCAAGTTCCTCTAGATAATTGAATTATAAAAAGTATAAAAATTTATTTTGATGGAGCGAAATTCGATTCACTTCTAAATAATTGAATCTCATTCACCTCTAAAGAATCAATTCAAGTATTCTTCAAGAATCAATTCAAGCATTCTTCAAGATGAAAAGAATCAATTCAAGTATTTTTCAAGATGAATAAGAGAATCGATTTAAGTATTTTTCAAGAGGAATAAGATAATC
Source organism: Pogostemon cablin (assembly GCA_023678885.1). Lineage (NCBI taxonomy): Eukaryota > Viridiplantae > Streptophyta > Magnoliopsida > Lamiales > Lamiaceae > Pogostemon > Pogostemon cablin. The sequence continues at coordinate 23,379,877 of CM042995.1, forward strand.
GATCGATTCAAGTATTCTTGAATCATTCAAGTATTTTTGAAATCGATTTACCTCTTCAAGTATATAATCTAAAGTATTCTTTCTACAAGAGGAATGGGAGGATCGATTCAAGTATTCATGAATCATTCAAGTATTTTAGGAATTGGTTTACCTCTTCAAGTATATAATCTCAAGTATTCTTTAAGAAGAGGAATAAGATGATCGATTTAAGTATTTTTTAAATTGACTTATCTCTTCAGGTAAATAATCGATTCAAGTATATATTCTTTAAGATGAATAAGAGGTTAAAATAATGTATTTTATTATTCTACTTATTAATCTTAAATAGATAATAAATTAAATTTTTTTATAGAAATTAAGAACAAAATATTAATTAAAAATAAAAATTATGTTTATTAGAGATAATAATAAATAAAAATAAACATACACATAATTTAAGAAAAAAATTCAAATAAGAAATATATATCAAAATATAAATTAAAAATATATTTATCTTTTCTTACATGTGCTCCTCAATAATTTATCATAAAATAAATTCTTTTTATTTTTATTTTGATTGATGATTAATTAAATTTTGAATATCTTTACATATTTATTTGGGTATCATTATTTAATTACTAAATCTTTTATTATAAATAAATTAATAAGAATAAATTTAAATTATATATAAAGGAAAAAAAAGAATATTCCATTAAATATTCTCTCTCACACTACCTATAAATAAACTTTTTTGGTTATTCATTCCAAACACACACACATTCGATTTTTCGAGAGGAATAAAAGCTTTCTTCAAGTTTTTCTAGATAATTGAATAATAAAAAAGTATAAAATTTTATTTTGATGGAGCGAGATTCGATTTACTTCTAAATAATTGAATCTCATTCACCTCTAAAGAATCAATTCAAATATTCTTCAAGAATCAATTCAAACATTTTTCAAGATGAAAAGAATCAATTCATGTATTTTTCAAGATAAATAAGAGAATCGATTTTAGCATTTTTCAAGAGGAATAAGATAATCGATCTTCTTGAATCATTCAAGTATTTTTGAAATCGATTTACCTCTTCAAGTATATAATCTCAAGTATTCTTTCTTCAAGAGGAATAAGAGGATCGCTTCAAGTATTCTTGAATCATTCAAGTATTTTTAGAATCGGTTTACCACTTCAAGTATATAATCTCAAGTATTCTTTAAGAAGAGGAATAAGAGGATCGATTCAAGTATTTTTTAAATCGATTTATCTCTTCAAGTAGATAATCTATTCAAATATATATTCTTTAAGATGAATAAGAGGTTAAAATAATGTATTTTATTATTCTAGTTGTTAATCTTAAATAGATAATAAATTAAAAATTATTTATAGAAATTAAGAACAAAATATTAATTAAAAATAAAAATGATATTTATTTGAGATAATAATAAATAAAAATAAACATACACATAATTTAAGAAAAAAATTCAAATTAGAAATATATATCAAAGTATAAATTAAAAATATATTTATCTTTTCTTACTTGTGCACCTCATTAATTTATCATAAAATAAATTCTTTTTTTTTTAATTTGATTGATGACTAATTAAATTTTGAATATCTTTATGTATTTATTTTGGTATCATTATTTAATTATTAAATCTTTTATTGTAAATAAATTAATAAGAATAAATTTAAATTATATATAAAGGAAAAAAAGAATATTCCATATAATATTCTCTCACACACTACCTATAAATAAGCATTTTTGATTATTCATTCCAAACACACATACATTTGATTTTTCAAGAGGAATTGAAGTTTTTTTCAAGTTCCTCTAGATAATTTAATTATAAAAAGTATAAAAATTTATTTTGATGGAGCGAGATTCGATTAACTTTTAAATAATTGAATCTCATTCAACTCTAAAGAATCAATTCAAGTATTCTTCAAGAATCAATTCAATCATTCTTCAAGATGAAAAATAATCAATTCAAGTATTTTTCAAGGTGAATAATAGAATATATCGATTCAAGTATTTTTCAAGAGGAATAAAATAATCGATCGATTCAAGTATTCTTGAATCATTCAAGTATTTTTGAAATCGATTTACCTCTTCAAGTATATAATCTCAAGTATTCTTTCTTCAAGAGGAATAAGAGGATTGATTCAAGTATTCTTGAATCATTCAAGTATTTTTGGAATCGGTTTACCTCTTCAAGTATATAATCTCAAGTATTCTTTAAGAAGTGGAATAAGAGGATCGATTCAAGTATTTTTTAAATCGACTTATCTCTTCAAGTAGATAATCGATTCAAGTATATATTCTTTAAGATGAATAAGAGGTTAAAATAATGAATTTTATTATTCTATTTATTAATCTTAAATAGATAATAAATTAAAAAATTATTTATAGAAATTAAGAACAAAATATTAATTAAAAATAAAAATTATGTTTATTTGAGATAATAATAAATAAAAATAAACATACACATAATTTAAGAAAAAAAATTCAAATTAGAAATATATATCAAAATATAAATTAAAAATATAATTATCTTTTCTTACATGTGCACCTCATTAATTTATCATAAAATAAAATTTTTTTTCTTAATTTTTATTGATGACTAATTAAATTTTGAATATCTTTATGTATTTATTTAGGTATCATTATTTAATTACTAAATCTTTTATTGTAAATATATTAATAATAATAAATTTAAATTATATATAAAGGAAAAAAATAATATTCCATATAATATTCTCTCACACATCACCTATAAATAAGCCTTTTTGGTTATTCATTCCAAACACACACATTCGATTTTTCAAGAGAAATAGAAGTTTTCTTCTAGTTCCTCTAGATAATTTAATTATAAAAAGTATAAAAATTTATTTTGATGGAGCGAGATTCGATTCACTTCTAAATAATTGAATCACATTCACCTCTAAAGAATCAATTCAAATATTCTTCAAGAATCAATTCAAGCATTCTTCAAGATGAAAAGAATCAATTCAAGTATTTTTCAAGATGAATAAGAGAATCGATTTAAGTATTTTTCAAGAGGAATAAGATAATCGATCGATTCAAGTATTCTTGAATCATTCAAGTATTTTTTAAATCGATTTACCTCTTCAAGTATATAATCTAAAGTATTCTTTCTACAAGAGGAATAAGAGGATCGATTCAAGTATTCATGAATCATTCAAGTATTTTAGGAATTGGTTTACCTCTTCAAGTATATATAATCTCAAATATTCTTTAAGAAGAGGAATAAGATGATCGATTTAAGTATTTTTTAAATTGACTTATCTCTTCAGGTAGATAATCGATTCAAGTATATATTCTTTAAGATGAATAAGAGGTTTAAATAATGTATTTTATTATTCTACTTATTAATCTTAAATAGATAATAAATTAAATTTTTTTTATAGAAATTAAGAACAAAATATTAATTAAAAATAAAATTATGTTTATTAGAGATAATAATAAATAAAAATAAACAGACACATAATTTAAGAAAAAAATTCTAATAAGAAATATATATCAAAATATAAATTAAAAATATATTTATCTTTTCTTACATGTGCTCCTCAATAATTTATCATAAAATAAATTCTTTTTATTTTTATTTTGATTGATGATTAATTAAATTTTGAATATCTTTATATATTTATTTAGATATCATTATTTAATTACTAAATCTTTTATTGTAAATAAATTAATAAGAATAAATTTAAATTATATATGAAGGAAAAAAAAAGAATATTCCATTACATATTCTCTCTCACACTACCTATAAATAAACCTTATTGGTTATTCATTACAAACACACACACATTCGATTTTTCCAGAAGAATAAAAGCTTTCTTCAAGTTTCTCTAGATAATTGAATTATAAAAAGTATAAAATTTTATTTTGATGGAGCGAGATTCGATTTACTTCTAAATAATTGAATCTCATTCACCTCTAAAGAATCAATTCAAATATTCTTCAAGAATCAATTCAAACATTCTTCAAGATGAAAAGAATCAATTCAAGTATTTTTCAAGATAAATAAGAGAATCGATTTTAGCATTTCTCAAGAGGAATAAGATAATCGATCGATTCAAGTATTCTTGAATCATTCAAGTATTTTTGAAATCGATTACCTCTTCAAGTATATAATCTCAAGTATTCTTTCTTCAAAAAGAATAAGAGGATCGCTTCAAGTATTCTTGAATCATTCAAGTATTTTTAGAATCGGTTTACCACTTCAAGTATATAATCTCAAGTATTCTTTAAGAAGAGGAATAAGAGGATCGATTCACGTATTTTTTAAATCGACTTATCTCTTCAAGTAGATAATCTATTCAAATATATATTCTTTAAGATGAATAAGAGGTTAAAATAATGTATTTTATTATTCTAGTTGTTAATCTTAAATAGATAATAAATTAAAAAATTATTTATAGAAATTAAGAACAAAATATTAATTAAAAATAAAAATTATATTTATTTGAGATAATAATAAATAAAAATAAACATACACATAATTTAAGAAAAAAATTTCAAATTAGAAATATATATCAAAATATAAATTAAAAATATATTTATTTTTTCTTACATGTGCACCTCATTAATTTATCATAAAATAATTTTTTTTTTTAATTTGATAAAACGGCTTCATCTCTTGTATGAGTTGCACCCCACGTACGAGAGCTCCAATAAACTAAGAGAATATTGAACTAGTTTGCTCACTATATGAGACTCACAATGATACCCTAAGATATGCAACTAGTATGCAATGTATGCTTTCACACTTTCAAAATATGAAGGTTTTCAAGGTTTTCAAGGTTTTCAAGATGATAAGATCATAAGACCATGATTTTGTGATGATTTTGTGATGCTAAGCTCCAAAGATGAATGCCCTATTTATAGGCATTATGATGAGTGATATTTTCACCCAGATTTTAGTATTTTTTTATGTGAGTTTTCGTATATTTTTATCCGTATTTGTGTTATACTTGGTTGTATTATATGTTTTTATGAAATGTATGTGAATGAGCTTAAACCTATGATTTTCAGTATTTAAGGGATGCTAGACATGATAAGGAAGATGTAGGAAAAAATGGATCTCAATTCGGAGTTGAAACGAGGGAGAACGAGCTAAAACAGTGAAGGAAACAGGGCACGACAAAGCACGACTCGTGTTCTGAAGCTCGACCCATGTTCTGTCGCACGACTCGTGTCGTGTCTGGAGTCAGAAAAAAATCAGAATCCTTCTAGAAGCTTCCCAAGGGATATAAATACCCAATACTTCAATGTTTTTTATCAGATCCGAATTCCAGGCCTGCACACACACATCACACACAATTCTCTCCATTTCACACCATCATCTTCATTCATTCACCATCCATTAGATCTACCATCATCCTACCAATAATTTCTATATCCAAGTGAAGGAAAAGGATCAAGGAAGAGAGGAAAGTGCAAAGAAGGGAAGGAGATCACCATTGAAGATAGATCAAGGGAGTTTCCATTCAATATTTGTATTAAACCTCATAGTTTATCATGATTTGTAAGGATTTAATTGTCTATGTTAATTTCTTTATGAATATGGTAGGCTAATCTCCCTTGTGAGATTAGCAACATGAGAGTTGTTGGATAATTTTGAGATTTGTGTATTTAAATTCATATGTTGATTGGGTTAATTAATTTTCTATCATTGATTATTAATTGCTTGATTTATTTTGTTGATTTGTGTGTTTAGTTGTACTAGATATGTAATTAGATTGAGAAATCAATTATATGCTTAGGATACTTAAGTGAATCATTTCATCAAACATTTCATGTGCATTATAAATTGTAAAGAGATTGAGAAATTCTTTAGAGTTTAGAACCCTTTGATAGGACATATGGTTGGTTTGATTGAGAAATTGATTAATCATGTGAAGGGACTCTTAATTCAAGTTTAGTACCTAGTTGGAATTGTTTGAATGAGAACCAATAATTTGTGTTTATTGAGATTAAGATCCTATTCATCTTGAGAAGGAGTTTAGGTGAATTTAGTGTTGGCCCTTAGTTTAAACCCATGATCATATGAATTTGATGCATTTATCCTAGGATTTCCACTTCTTAATTGTTGTTAATCTCACTTTTACTCAACTTGAAAAATCACTCATTTCATCCATCTATTTTGTTTGCTAATCATTGCTTGCTTGCTTGCTTTGATTGATTTAATTTCTTGTTTGATCATACTACCCCTCGATGATTCATCTCTATAAAATTACAATAAACGTGATATCGTTTAAGCACTAGCGCCGACCTCCCTGTAGTTCGATAAATTATTTTAATTGGTCATCTCTACTATAAAATGGCTAATCAAATGGCGCCGTTTCCGGGGAGGCAACGGTTGCTAGTAGCTCGAAGAAGGATCGTTTCGAGTGATCTTAATAGAGACATTTTAATTTTTGTTGTTTATTTTATTTGCTTTTGAAAGTCTTGTTCTAACTTCTCTCATTTTGAAGGTGTATGCAAACAAGATCCAAGGGGAAACAAGTTGAACCAATTGATCTAGAGCTTGAACACACTTGTAGAAGAAGGAGAAAGGAGAACAATCTTAAGTGTAATCAAATGGAGAATTTTCAAGGAGATAATCGTGTGAAAATAGAGCATGATGGGAAAGGAGGACAACATGTGAACGTGCAAGACAACTTACCTCAACCTCCTCAAAATGCCTATCAAAACCATGGAGCTTTCAACAATCAAGCTTTGCTTCAACAAATGGTGCAACAAGCTTTGCTTCAACAAGGATATCCACAAGCTTATGCACCTCCTCAACAAGCTTATGTGCCACCACCACCACCTCCGGTGCAACATGGAATTCATAATGATCAAAGGGTGATAAGGAATTTCTTCATGCCACGGGCAATACCACAAATGATGGGACCACCAATCCATGCCAACAACTTTGAATTTAAAATGGGCTTGATTTCTATAGTGAGAGAGCAACAATTTAGTGAAACCCCGAATGAAGATCCCAATGCTCATATAGCTCAATTTATTGAGATTGCCAACACCGTGAAGATGAATGGGGTGAGCGAGAATTGTATCAAGATGAGACTGTTTCCGTTTTCATTGAGGGATAGAGCTCGAACATGGCTATCTACCATTACTTCGGGTACGTGTAACACTTGGGATGAGCTAGCACAAATATTTTTGAACAAGTACTTCCCACCTTCCAAGACACTTCAAATGAAGAGCTTGATTACTCAATTCAAGAAAATGCCTCAAGAGAGCTTTTATGAAGCGTGGGAATGGTTTAAGTATATGCTACGCAAGTGTCCATAACATGATTTTCCGGAGAATCAACAAGTTGGATTTTTCTATCAAGGATTAGTGAATGGGCAAAGAGTACTTGTTGATGCTTCGGCGAGTGGATCCGTAATTGGAGTGAATCCGGAAAGGGATATAAGGATTTTTGATGAGATTGCTATAAATGTTTACCAATGGCCATTGGAGAGAGTAAGTGGATGCTATGGTTTTGAGAGTTTTGATCAAGGGCAACAGTTTAGTGTGAAGAGTGCTAGTGTGGATTCAAGTGTGCCAAGCATGGAAAAGATAGTGGCGGAGGTCATGAAACAAATGAGCTTGAACCAAGGTATGAATAATCAAGGAGCAAATATGGTTGAAGGGGTACAAGTTGAACAAGGTGTGACTCATCCGAGTATTGTGAGTGGAGAACAATGGGCCAACTCCATGCCACGTGTGGAAGATGTATCATACATGCAAGGAAGAAACTACCAAGGGAATTACCAAAATAATTTCCAAGGTAGTTTCAACCAAAGTCAAGGGAACTATCCACAAAGGCAAGGAGGTTTTAATAATCAAAGTGGAGGAAGCTCATACCCACAACAATAAAGGCAAGGCAACTTCTCCTACTCTAATTCGAGCAATGCGGTTGCGTATCCTCCGAGATATCAACCGGGCTCTAAGGCACCGAACAATGAGGGAAGAGCATCGATTGATGAGCTACTTGAACAATTGATCGCATCTAACAAAGCTCGAGATGAAGCATCGAAAAAGGCGAAAGAAGAAAATGAAAAGAGGCTCAAAGCTTTGGAGTATAATGTGGGGCAAATCTCAAGTACCTTGAGTGCTCAATAAAAGGGAAAATTTTCGGCCACAACCGAGGTAAATCCAAAGGCTCAATGTTTGCTGGTTGATATGAAAGTGGAACGAAAGGTTGAAGAAGGCTTGGTGGAGAGTAAGGTAGTTGGAGAAAAGAAAGAAGAGCAAAAGCCTAAATGGATACCTAAGTGGAAAAGGGTGCAAGAGGAAAAGAAAGTGGAAGAAAAGGGTAAAGAAGAGGAGTACAAACGTGATTATTGGGGTATTCCTATCACTCCATTCCCTATTCCCTATCCCCAAATATTTGTAAAGGAGGAGAAGAAAAAAGAATTTGAGGAGCATGTGAAAAATCTCAAGAAAAAGTATGAGGAGAAAAGGAAAGAAGAGCAACCCGAAGCAAGTGGATCAATGCAAAAAGGGAGACCTATAAAAGTTGGTGATCCGGGGAAGTTCATAATTCCTTGTGATTTTGAAGGGAAGGGTACCCTTGATGCATTGTGTGACTTGGGGGCAAGCGTCAACGTGATGTCTCATGCCACGTTCAAAGACCTTGTAATTGGAGAGCTAAAGCCTACTACTATTCGTCTTGAAGTAGTAAATGGTGAGGTTGTGAAGCCTCTAGGAGTTGTTGAAGACGTGGAGGTAAAGGTAAAGGGGCTAGCTTTCCCGGTCGACTTCATGATTTTGGAAGTGAAGGCGGACCCTAAAGTTCCACTCATTTTAGGAAGGCCATTTCTAGCTACCGGAAGAGCTAAAATTGATGTTGGAAGAGAATAGCTTTCTTTGAGCTCAAATGGAAGAAGTGTTACCTTCTTATGTAACAAAGAAAAAGGAACAAAGTCATTTGAAGCCTCCGGATGATTTAATGGATCATGATTCTATTCTCTTTGACAATTTAAATTTATTTTTTCATGATTATATGAAATTGTCAAATGCTAACTTGTCGTCTTGTGATGTTGATAGGAAGAAAGCTCCGGAGCTTGAGTGGAAGCTTGACAAAAGAGAAAGAGGAAGTCCACTAGAAGCTCTCCTTGATGATGATTTGATGCTCGTGAGCAAGAATGGTGACGTGGAACTTGTTGACAAGAAGAGGGCAAAACAAATGTTTAAAGTGAGGATGCGAGAAGAAAGTGTGGTGGACCAACATTTGGTCTAATGAGCGTGAAAATTCCGTCCGGCTTGAAGACGTTAAACTTAGCGCTAAATGGGAGGCAACCCATTCTTTTATCTTTTGATGTTTGTTTTGTTATTTGGTCTTATAGGTGGATTGTGCTCGTGAGGAGAATGCATGTTGAATGAAAGAGAAGTGCCTAATGGATTTGCGTGATGAGTGATATTTTCACCTAGATTTTAGTGTCTTTATATGTGAATTTTCATATATTTTTATCTGTATTTGTGTTCTATTTGGTTGTGTTTTATGTTTTATAAAAATATGTGTGAATGAGCTTAAACCTATGATTTTCAGTTTTTAAGGGATGCTAGACATGATAAGGAAGATGTAGGAAAAAATGGATCTCAATTCGGAGTTGAAACGAGGGAGAACAAGCTAAAACAGTGAAGAAAACAGGGCACGACAAAGCACGACTCGTGTTCTGAAGCTCGACCCGTGTTCTGTCACACGACTCATGTCGTGTCTGGAGTCAGAAAAAAATCAGAATCCTTCTAGAAGCTTCCCAAGGGGTATAAATACTCAATACTTCAATATTTTTGATCAGATCCGAATTTCAGGCCTGCACACACACACATCACATACAATTCTCTCCATTTCACACCATCATCTTCATTCATTCACCATCCATTAGATCTACCATCATCTTACCAATAATTTCTACATCCAAGTGAAGAAAAAGGATCAAGGAAGAGAGGAAAGTGCAAAGAAGTGAAGGAGATCACCATTGAAGATAGATCAAGGGAGTTTCCATTCAATATTTGTATTAAACCTCATAGTTTATCATGATTTGTAAGGATTTAATTGTCTATGTTAATTTCTTTATGAATATGGTAGGCTAATCTCCCTTGTGAGATTAGCAACATGAGAGTTGTTGGATAATTTTGGAATTTGTGTATTTAAATTCATATGTTGATTGTGTTAATTGATTTTCTATCATTGATTATTAATTGCTTGATTTGTTTTATTGATTTGTGTGTTTAGTTGTTCTACATATGGAGTAATTAGATTGAGAAATCAATTATATGCTTAGGATACTTAAGTGAATCATTTCATCAAACACTTCATGTGCATTATAAATTGTAAAGAGATTGAGAAATCCTTTAGAGTTTAGAACCCTTTGATAGGACATATGGTTGGTTTGATTGAGAAATTGATTAATCATGTGAAGGGACTCTAAATTCAAGCTTAGTATCTAGTTGGAATTGTTTGAATGAGAACCAATCATTTGTGTTTATTGAGATTAAGATCCTATTCATCTTGAGAAGGAGTTTAGGTGAATTTAGTGTTGGCACTTAGTTTAAACTCATGATCATATGAATTTGATGCATTTATCCTAGGATTTCCACTTCTTAATTGTTGTTAATCTCACTTTTACTCAACTTGAAAAACCACTCATTTCATCCATCTATTTTGTTTGCTAATGCTTGCTTGTTTGCTTTGATTGATTTAATTTCTTGTTTGATCATACTACCCCTCTAAGATTCATCTCTATAAAATTATAATAAACGTGATATTGTTTAAGCACTAGCGCCGACCTCCCTGTGGTTCGATAAATTGTTTTAATTGGTCATCTCTACTACAAAATGGCTAATCACTTTACTCAACTCATATTTCAGGTTCCTGCAGCAGTTATTACTGCATTCAATAGGGCGAATTAATGCTAGATGTTACCAGTTCTTACATGTTGTTATAGATTGACTTTGCCATATTTGAACTCAACTGTTACATATCCAAATTTGAATTTGTAACTGAAAGTTGAACTTTTCCAATTGTTATGAACCATGTAGGCCTCACTTTCAGTTGGAAATAAAATGGAATGAGCCCACTCAAATGATCCTCATTCATTTGAGTTCTTACATGAATGAACCTTGGTCCAAAAGTCAAAATTAGACTTTAATTCTCCATAAAGCCTATAGTAATGACTCTCAAGTAGTGCTTGAGAATTTTAATTCCCACACTAAAATTCCATAATGACCTTGATTTATGTTGGCTACATAAATGTCTATAATGACATTGATTTATGTTGGCTAACATAAATGTCCACTATGTGGGATTCAAACCATTTGAACATGTGTAACTACATAATCTTCATTCAACCATTCAACTTGTGCATTATTTCTCACTCACCATGACTTGGTTTTGAGATTATTTTCACACTAAAATCATATATATTCAAAAATAGTCCTAAAGTATATTTGTTGTTAAATAATCAATTAAATTGAATATTAATCTCTAAACCAATATCTCCAACAATTTTTTATGTTACTTGAATTATCGATTGCATATCATGAATTATATTTGTTTGAGTTAATATTTTAAGGCAATCAATGTTCATGTGAACTAGTTCACACATGCCGTCTTATTTATCAATAAATCTTTAATACATAAAAAAAATATTTTTTTAGAAATGAATTATTACTTTTTTAAATGAAAGAATTGTTCTTTTATGTCCCTGGTGCACGAGGTATATAAAGGTATACCTTGTGGCGGACAAAGGAATTTCAATCAGGGAGCCCGATTTACTTAATACTGTAAGAGTTGATATCTCATGCATCCGGGTGCAGAGAGTCGTGTACTTTTTATTCAGTAATGTATACTCTCTCCGTCCCATTTCAGATAACACAATTTCCATTTTGGGTTATCCCACAAAAGTTTGCACATTCTTAAAAAAATAAAAAGTCAAATACAATCATTTTTCCCCATACACTTTATTTAAAAAAAACACTCATACCTAACACACCTAACATACTTTATTATTTATTTATTACCAAAAAATATCATAATATCTCTAAAAGTTATCATTTTTTAATCTCCTTGTCGGAGGAGGGGTAAAAACATTTGTGGGACGAAGGGAGTATGTATCTCTTAATGAATATATTATTATTACTATTTATGTTCAATTGTTCATTTAAAAAATGAACAGAAAATTCAACGAGAAACTGTATAAATTTTAATTTATTAGTATATATGTTATTACTAATAAATGTACGAATTGAATGTGGATGCCTCCATACCCGGTACACAAGATATGTTGTCATATGATAATAATGAAAATCTTAAAATAAAAATTTTAATTTAATTGATAAGAGGTTATAATATATATAGATAATATTATAATTTCTTATTAAGAAATTAAATAGAATAATTTAAAAGCAATTTGTATAAATTAATTAATAAAAAAAATAATACAATTAAAGAGAATGAAAAATAATAATAAATATAGGAGGGAATAAAAATTATGAATGAGCTCATGTAAATCGGGTTTATATGTAAATTTTATTTTTTAAAATTATTTTTTAGTATATAAAGGATTACACTTTGAAGAGTAATAATTTTTATACAAAAGAGTAATAATTCATGTCTTTAAAGAGTAATTTGTTTTTACTAAAAAATAACCGAAAAATCAGGGTTTACAAAAAAAAAAGAGTTTACAAAAATTTTAAAAGTAATAATTTTATGTGTCTAAAAAATAATTTTTTATGTACTAAAGAGTAAAAGAGTTTACATATAAATGTATGTAAACCTAATTCATACGGGTGTTTGTAAAAAATTAAAGTATAAATAAAAAGAAGTTTGTAAAACTTAAAATTAAAGACATAAAAAAGCGAATCTATGATTGAAAAGGACAAAAACCCCCCCATGAATTATAAAACACGTGACCAACCAATTAAATGGTGGGGTTGTTTTCACATAGCTGGGATCCATTTTACTTATTTTCAGTTAGATATATAGTAAATTAGCTACTCTTTTGTGAATCTGGTATATATGAGACGGATGGTGAGATGGGTCGATCCAACTATTAAAATATGTTTATTGTATAAGTAAAGTATGTTTATTGGTAGTTGTGATAATTGATCAATACCTAAGTCACCACACAATTTACAACAAGGCTAAAAGTCCCCTAAAGCTGTTTGCCTTCTTCGACCGAATGTCTGCCTTCTTCGGCCGCCCTGCCTTTCAGTTGGGCGAAAGTCTGGCACCTTCGGCCAAACACCCGCCTCTTTTGGCCGAGTGCCTGGCTTCTTTGGCTGAACGTCTGCCTTCTTTGGTCGCCCTGCCTTTCAGTTGGCCGAACACCCGCCTTCTTCGGCCACATTGCTTACCAGTCTGCCGAAGTTGTTGCCTGCCAGTCTATCGAAGCCTCTTTCGGCCGAACATCCACCTCCTTCGACCGAGCACCTGCCTCTTTCGCTCGAACCCCCACCTCCTTCGCCCGCCCTGCTTGCCAACCTTTCGAAGTTGTCTGCCAGAGCCGAAGTCCCCTGGAGCTGAAGTCCTCAAAAAGGCTTGTAGATGACCACCAAGTCATATATCACCTCCCCTGGATATCACCTCATTATCCAATCATATCAGACTTATCTTGTTAGACTTATCTTATCTTGTAACACTTTATAATAAATGTCTGCCAAGTTGTGGGCCCAGGACGTTTATTACTAGTGGGCCCAATTCTCCTGTATAAATAGGGGCTTCCCCCAACACCCATGATCATCATCACTAATACCCAGCATATCTCTCCCCACTGTAAGAACATGATATAAATCCCTCTTGCTATGTTCGCAAAAATTAACAGAGAGAAATAAACTCTCCACTTTGAAGGAATTCTTGTGTCATTCTCCTTCTTTCCTTCTCTCAATATTATATTTGATTAGTCTGATTAAACTATATTACACGCACATTAAACACCCACTTTACACATTAAAAATCAACTATCAACAGTAGTTAAAGTATGTTTGCAGTGAATCATACTATAATACTAAAAAAGTATGCTTTAATTTATTATTTAGGAAAACATACTTTAACTAACAATAAGCATACTTTACCTATATAACGATGATACTTTAACAATGGGCCACCCGTCTCACATAGTTACCGTCTCACAAGAGACTTTGTCATAGTAAATATTTTGAAAATCTCGGGGGGACCCTGTACCCCTTTGTCCCCTATGTGTGTTTGTCAGATAACATTTTATTTTAAAAAGTATAGATAACGAGATTTGATCAAGTCTTATTGATGGTATTAGGAGTGAATGTGACTGTTTGTAAGGCGATAATCTTCACCAATCTAACATAAGAAGCAATAACTACTCAAGATTTCCTCACAACTCTGTTTCTCCAAGAGGGGAAAATATGTGTGTGTCCTTATCTGTAGGATCATGCTCCTTTTTAGTGTTTTTCTCTCACTTATTGTCATCCCGTACCTGGGAATCTATGATAAGTCATATAACATTTACTACAAACATTGTAGGACATTAAATGTTATAGCTCGTGAGGCTATTTAAACTTAGCATTTAAGATTATCCTATGCCCAGATATCATAGGGGATATTTTGGTGTATCATAGGTTGTTGTTGAGAGTGAAATTTCATGAATTTTATGTGTGCACATTACTCCATCCGTCCGCTTTCAAGGGTATCATTTTCCTATTTTGGGTGTCTGCCCCCAAGGGTCTCATTTCTTTTTTTATCTACACACACCCACTAATACAACTAAAAAATGAGACCCACACCTCCAATAATACAACTACCCACTACACATTAAATAACAATACTCTTTAATCTCCGTGCCCAAAAGCAAATGGCACCCTTGAATCCGGACGGAGAGAGTACACCATTTTGTTTAGGAAAGTGATTGTTTTTCATGGAATTGTGTAAGTTTGAGTGTTTACACAATTTTGAGGCTACTAAGGTATTTTGTGAGTTTTGAAAGCTTAAAATAGAGGAAAACATATCAGAATCAGAAGCAGCATGGAATAGAGTCGGAACAACACAGCTCGAAACCCCTCGGTATCAGCTCAAGTCGAGCTGGAGCTGCTCGGCACTCTAATCAAGCCGAGTTGGGTGCCAGGGAGACCTACGTGACATGGCAAGTTGTCCAAACACGGCTTGGCAACTGCTGGGCAACGTCCAAATCCAACTCGAGTTGAGTTGGGTGCCGAGCTGCACATTTTTTGCCTAATCGCGACCTGTTTGATCCAGTAACATATTTTTGGCTTCCAAAATGATTTTTATATATTTTCGAATGTGTAAAGGCCTTAAGATACAACCCATGATATAAAAAGGAAATCACAACACACAAGAAGGGAACCCATCAGATCCATCGTGTTTTTCACGCCAAAAACCATCAAACATCATTTCCCCATCATTCATCCACCCTGAAGGAGTTCCAAGTGCGAGTTGAGATAGATCAGAGGATTGGAGAGACGGAGAAGAAACGTAGATCTATGCTGACACTAGGGTTTCACATTTTCTATTCTTTCCTTTTCCTTTGTCGTGATTTTTGGTATGAATTCTATAGCCATGAGTTTTACTCGTAACCTCATGGGCTAGTTCCCTTTACAGTTTTAAGGTTTGAAAGATAAATTTTTAACTGATTTGCATACCTAGACCAATATTGTGAATTCAGGCAATTGATATTCTGATTTTACTTATTTAATTCAAACTTGCTTTTCTGCTTTGTAACGTCTTCATAGTAAATTCATGTCATCCGCTATAATGGTTGATTTATTATGTTAGCTTATGTACATTCATGAGCTGTATTGTCTATTTGTTATGGATTAAGGTATTTCCGCTATAAAAACTTTAATTCCATGAACTTGTAAATCAGATATTTGAATTGTTTAGTGGAATAATGCAATTAGACATTCAAGTAGGAACTGAATAAGCCTTATAGTACTTTCATAAAATATATTATTAGTCGAAATTGTCATTCTAAGGTATTGTTGTTTGCATTGATTAATATCTAGGAATAAGGATTGGTAATATTCACGCAACTTATAAAATACATCAGAATATATTGTTAACTTAAAATCAGATCATATCTGGTGGGATAGCAGGGTTATGTGGTGTATTTTCATAGATGTTGCATGAATAATCAATTGGAAGTCTTGGAATTCAAATTAATTGTCTACACCATATACCTTAGAACTGTTATTTATCTCTTGATTTAAACTTGAATTATTTTTCTTTGCTTTAATTAATTAAGTTATTTAGTATTTTAGTACTTTAAATAATTCAATTCACAAACTGAGGTTGGTTACCAATTCTGATTAGTTTAGTAATTTAAAGAAATAAATAAATAATTAGCTGTCATTTTGGGTTCGATAATAAAACTTGGTCGCTTGCCACTGCAATTGATATCCTTCACACTTGGAGATTTAATTGAAGTGCATAAAAAACACTCAACAGTTGTCAGGTCAAGTGGTGTTGTCAGAACAAGTGGATGAATGAGGAGAATGGGATTAAATTATTCGACTCCCCAGGCGATAGGTGCTTCAGGGCAAGAGGCCCGACTCAAATGCCACATTCTTAGCCCGTCCAAGGTGGCATTTAGAGACTCCACCTGGCCTGTTAAGCACATCCACTAAAAAAGCTGTTTTTTACCAACGGAATATTCCGTTGGTAAAAACCTTAATTTTATTGTTAAATTAGCTTACCAACGGATTAGCAACGCAATTCATTGGTAAGGTGGTGGTTGGTAAAATTTTAATAATGAATAATCAATTCCATTGGTAAATAATTCTGTTGGTAATTTGTATAAAAAATCCCTTGGTAATCTGTTGATAATTACCAACGGATTGAATTCCGTTGGTAAAATAGAGAGTAAATCTGTTGATATTCCATTGTTAATAGAAAAATGACATTTTGGTTGTTAATCCATTGGTAATTACCAACGGATTTCCGTTGGTAAATTCCGTTTCTAAAAAATACTACTTTTTTTTGTAGTGATCCTTTATTTATTTCTGGGCTCTCCAAGTGAGCCCTACTGCAAAAAAAATATACACTATAATTAGTAAGATTATAATTTTTTTAATTGAAAATGTTGACTAAAATATGAATGGTATAAATATTTGGTTATAAAAAATAATTTTTTTTCTTCTCAGAATATTTAAGGGTGTAAATTTTTATATTAAAAGGTATAACATTTAATAATGTTAAAGAATATAACTTTAAAAAAATATGAGATTTGGGATATGAATGTCCCGAAACATGCAACTCAAAAGGCTCTTCCTAAATACAAATGATTTTGTAATAACCTATTACCGTATAACACGGGTAAAATGCTAGCGTATAGTATCCCAAAATTTTAAACTCCTTTTTACATGTTTCATTTAGTTAATTTAAATCTAGTCGTTTATATAAAACATTCATACTATAATCTTTATAACTTGAATGGAGTACATTATTTTATACAGTACAGCACTTTTATTAATAACGTGCATTTTTTATAAGTTGCATGCAATTTTTATTTATGTATCAAGAGAGTGCAACTTTTATTACATTTGTATATACTCTTCTCTATATTCTCTTTTATTATACCTTTTATTTTCACTCTTATACATTTCATTATTTTCCTCCCATAAATAATTTCATGCTACATCTATCTCAAAATTATCTTTAACACCCAAAATATTGGGTAATACTATCCTCACAAATCCGGCGTAGGATATCCTGTTACATTTTGGTGTTACATCTCCTGTTACACGTGTTAGATGAGTGACACGTGTGCGGAGAGATTAATCTCAACCTTTTCCCTTAGGGTTGATTGTTAGGGTATAGATTAGTCTATCATACGTGTCAATCATCCAACGGTTTGTAACAGGAGATGTAACACCAAATGTAACAGAAGTTCCGAACTGCACAAATCCACAATACGTTTTAATTTTATAGCATTAGACTCATACTTACCAAAAAAAATACATAGCATACTTTACCTAATATTTATAAACCAAAAAATCAGATCAACCAATTCTGTATTCTTTGAATAGGGTATGCTGTAGCTACTTTAGGGTCTATCACATATTACTGGAAACAAAGACAGGTAAGCTTAAAGTGAAGGGATCATGACATGTACAAAACCACAATGATTCATTTCCACAAAGAACACTTCTTCATCCACATCTTCTAGTTGTTTGTGTTTGACAACGATGTTCCAATCCCCCCAACATTCAGGAATCCTGCAAAAACTACATTACAAAGTAGATTTGTTAAAACAAGTGACTTATATTCATTAAAAAAACACAATTTCAATTAACTAATACTGAGAACTAACTAATAACTAACCAAGAAAGTAGAATCCTCTGCTAATCATTTTTCAACCTCTCTTCCCCTTCTTTCTCTTTCTCTTCCTTTTCCCTCTACCTTGTTTCTCTTCCTCTTCTCTCTTTTCCATTTTTATCTTCTCTCCACTTTCTTTCTCTTCCTCTTCTCTTTTTCCCTTTTTTCTCTTTCTCTTCCTCTTCCGTTCACCTTCTTTCTCTTCCTCTTCTCTCTGTCCACCTGCAGTTGGGGAACCATCCATATGTGTAGAGATAAAATCTTTGATGAATTTTGGGTGTATGGCGAAATCGTGCACTGATTTCTGAAAGACTACGACACCTACGAGAATTCTTGAACTGTCAAATACGGGACATCCCCGTCCCTCAATAAACCCATAAAAGTTAAAGTTTGTCTTTCCTTTAGTCCCAACAAGATATTCATCCGCAGCTCCCAACTCAGCAATCTGAAGCACGGGAATAGAGAGATTCATACCCTCTGGATAAGCATGATGAGTCTCATATAGATATCCCACTTCTCCACGGAAACCTTCCCCTTCATTAGCAAGAAAGCCGTTCAAGTGAAAGAGAGTGATTGAAAAAGAACCGCATGAAATTCTTCCCCAAGTTCGAACTTTGTTCTTCCACTAATTTCAACAAAATCAAAATTTTGTCGTCCATTTTCTACTCGGAGCAGAGCTAGATTATCTGCTGTACTGTGCGCAATAACTGATGCGCCATAGTCTTCTTTATCTTCATCGTAAACTGTAATGTGCCTTAAATCCTCATCATCAAATGCGTGGGTGAGTATCACCCCATCTTTACTTATGCATGCGCCCGTATAATACTCATCTTTCCGCTCTTGAGTGCAACCTCGACTAACTTTTATTTTCCAAACAAATTTTTTTACTTGCTCCAAAAAAGACATAATTGAGAATATCACAAGCCTGCAGAAAAGAAAAATATGAGAAACAAAGGTAAAGACAGTGGTGTTGCATGGGCATCATCAAAATACTACTTATAACAATCTTATCACTGTTAACTATTATTACTTGTACACAATACAAACCCTACTCATATCATTCCACTTAATATATACCAAGATTTCAGTATCTTTCTTTAGCTTCTTCTGGATCTGAAAACTATACACAATTCTTAACACCCCACCTAATAAATTCCCTACATTCATTGATGTGTTG
Organism: Pogostemon cablin; assembly: GCA_023678885.1. NCBI lineage: Eukaryota > Viridiplantae > Streptophyta > Magnoliopsida > Lamiales > Lamiaceae > Pogostemon > Pogostemon cablin. The sequence goes on from CM042995.1 coordinate 23,399,360, forward strand.
ATGCTGTGATCATCAAATTGGACCCCTAGCTTTTCTTAATCAATTATTACTCCACAGTTGATATTTAGTACTTGTGAAAGATTAAGAAACACATAGTCCGGATTTGATGCTTTAGAAGGCATGATAAACAAGAAAAATTGTCACATCCCAAATTTTAAATATATGGTAAAAATAGATAAATAATTAAATGAATATGCATATTAACAAATAATAGACTATTAATTATGTAATTAATTAATTACACCAAATCCAACAGTGTGAAAATTTCGTAAGTAAAGAACTTGAGAGGTGTGAATCAATGACTTAATTTTAATATTCTCTTTTAACACATATACAGAAAACTCTTTCATACAAGAACTATCACTAATAAGTAATAACAAATAATATCAAGAGTTCTGAATAAATACACATATGTGAGTAGTAACTAAAGTACAAGCCAACTTGACACTAAACCTAATTTGTCCATTAAGTTTGAAAGTATTAACCAAATGTAATCAAGACTTCTCATGTAGGCAATTAAATCAAGTCCCACTACCTAGTAAGACAAGACTCTGGAACAAATTAATTAATGTCTAAAGCAGCTGCAACACATAATTAAGATGACATGCAAAACCCATACCACCTAAAACATAGTAAACCACCGTGTGGAATTAAACAATAATTATACCTATAAAACATATTTAAACCATAATTCTGGATCTGAAAACTATACACAATTCTTAACACCCCACCTAATAAATTCCCTACATTCATTCATGTGTTGATGCTGTGATCATCAAATTGAACCCCCTAGCTTTTCTTAATCAATTATTACTCCACAGTTGATTTTTAGTACTTGTGAAAGATTAAGAAACACATAGTCCAGATATGTGTATGGATTTTGATGCTTTAGAAGACATAATAAACAAGAAAAATGGACAAGGAACATGGTCCTTGGAATACCACAAGACAAAAGAGAGATCCTATTGCTAAGTTGTAGGCTAGGAGAAAGGGGCAATGTTGGCCATTTGACAACTTTCATGGTTTTGCTCAGGGGATAAAACGCACTAATTAGGCCAACAATTCCTCTTGTTACAATCACATCCCTGTTCCCTGATTCCTGCATTTTCCATCACTTAATCACTTTCATAGCACCATTTTTATTTACCGAATCTATACTCGATACAACTACCCCTTTTAATCACTTCTTAATTGAATGGTTTAAATAATTGATGTGCCAACAGCTTATAATTAACACTTTCTATTCAAGGCCTGAAAATTTTTGTATGTTCGTGGCCCGAGGTTTCAATTTCATGTTGGGAGGAGAATTCTTTGCGAAAGGGTTTTACATTGGAAAAAAGAATAAATGGAAATGCGAAATAAACAGAGAAACAATAAGGGGAGAAAGATATAATCACAAGGAACGGAGTATAACATTAGAAATGTATAAGAACCTGGATATTTAGTAAGGCAGGAGGTAGGCGTCGGAGATTTCAACTTCCAGAGAGGCTGCCGGCGACGGTTTGAGTGGATCCAGAGAGAGAGGCGAACGTGACTGCAATAGTTCGTCGGAGATTTCAACTTCCCACGAGAGAGAGGCGCCGGGGCGGCCGGCGACGGTTTGGGTGGATCCAGAGAGGGAGGCGAACGTGGAGATTTCAACTCCCGACGACAGAGAGAGGCGGCCGGCGACGGTTTGAGTGGATCCAGAAAGAGAGGCGAACGTGACCGATGAAAGAGTTGGAGCAAAGTGCTGCAATTCTCTCCCTTCTCGAAAGCGGACCTTTATTTCTTCATTTTCGTCGTTGATCCCTTCTTCTCAACTGGTTTTGGTTACTTAACTATGACTAGAGGAGCACGACTCAAGGAAACAGCAGGCTCACTATTTAGACTCTAGCCTCCAATCTGGGGTTATGGAATAGTAGCAGTCGCAGAGAAACATTTCTCTGCAATTGGTGGTGCAGCAAAAAAGTTGGCTGCAGAAAAAGTTCTTTCTTATTTGGGTAATGTTGGGAAGTTGGTTAGGATTCACACCCACAATTTTCTCTTTCCTCGTCGTGATGGAAGATATTGTTGATAGTTACATGCATTTTACAACGAAAATTATTTACTTGCCCTTAATATAAATAGGGTTGAATTTTTATATGCATGAATTTAAGAAAATTTTTAAATGCCCAAACACTAATAACAAACGTTAAAATGCAATGATTAAAATATCCTTGATTCGACGCTTGTGATTAGATTTAAAAGTTTTAATAGACTAATGAATATGTATAATAGAATCATAAAAATATATAAATATATAATAGAATCATAAAAATATATAAATAGAATTGTATTCCTTCCATCCGCTCTCAAGAGTTATGTTTATTAATTACTATTTTTAGATGAGACCCACACAAAATAATTAATTTATCTTTATTGGACTCATATTTAATACTAATATATATAGTATTTACTATACATTAAAATACTTTCTCAACTCAATAACTTTTTAATGGGACGGATGAAGTATATTTTTTACCGAGTAACATATATTTTTGTGAAAATTGGGATTTTAACAATTACCCAAAAAAATAGCAAAGACTTGTGTGAGACCATCTCATGTAAGGGACTTACGTGAGACGGTCAAAAAGTGATAATTTTTACATAGAAAAATGATAATAAATTAATGGAAATTGATAATACTATTTCATGAACAATTTATAATATAAATAAAAAGTGATATTTTATAACAAAAGTGATAATATTTTATTGCGAAAGTAATAACTATTTTAAAAAGTAAAAAATTTTCTCACCGTCTCACACAATAAAATCGGCATTGTTATTATGATATAACACTTTTTCTATCCGAATTGACAGTTTAACCTTTACTCAATAAATTCATGTAAAATCTGAATCTTGAATTATACTCCATCCGTTCACTCAAAAGAGGATCTTTTTTCTATTTTAGTCGTCCGCTCCAAAGAGAGTCATAAAATGTTGTTCTAACATTAATAATGAACTATAAATTTATAAGTTTGTACGTAAAAAATATAAAATAATTTTAGGATTCCAAATGCGTTAATATTAATTGTGAATTAAGATAGTTTATTTTCAATATTACTTTTTAAAATGTCTCACATACTTTATTCTTAAATTATTTTATTTTAAAATAACAAACTAACAAAAATATAGTAAGTTAGAAGGTATTAAATTACTATTAGGTATAATTATCAATAGAAATTATTTGTTAACATAAAAAATTATTATTAATTTTAATAATTTAAGTATATTATTAATTAATTTTTTATTATAAAAAGTTTAATCGGGCTAACCGGGCCAACCCTATTAACCTATGGGCTAGCACTATAGGGCCTTGGGCTAATCAGTCCGCACCAAAAATGATTTAATTTAAACGGGTCACTACTTATACAAATCTAAACCTACATTTTTCGGGTTAAACGGGCCGGACCTACTGTCCCGGACCGTATTAACATCTCTACATGGGACCTACACACACCCACTAATACAACTAAAATATGGGGTCCACACTCCCACTAATACAACTACACACTACATATTAAATAATAATACTCCTTAATCAACATTTTGGTCGTCCGCTCCAAAGAGGATCATTTCCTTTTTTACACACATGGGACTCACACACTCCCACTAATACAATTAAAATATGGAGTCCACACTCCCACTAATACAACTACCCACCTACACATTAAATAATAATACTCATTAATCAATGTGCACAAAAGTAAAATACCCTCTTTCGAGCGGACGAATGGAGTATATTAGAGTAAAATTTTTTGTTTAGAAAAACCATTACTCGAAATTTCATTAATAATTCGAAATTTTATTTCACTTTATTTTCTTTACTCGAAATTAATTACTCCTAAAGATTCCTATTTCATTGTTAAAATATTAACTCAAACTATTCACTCTAATAATTTGGCTTAAAATCATGGCTAATTATACTGTGTGGGTGTACACTAAGATAGGGTGCACCCACATTCAAAAACATATATAAATATAAACAAAAATATATACAATTATGAACAAAAATGTATACAATTTAATTGTTAGTTTTTTTAATGAAAAATTAAGTGTACAAAAATATACAATTATTAAAAAATATGTACTACACTATTGAATAAAAAGTTATGCACATATGGATGCTAATTTTTTTAATGAAAAATTTAGTGTAAAAAAAGTATACAATTATTAAAAAAAAAAGTATAAAAAATAAAATATATATACAAAATAGAATAAAAAGTGGTGCAACCTTCCACGTTGGTGCACCTAATATTAACTCTAAAATCTTTAACTTGAATTTTCAAATCAATCATCAAATCAAAATTTGACTAAAAATCTAATAACTCAAACAATGACTCAATCTATATCTACGACGTAATATTTTTAACTCTAAATATTAACTCAATTTTATTTAATTCAAAATTTTAATTCGAATTTATTGACACAAAATCCCTTTACCTATATTTATTAACTCCAACTTTGAATCCATTTTTCATGAATAAATTTTATTTCACATTTTCTTTACTCGAAATTCAATACTCCTAAATATTTCAAGCTAAAACATTAGCTCGAAAGGTCTATTAATTTGATTCAAAATCTTTAACTCGAAATTTCAAATCATTCATTAACTCGAAATTTGACTCAAATTTTATTAACTTAAAACAATAACTCAATCTGTAACTAGTATGTATTGATTCAATATTTTTAACATGAATGAATTATTGACTCAAAATTTATTTAAAATATAACTCAAATTTTAATTTGAATCTATTGACTCTAAATTCTTTTAAGTCGAATTATTAACTTTAATTTTAACTCGAAATTTTATGATTAACTGAAATTTTTATTTCACATATTTTTCTTTGACTCGAAATTCATTACTCCTAAATATTTTGAGTTAAAACATGAACTCGAAAAATCTATTAACTCAAATAATTGGACTTAAAATCTTTAACTCAAAATTTATTAACTCGAGACAATAACTCAATCTGTAACTTTTACATATTCACTCAATATCTAACTCGAAATATTAATTCAGTTTTAACTCGAATTTTTACTCAAATTTATTTATCTAAAAATTTAATTTAAATTTTAACTCAAATTTATTGACTCAAAATGCTTTTAACTCAAATTATTAACTCCAAATTTAACTCGAAATTTCATGAATAACTCAAAATTGTATGTCACATGTATATATTTCATGTTAAAACATTAACTTGAAAAACCTATTGACTCGAATAATTTGAATAAAAAATCTTTCACTTGAAATTTCAAATTAATATTTAACTTGAAATTTGACTTAAATTTATGGGTAGATTTGGGAGAGACTGTCTCACGGATCATAATTTATGAGACGGATCATCTATTAACCAAATTAATTATATTTTAAATTAAATTAAATAAAAAAAAAAACAAAGAAAACGGGTTCCGTTTGGCATAACTCGACGGAATCAAAATTAGAAGTTGGTGGAGGTTGACGGTCCATTACGACGAAATTCAATATCATAATTACAAACCTGATATCATTATTATTATTATTATTATTATTATTATTATTATTAATTGTTCATTAGATAGTTTAATTGTAACACTTTATTTTGATTGAGCATCACTTTATATTAAAAATATTATCACTTTCTTACTAATTGGTCATAAAATAATTTAATTAAATGGTTGTCACATTTTTCTTATCATATATCACTTTTTATTAAAAATATTATCATATTTTATTATTCCAATAAATTGTTCGTGAAATAATTTATTAGCTAGACATATATCACATTTCTTTAATTATGAATCACTTTTTATTGAAAATATTATCACATTTTATTAATTATATAAGTTGTTCGTGAGATATACTTTAATAATTAGTTATCACTTTTTATTAAAGATGTTATCACATTTCTTTTAAAATGTTATCACTTTCATTTATATTATAAATTGTTTATAAAATAGTTTACAACACCGTTATCATTTTTTATCAATTGAGTATCACTTTACGTTATAAAAGTTATTATTTTTTGTCATTTTCACGGAAGTCATTCCTTGAGGTAGTCTTTGTTATTATAAATTATTTATATACTATTATACAATTCAAATGGAATGTTACCACTTTTACTTGATCACTATTATTTTTGAGTTGTTCTACTGTACAATAATTTTACGTTAACAATCAACCCATATTTGGGAAATGGGTCAAGTATATAAACAAAAAACTAAAAATTGGGTCATTTATTCTCACTCATAAAATTAGGAGCGCCTTCCCGTAGTCTCTCTCTTTTCTACCCTCAGATCATCACCGCCTTCTTCTCCACTCTTTAATCCGTCGCTGTCATCTCCACCTTCCACCGCCACCACGGTGATATCTCCATCGCATCGCACCGCCGTCTCCGCTGCCTCCCACCGCCACCTTCATAACTTTCTTCTCCACTCTTTAATCCACGGCCATCGTCTCCACCTTCCACCGCCACGTGGTGATATCGTAGTCGCGTCGCACCGGTACTGCCACTGTCTCCACCTCTGTCATAGATCTGCAACGTCGCCTCTATCACTCCAGATCTGCAATCATTTACATGTCAAATCTCATTCCAACCTTTCAGATCTGCAACATCGCGCCCCTCTATCACTCCAGATCTACAACTTCACGCATCTCTATTACTCTAGATCTGCATAAACTTATCGACTCATTAATGATTTCTTGAGGATTTTGAAATTTAATTATGTAATTTACCATTAATTTGATATCAAACATGTTAATTTTTTAGTATGTTGAATTGTGTTGTTATTTGATGATATTTTAAATGACTGTAATAGTTTTACTTTATTAATGTATATATTTACATTTACAAATGTATTATTCTTTTTATACTAAAGTATAAAATAAATAAATAAATGTAAATATGTATACACTTATTAAGAAAAGCTTATACGTTATTGAATTAAAACTTATACACTTTGATATTAAAGTTTTTTTTGTTCAATTTACTAATTAACTTTTAAATGTAATAATTAATTTTATAAATAAAATTGTACTCCTATGTTACTCCAATTTTTAAATACACATTTAAATATTTAAATAAACTATATTTAATCCACATTATATGCATATTCTAATAAATGTATTAAATCTGATACTAAAATGTGTAACATTTTATACTAATATGTATAACTTACGTATACACTGTCGAATTACACCCAATTCTCATCCCTACTACTATTCTCATCCCTTTCAGAAAGATACATTTGAGAGTAATATGTAATACATTTATATGATAAAACGTATACAATTATACACTGTCGAAAGAAACTTCCCACCCAATTTACACCCTATTTTCATCCCTTTCAGAAAGATATATTTAAGAGTAAAATGTAATACATCTATATGACAAAACGTATACACTTATACACTGTTAAAAGAAACTTCCCACCCAATTCTCATTATTTCAGAAATCACAATCCGCCGGAAAGAAGAAAAGTGACTCTTACTTTGTTTCTTGGAATCGAGAAAGGAATTTTCAGATCTGTTTCTTTAATCACAGATCTGATGAGAAATTCTTCTTATCCATCGAGTTTACAACTGAAGCCTGACGTGAATTGTTAGAAGAGAGGGTGACTAATCCGATGGAAGAAGGTAAGAGGTGGCGCCGACGATGTCGGGCGGTGGAGACAGAAGATCGAGATTCAGCGTCGGGGCAGTGGAGAGAAGACTGAGATTGGAAGAGATAGCCGATGGTGGAGAGAGAAGACCGAGGTGGCGCCGGCGGCGGGCGGTGAAGAGAGAAGATCGAGATTCACGTCGCAGTGGATAGAGAAGACCGAGATTTGGGAAAGAGAGGAAAGATGAGATTGAGAAACCAGATTTAGAAGAGAGATCCAATTCTAGAGAGAGAACGATTGAATGACCCATTAAGCTAATTTAGAGTATAAGTATCCGGGTCATGAGTTAATTTTGACTTAATTGCACCTTAAAAACTATTGCACAATAGTATTTGCTATTTTTTTTACAATAAAAATTACTATTTTTTAATAATATTATCACATTTTATAAATTTATAATATTTAAACAAAAAAAATGAAATTATTTTATTTTAAATAAAAAAAATATAAATTAAAGAAGATAAATGTAGATAAAAAATACTCCTATATGCATAAAATCCTAATTAATTTTTCTTTCATAATTAATTTTTAAATTTTTTTAATTTGATATCAACCAAACAATGCTCTTTAAATTTATTTAGTCCAATTACCTTTATTCTATAACTAATTTTTCAAATTTCTAATTTCATAATAGTCAAACAAGGCCCTTAAAAATCATCTAGTTAGGTTAATGGATGATCCGTCTCATATAAAAATATCTATGAGACGGTCTCACCCAAGTCTTTGCCTAAATTTATTTACTTGAAATAATAACTCAATTTGTAACTTATATATACTCTCTCTATCCCTTTTAAATGATTAATTTTTTTCATTTCCCGCTCAAAAGTTTCTTTTCCTTTTTTATATACATTAGAGTCACACACTTTTAATAATATAATTAAAATACGGACCATCACACCCACTAATATAACTACCTATTATACATTAAATAATGACAAAAACTCATGTGCCCTCGGGGACACATCGTGTCCCCATGTGAACATAAGAGTTTTCAAGAGTTTTAATACTAAAACTCTTGCGTTCATATGGGGACATGGAGCACAAGAGCCTCATTCTTAAATAATAATACTCCTTAATCTACATGAAAAAAAAAGATCCTCTTTGAAGAGAACAGTGAGAGTACTGACTATATATTTTTAATTGGAATTATTGATTCAAAATTTATTTAACTCTAGTATTTTAACAACAAATTTTGTATTTATGATGAAATAAATACAAATTTTGTACAAAGATAATTTCAGAGGGATTTAATTTAGAAGATATGTAAGCAGGTTACAATCTCAATCAATCCTCTGATTCTTCTATCGAACCAATTTGGCTTGACTTAATTTTGACTTGGCTTGTGTGTGTTGACTTTGACTGGAATATATGCTGATTGTGTTGACAGCGTGTGTGTTGAGCCCGATCTTCAGATGAAACTTGTCCAAACTCGGTTGTGTGGTCTTGACGTTGATCCGGAGGCATCGAACCTTTGTTCGGACTGAACGTTGACTGGAGAGCTTTCTTGTGGAGAAAGTCGTTGACTGGAAGAACGCCGGATCGGAGAGGCTTGGCATCTTTATCTCTGATTGGAGGAGGTTGGCTGGAAGAATGCCGGATAATAGAGGCTTGACACCTTTATCTCTGATTGGAGGCAGTTGGCTGAAAGAGCACCAGATCGGAGGGGCTTGACACCTTTATCTCTGATCAGAGGGGGGATGGTTGGAAGAACGTCGGATCGGAGGGGCTTGACACCTTAATCTCTGATCGGAGGCGGATAGCTAGAAGAACGCCGGATCGGAGGGGCTTAGCACCTTGATATCTAATCGGAGGCTGTTCTTGACTTGAAGATGCTTGAAAATCTCAAGGATCATTGCTCGTATTCTTGATCTCTTCAGAAGCGTCTGCATCTTCAGATGTTTTAGTATGTGTCTGGAATGAATGGAGGAGGGATGAAAGGTGAGGACGCTCCATAAATAACTCGCAGTCTGATTGGTCCAGGGCTGATTTGACCTGATTCTGCGGGTTTGAGTCTTTCACTTGCTTAGGCTTTAAGTCAGACTTATTTGACTGGATCTGGCCTAATTATCAATTATTTACTCATTTATTTTAGGAATAGATTTATTTAAAACCCTTAATAAATAAATAATTAATTGATAATTATTGCATTAATTTACCATATATTTTTCTTTAATAGACAATAAAATTCAATTGTCTATAAGTATCTAACTCAAAATCTATTGAGTCACAATCCTTTTATATTGGAGAGAAGACACACCTTTATTTTCCTTTACGAGAACATCTTCTTCATCAACATTTTCGTTAAGACTAGTGGAAATGTTTTCTGTAGACACGTGTGATAAGTTAATTACATCACTTTCAATTCCTATTGATGTGCTATTTTCTTCATAGCTTGTGTCAATATTGTCTTCAAAAAGAATTATAGAAATGATAAATCACACATGTCATCTTGAGAGCATGGAAGTAAATGAGATATGCAAATCATTTACAACTAACTTATTAACTTGCGTTAACTTTGGAAATAACAGTTTTTATGTTTGAGCATGCAGAAAACAGTTTGTACAATTAAAGAGTAACGGTTCATTTAACTAAAAGTAACCACTATAAGTTTATAACAGTGAATAAACATGTGACTATTGAATCTGTTATCTATGGATTGAATGACCAAAATCTATACTACCACTGATATCTGTTATAATAGAATCATCCTCATAAATATCAGTGATTTCTTACTGATATTTATTAGTGATGTCTATATAAGGTATAGATATTGATTTTGATAATGGCTTGATTCTTCTATAAAGAAATCGAAAATATGGAATGTACAATTTCCTAGCAATTGAATTCATCGATATTTCTCTATCTTAATCTTATTAGTAAAAGTGTGAGAGAATGGAGAAACTTTCTTTTTTTTCCAATTATATCCCAACCTATTCTTTTTAGGGTTGGTCTCCTGTGCCTCGGGACACATCGTGTTCCCCGAGGCACATGAGTTTTTGTCCTCTTTTTAATTACGCATCTTTACCCTTTCATCTATTAATAACACATATTAGTACTAATATTTAGTAACTTAATTTATAGAGTATTTATTATAGTATATTAAATAAAGGGTTATTATAGGGTGCCACTGCACCGGTGCACTCAGCCCTAAGGTATGTTGTGAGGGGCGATGGTCAGGGGCCCCCAATTTTGAGGGGCCCACCAAAAAAATAGTATATATATATATATATATATATATATATATATATATATATATATATATATATATATATATATATATATATATATATATATATATATATATTGTATTTTTACTAATTAATTTATATATTTTTATCAAATTTATTAATAAAATAAATTGTATTTTGAATAAATTCCTAATATAATTAGTGCAAGTGTTTTTGTGTGTAAAGATTAAGAATTTTTATTATTCTTTATTTTTAATAAAGTAAGGTAAATGATGGGTATTTAGTTAATTTAATAAGAAAATATGTAAAGTTATTTAAGGTAAAATAAAAGTGGTAATTTTATAATCGTATGGTATTGTGTGAACTGTTATTTAGAAATGTATATGTATGTATATAGCTTTTAGAATGAACGAAAATAAAAAGTGTGGAGTAAATATTGAGAAGGAAAATATTATTTAAAGGTTTTATATATTAATAGTTCTCATGCCATGTACATATTCACACTTATTTTTTCACGGATAAAAATTGACTTTAGTAAACTTCCTAAAATAGTTCAATATGTTTAGATAGAAATGAATAAATTATAATACATACCAGGTATATTAAAAATGAATGTCAATTATTAAATTAAATGTAGTTTTGAGGTTATGATATTAGTGATATTTATTTTGTGAGTATGAAGGCCGAAAAAATAAGGGAATAATAGTTACATGGATGGAAAGAACACGCAACTAAAAAGATAAATAGAGCCCCACTTTTCTTTTTCGCATAGGGCTCTTGAAATGTCAGGACCGGCACTGGGGTTATAGGGTAAAAGTTGGGGTGTAGTGGATAGTTATAGTATTTTTTTAATTATTTTTTATTTTATTTTATTTTATGATTAGGATTAAATAAAAATATGATCTAATAGTTTAGATTATGCAGGTGTACCGATGCACCGGTAGTGTTACTCTTAAATAAATAATGACTCTTTATATTCATCATAATTATTTTAATATGTATTTCTATATTTGATCGACAAACTCTCTTGTGAGATGGGTTATTTGTAAAATGGATAGACCCATCACTAAAGTATGTTTATTGTATAAATAAAGTATGTTTAATAGTTGTTAAAGTACATTTTTTAAAGTATGCTTGATTATGCAGTAAAGTATGATTTTAGCGTGTTATAATATGATTTATTATTAACATACTTTAACTACAAATAAGCATATTTTATATATACAACAAGCATACTTTAGTGATGGGTTAACACATCTCACAAGAGAGTAACTCTATTTGATCTTATCTTATTTTCTTTATGAAAAAAAATACTCCCTCCATCCCACCCAAAGAGACAATTTTTTCCAATTTGAGTGTCTCATCCAACGAGTCCTCTTTCATTTTTTTTACGGGAAAATTACACTTTTGGTCCCGGAAGAATTGTTCAATGCCAAAAAGGTCCCAAACTGGCAGATTTAGTCCCATAGGAATTTTTACATCAAAATCTGTTAATAGTTAACGAAATATTCTGAACCGTTAACAAGACCAAAATGACAACTTGTATATTTGATTCCATAATTTGCAAAAATAATCCTCAAATAAAACTAATACAATGTTTATTGAGAGAGAAAATAGAGGAAAATTGTCGTAATGGACTATGTATATGTTGAAAGAAATAAAATAATATAAATCTGGTAGTTTATAATAATATAAGTTTATTTGGAATGAAAATTTTCAAAAAATTATGGTTATAATATTTTTATGGGACCAAAACCGCTAGCTATGAGATCAGTGAATTCCTACCGTACTAAAATTGAATTGAAGAAATTCTTATGGGACCAAATGTGACATTTTCTCCATTTTTTACACACATGGGAATCACACACACCCACTAATACAATTAAAATATGAACTCACATCCACACTAATACAACTACCAACTACACATTAAATAATAATACTCCCTAATTCACGTGCAAAAGCAAAAACTACCATTTGAGTGTAACAGAAGGAATATATATAATGTAAGAAAATATCAAATATATAATCTTTAATCTTCATTTTTAATTTATCAAAATTATTATCATCATAATCATAATAATAATAATAATAATCATATCATATTATAATCCTAATCCTTCCTAATCTTAATATATTAAATTAAAGGCAAAGACTTCAATACCCATCTTTTTCTTAGAAAATAGTACAAGCGGATCCTTTTTTGGCGTGTGGGTCAAAAAAGTTAAAATGGATCCTCACCCTTCTCTTTCCTCATCCTCTATCGATGACATCTGCTTCCGATTTCTCTCTCCACAGTCACTCTTTCCTGTAATTTCACAGATCTACCTCCGATTTCCCCGCTATCTCCACCGTCAAATCCAATCCGACGCCACCATCTAAGCCGCCTTTGATTCCACTGCTACCTTCGAAACCCACCCCCTTTTTAAATCCAGATCCCCATCCTCCATTGCCATAGGATGCTCGAGGTTCAGTTCAGAGCTGTCGAATGAAGCCCAAAACTATTAGGGTTCGCTCGAAAAATGGCGCCCTTTCTTCTGACTTTGACCCCCGTTTTCTTGATTGGGTTAGCAATCGTTTTCTGTATTTTGTAATTGAAGTTGGAGGGAATGGGGGTTTAGGGTTCAGGAGTACTAATTTCCCTTGTTAATGGGCAATTGTGGTGTAGCTCCATAGTATGGAGAAAAATTGACACTTTATTGTTTGTAGCCATTTCTTAATTCTGACTTGCTAAGGCTCTGCATAATTTATAGTGTTGCTTCAATTTTGGCTTGCTAGATCAACCAGAAAAGCTTTATTGCATCACTGACTTCTTGCGATGGCAATGACTTGATCCACGATATCGAGAATGTCTAGTTTCTTGGGCGGAAATGGCAGATGGTTTGCTGCAGCATCCTGGACTGGTCGGCTGCCGCCGCCATCATGAGGTGGCGTGTGGATTCGAAGCGATCCTTGGTGGGGAGTATGGGATCCACCTAGTCGAAGTGGTGGAAGGACAACAGTGGGGACAGTGGGTGAGCTGATAGTAAACCAGAGATATCTCCAACAAAATCAACCTGCAAATTAACTTCTCTTCATTATATTAATTGCTACCTAATTCAAAATTCTACCAAATTTTCTTCACGTTTTTTACATTATAAAAAGTATCATACCTTGAAAGGAATAAATTAACTATTCTTCCTTTTTCTTTAATTTATTCATCTATTTTTATTTTATTTTTGATAGAAATTTATTCATCTATCTTGTATGGGTCACATTGAAGACATTGAAGATATTAGATATTACACAATTTTAGTACACAAGATGCAGACCAAACACAATCACCTTTGTTAATTAGAAAGAAGAGAAATTATTGCATTTTGTGTTGTTGAGTACTTTTGAGGAAATAAATGAATGAAACATTGTGATTAACAAACCAAAGCAAACAGTTATTAGCTCGTGGTGTTAGAAGATGAAAATAAGAATTCGAATGTAGATACCTATAAAAAATGGTGCCACAGTCACACTTGTACTCCCTAGTCCTACAAGTCTTGGAGTGGGCCTTCCAGTTGGAATGAACAACATAGCGTTTGGAGCACTAATGACACTTTCACTTGTTGTACGTTTTTAGATCACTCTATGAAAATAATTAGGTTACTCTTTGGAATTAATTAGGTTACTCTTTAAAATTAATTAGATCACTCTTAAATTTATTGGAACACTATTTGATTTGAGACTCTTAATATACATATGTTACTCTTTGGAATTAAATAGGTTACTCTTTGGAATTAATTAGGTTACTCTTTGAAATTAATTAGGCCGCTCTTAAATTTATTGGACCACTCTTTGATTTAACACTCTTAATATACATAGGTCACTCTTTGAAATTAATTATGTGACTCTTAAATTTATTAGACCACTGTTTGATTTGAGATTTTTAATATATATAGGTTGCTCTTTGGAATTAAATAGATTACTCTTTGGAATTAATTAGGTCACTCTAAAATTTATTGGATCACTCTTTAATTTGAGACTCTTAATATACATAGACATAGGTTACTCTTTTAAATTAAATAGATTACTCTTTGAAATTAATTAGATGACTCTTAAATTTATTTGACGACTCTTTGATTCTTGATAATGCATACTAGCAATTGTATAAAAATAAAAATAAAACATAAAATTCCATTAATTTCAAGCTTAAGTTTCTCAAAGCTTTCCATTAATATCCCAGCTAATGCAAGTACGTCATGAGCACTAGCTCTTGAACTTTGACAACTAGTTCCTCAGTCTCAGCATGTAGAAAGGGGGTAAATAAGAAAGTGAAAATAGCAAAAAGTAGCCACTATCACTTAAGTATAATTTTAAATGGCCACATGTGTTATATACAATTTTTTCTAGCCACTTTTAAAGAAATTGGCCAAAATGCCCTTGAGGGGACCCACTTTTCACATGTTTGGAGAATGAGATTCCACATTTTTTGACCAAAAATACAAAACGTATAGTAAAAGAATTCGATTCCTCTTTATTTCTGAATAAAGTGTCAAAGTACAATACCTAATACATAGTACTCCTATGTAGGCATGTGCTCCGTCATTTGCATACAAAAAAATTGAGGCATATATATATATATATATATATATATATATATATATATATATATATATATATATATATATATATATATATATATATATATGGTGGTCCAACATTTATTAAAAATTTTTCTACTAGTTATTTTAGAGGTTGAGCATTTGGGAGAGCATTTGGGAGCAAATTTCTAGTTTTTTAGAGAGGTGTGAAATTTTGGGGAGCATGTGTATAAGGTATGTTTAAACTTGTTTTAACCGTTAAGATGCCTTAATTTTATAATTTTTATATACCTCATGTGTATTTTATTTATTCAACGTTTTGTATAGAAAAAATTGTATGCCGATTAGAATAATTTTGTCACATTCAAAATTCTTTCGACATTAAATCTTCACCACTCATGTTAGATCATATTTGTATTTAATCTTCTTCACCACTACACCCTATATTTAGTGTATAAAGTACTAAGTGCACTCGGTGCATTACATAATAACCCTAAATTTTGTCAAATTTTTAAACAATGGTGAATAGGCCGAATAGAAGAAGACTTGTAGGCTGAATAGAACAACTGTGTAGGCCGAATAGGCCAAAAATTTCTCTCTTAATTTTAGAAAATCAGTAGGCGAATAGAACAACATTTGTAGGTCGAATAGACAAACACTGTGGGCCGAATAGAAAGACGTTAGCCGAATAGAAGAACTATATTTTTCTCAAATTTTTCATTTTTAAGTGCACACGTAGGCCGAATAGAGCAAGTTTAGTAGGCCGAATAGGAGAGCCTTATGGGCCGAATAGAAGAAACATAGGCCGAATAGGAGAAAAACGTACTGAACCTTTTTAAGGTGTGTCAAGGTAGGCCGAATATTGAAACATTGTAGGGTTGCATACATTAATCTGTTGGCCAAATAGAATACAATATGAGTGTAATTTTCTAATGTTTTAATGTTGCAATTAATTTTGTAATGTTTTAATGTGGATGTCATTAAAGTTTTCTTGAAAAAATGTGCAGATGAGTTATAAAAAAGCAAGGATGTGTTGGGGTGGAGCTTGAGAAGGGTTGATATACAAAGGTGGAGTGGTAAACTGGTTATTCTTGCCAGAGGACAGTCTGTGTTATAGTAGTTTGCTAAAAGAAATTCATGACATAGTACAAGCTGATTTGGGTCACTGGGGTTATGTAGTTCATTCTCTAGTTGATTACGATGGCCGATTGTCTAAATATAAGATAAAGAATGATGCACGTGTGGCAGAAGTGTTCAACTGTGTTGATGTAGGAATGGTGTACGTGACACTCTTTCCAATCGCGGGTGCAGGGAGTAGTATGATTTTAGGGATGGGTTATGATGACGGAAGTGCTAGTACGAACAATGAACCACGTACGAGGGTACATTCTAGTGGGAGGCCTAATTTTGATTTGAATGTGGAGTACAGTCCGGCCTCAGAGATGCAGTTGTCTGGTTTTAGAAAATCTCTAGATGTTGAAGCCGATGACGTCTTTGGTGAGGGTGAGGATGATGTAGATGGTTATAATGACGATGATGACCCCAGGAATAGGACTGTCGAAGAAGAAGATTACATACAGCAGGATTCTATTCAGTCTTCGAGCGAAAGCAATGATGGTGCTGAGGAGAGAAAACTCCAATTGTATGAAAAAATCTGTGATTACATACGTAAGAGAGGCGGCCCTAGCTTCCTTGAACCGATTAATCATGACTTGCCCTATCCTGAAATGCAGCCAGAAGAGTTGCGTAGTATACGTCCCAACACCCGTCCTTGGTTGATTCCAGGTATGGAAACTATGTATATTTATAATAGATATAGAACTAAAGTAAATTTTTATGTGAAACTAATGCACCTGCCATGTTCGTAGGCATTTCGAATGAATCTGACAGAGTAGAGCAGTTGACTGGCCCTAACTTTGATGCGTCTGGTGTTCTTCACGAGAAAAGTATATTTGATACAAAAGAGAAGTTGCAGATAGCCGTAGGAATGTATAACTTGCGGAACGGAGTGGAGACCCATGTTGAAAAATCTAGCACGACCAGGTATAACCTTGAATGTAAGCTAAAGGGTCAAACAGGCTGTCCATTTAAGATGCATGCAAGAATGAGCTACGGGTTGTGGCGAGTGGTTAAATTCGTCGAACATCATGGTTGTGTAAATGATCCAGACAAGTCTGCTCCCACACAGGTGTCATCCAAAGTAATCGGTCAATATTTTGCTGCTAGGCAGTTTGATAAGATTACTGGCCTCCGACCCCAGGCGATGAGAGAAGAGATCAGGAGTGATTTTGGGTTCGACATTAGCTACAATGTAGCGTTAAAGACGAAACACTTGATTGTTGGACACACGTACGGGGATCACGACAGCTCTTTTTATATGCTCACTGCGTACATGTATCAGTTGAAATACGTAAATCCCGGTACGCACACCCGAATCTCTGTTGTTGAAGATGACCGTTTAAGGTTTGCATTTTATGCACTTGGAGCATCGAGGCGGGGGTTTGTAGAGTTTGGTCGTCCAGTCATTGTCATAGACGGCACTCATATGAAGGGGAAGCACAGAGGAGTTGTGTTTGTCGCAGTCACGCATGATCCAAACTATCAGATTTTTCCACTCGCCTTATGCACTGGCGATGTTGAGAGCAACATTTCGTGGACGTAGTTTCTAGAGAGGCTACAAGAGGCATACAGATGTCCATGAGATCTCTTGATAGTTTCAGACGATCATCGCAGTATTGCACGTGTTATTTCTACTGTCTATCTTGATGCCCATCACGGTCTATGCGGCTACCACTTAAAGAATAGATTGGCCGGTTTTGGAAAGAACATTTTGTATAGATTTCAGAGTACGATGGATGCATACCTATCGACAAATTTTGATCAGTTAGTCTGCCAACATCTACAACTTTGTAATTTTACATTTAAGAATGATATCTACAATGTTTTTTAGTAATGTTCCCCTTCCATACTTTTTATTTGCAGCTGCATGAACTCATTGAGATGTGGTGCCCAGTTGTAGGAGTTAATGGAATTGGTTGGGTCGTGGGGATATGAGAAATGGTCAAGGGTGCATTGTCCTGTCAGAAGGTATGAGTTTATGAACTCAAATGCGGCTGAGTCGTATAACAAAGCCATCCTCTGGGCGCGATAGCTACCTATATGCACACTGCTAGAGATTGCCCGCACAATCACTGAGAGGTGGTTTTATGAACAACAGAGTACCATAATATGCAAGCGTCTCCATGACGACTTAGTTGAACTTTCTCATGCAGCCCAAAAGCTATCTATTTCCAGACTCATTGGAAATAATTTTGCAATCAAGGATGGTGATAAGATATTCACTGTTGATTTGAGAGACAATACCTGCACATGTGAGAAGTTCCAGAAAGAACTTGTTCCATGCATTCATACGATGAAGGCAATCGAGTACGCAGACATACGACTTACTTACTTGCATTGATCTCCTGATTATGTGTTTCTTATATTATACGTTCTACAGTACTTGCAAGTTGCCAGCCAGTGGATTTGTGTCTCCAGTATTCCATCGCACCAGTGTATTAGGGATGTGGGCTGGTCCAGTGATGCATGTTTCCCACTACACTCAATGGGACACACGTGAAGGAGTCCTGTCACAGCATGTGAACCCCTGCCTCACAGATAGGCCGGGTGACCATGAATGTCTCGTATAAGGTCAGGTATCTAGTCGTCCAGGAGACATCACAAAGAACATGTGTGCTCCATATATCGACAGCCAGGTCACAATCGAGTAAATTGTACTGGAGCTTCATCGTCACATGACGATCTACCTCCTCCTGCGACGGATGCCCCTAATCCCCATTTACGTAGACAAAAAAAATGTGGCAGTTGTGGTGAAATTGGGCATACTCGTCTAAGTTGTCCTTCTCAATTCTAGCAGTAGTGTACAACTTTTAATTTTTTTCATAGATGGTATAGAGATTAGAACGAAGTTGTGAATGGAATAGAGATGGGAAATAAATGATTAAAACTTATAATTATCTTAATTGGTATGGTTGATGTGTGCAATGGTAATCAACACTATTTTTGAAAATAACGAAAAAAATGTCATCACTTTTGATTAGTTATAATATAAATACATCATGCTCTGGCAATAATGGTACCAGCCTGAAATATTAGGAAAGCAATGTGCCTACGGAAATGCAACATGTGATCGGGGGTGTTCCAGTTAAAGTTCCTCGCTAATAACCTCTCTACGGTCCTGAGAGACGCTGGTCCGCAACTGGAGTCGTCCTCCTGTCTGTAACAAATCTCTCTGCGAGCTGGTGTCAGAGGAAAAGTGTGCAGAACCCCTAGGGGGTCAATCTCGCGCATCAGAGCTGGCATGACACGTCTGAATGGTAGAGTCTCCAACATTCGGTGGTCCCTCATGTCGGGCTCGTCATCCCATTTATGCCAGAATGAGTCAAAACAGTAGAAGGTCATGTCTTTCGTAATCAGTGCACACAGGTAGTAGTGCGCTGTCGTGTAGACTATGAACAATATCTGCCAAAGTAAGTTAAAAGGAATGCATATATTAGATGTAAAACACTTGGACAAAGTAGGTGATATTATTATTTAATTACATCAAGGGTTAAGATAAAATACCACGTCAACCCCTCCACACGGGCAATCGCCCTTGGGCGTACTCACGAATATCTGTCAACAAGTCATCAGTTATGTTGGCAAATGTCATTTTGTCATCTTTGTACTGACTCGTGTGCTCATTCCATACGGCTTGAACTCGGACCTTACAGAAAAATCATTGTATAATATTAGTCTCAAAATTAAATAGAAATTTTTATGGTCCATCGTAATGTGGTTGTTACATACAGAGAATTGTATGTCCAGAATGCAGTAGGACCCAACATCCGGATGGACGTGTACGCCTATGTCAGCTGGTCGCTCTGATAATAACCGGAGGTATGCATCCATGTGCTGAAATATATAGAAATATATTACAGAAAAATGTGAAATAATGAACATATTTACATATTAAGTATACACATGAACACTCTCTCAATTACCTGGTCATCAAACCAAACATTGGGGTCCTCCATCCCAGTGAAAAAATCACTGCCTACTCCATACCCGAGTCCCACGTTGATCCTGAATTCAACAATTCATTAACAACAATCAAAAGTGTTTAAAGTAATATATGAAAACATCTAAAATAGTAGACTAGCACTTACAGATCTCTGCTTGTCTTAAATCGTTTGTACAGTTGCCAGCGGTGCTCCCAGTCAGTCATTGTGAATGGTGACTGTAACGCTGCAGTTGGATTTCTAGGCCGCTTAGCACACATCAACCATCTTCATCGACGCCAGGTGTGGGGGCCATCAGACTCACATGATCCACCACTCTAGAAGGGGAATATCTAACCCCTGACCTCGAAGTCGATGGCTCAACCTCAGACAACTGGGTCCGGGAAAGATCAGCTCGAAGGCGCCTGAACTCCTGCATAAGCGCCTGTCGAAAGAAATGTGACGTCTGACGCTCAGACACAATCTGACAAGCAATGTGGTGTAACAACTCATCCTGCTGATCCAACCTACGAAAGACTCTTCTTTGAAATCCTGATCATATCCGTGGTCTTCCTGATCATCTCCGTAGGCGTCACCCATCCCACTCTCATGAAACACTGGGGGCTCATCCACTCCAGCGTCATGGTACTGCTGTCTGTCATGCTCATTTACAAAGCGAGCATGCCAGCTACGAGCGGAGGAACTAGGAATATGATGCGTCAGATCATAGGAACTGGGCTCAGCGTACCTCGTCTCCCCTGAAGCGTGTCCACTATGGTCAGGGCTAGGAGTATAGGGAGGTCGGTGAGAATGCGGATCCCAATTTAACATCCAAGCTGCAGGATCATCCGTGCGCTGGCCCTTCCACCGATCCTTAACATCCACACTCGAATAGTACTGATGATCCCATGGATTACTAGTAGGATCGTATGCTTCCCTTACGGTATGCTACTCCAGACGTGAGTAATCAGGCTCCCGGATGACCTTTCGTCTGAGGTTAGAAAATATCTTGGTGTACATCCTCCTGATCAACCCTCCAAAGGATCATCCTGTATGCCAATCCAATACCCCCTTCTACGCTTATAAGCGAGAACACGCGGAAAATCCACCACATCAAGATCCTGATGCAAAAAAACCAATACATTTAGATACAGTATCACTGATTTGTCTTCACTGAAATGGATTAAAGAATCATACCCGATTAAACAGATTTCTATCGACCCTCTTCACTTTACAAAAAATTCATCGCAAGCAAAGTGGCCTTAGATCCACCCTATCGTCAGGGACATGGCCATATGATGCAGCAAGGGCAGGTAGATGCTCGTACGCCCAAACCTGTCACACGTAAAGCACATCTGTTAGATAATTACTGTTGCTGAAACTGATAATACACTATAAGTTTAAGTAATCTACTAAAACACATACCTGGAGCGCAAATGTGCACCCGTAAAAGTGGTATCTGTACCTATCGGGGTTTGCTCCAGCTGGAAGTTTGGTCAAAATGTGGTCCATAAAGTGCAGTAGCGTCATATAACTGACCTGCCCCTAAGGGAATAAATCCCATCTCTGTTTCTCCTCTACTAGCACCCAGACCCAGTTGCCTACACTCACCTTGGTGACATCCGACCCAAGGACAAAATAGTACAACAACAGCACCTTGGAAATTTTAACCGCGTCCTCGGGGTTAACATCTGTAAATCTTCTGCCTTCAAAGTCACGAGCAAACTCACTGACTAATGGTCTCTCGCCCTGACCATAATACGTATCGTACACCCCACCAGTCGGGATACAATACGACACATTCGGATCAAACCCGACTCTATCCCGAAAGCAGAGTCACATTATCCTCATGAACTCTACCCTGCTAAATATAAGACACTCATTCCCAACCTGAAAATATCTAGCAGTTAAATCGTCCCCCCGACCTATAATCTCCCGTGTCATGAGAGTGTGGATATGAGCATTCTCGTTCCAATCATCGTTTAGATCCCAGTAATGACCAAAACATGATCTCCTGAACATCTGCTCCGCATTATCCCAACCCTTGTTAACTGCCTACGAATAATTTCCATAACAACCCCAGGTTTGCAGTAATTATGTATACTACAGTTCTGGCCCTGCATAGATGGACGCTTCCACTCACCCTGCACAAATAAAATTTTTACTAAATAATATGTAACACACATCATATATATATACTCTGCATCAATTCAACCAGCTTAATTAATAAGACAAAAAGTCATAATTATATGCAAATAACAATAAGTTCATTGCAGCCACTGACCAAATATTGGCACACTCAAACATTTGTTGTATTCGGCCTGTAGGTCCTTCTATTTGGCATACAAAATGTTCTATTCGGCCTACAGAAATTGCTCTATTCGGCCAAGGTCAGTGCTATCAGATTATTCCCACTTCACATTGATCTATTCGGCCTACACTTGATCTATTCGGCCTACAATATTGCTCTATTCGGGCTACCAAATGTGCTCTATTCGGCCAACCAAAATTTCCAAAAAATTTTTAAAAAAAACCTCCTAAACTTTGGTCTATTTGGCCTAAAGTTGTTCTATTCGGCCTAAAAATTTGTTCTATTCTGCCTACAAAAAACCTCTATTCGGCCAACCAAAATTTCAAAATAATTCAAAATAATTACTCCTACAATTTGCTATATTCGGCCTACACTTGTTCTATTCGGTCTAAAGATTTATTCTATTCGGTCTACAGAAAACCTCTATTCGGCCAACCAAAATTTCAAAAAAAATTCAATATAATACTCCTACGATTTTCTCTATTCGGCCTACACAAAATGTAGGTCATATCCTCGAAAACGAGTACTAAAAATCAGTGTAGGAAACATTATACACAAATAACTCACAATTTAGAGATGCCAATAACACTGCTTTTATACATACTCAAAAGTTTGCCATTTCCAAAATTCACCGGAATGCACCTAGTCGGAAACGCCTACTCCGGCCGATGGATAATGTGGGAGACCAGAAAAAGAGAAGAGAAACTCAGAAATGAGTGGCACTGTGCTTGACACTTTGGGACGAAAGGGAGAGAAGAAGAGAGAGGATGTTGGACGAAAGATGAGAGAGAAAGAAAAAAAGAAGGGAGAGAAAGAAGTGAAAATGACGTTAATGATATACCCCACCAACCCACATCCAAAATTTTAAATTGAAAATTTAAAAACTTTAAATGTGGTCCACCAACAACTAATTACAAATTTAAATATAGTCCACTCATCCCATTTACTGCAGTCAAAACTGGCATGATGATGACCCCTTTATTTTCGTCCTTTATCTGACAGTTATGAGGTAATTTGGGGAGTCCACTAAAAAGTGACTAGTAAAAATTGGTTTTAAGAGATGTGACTATTTAAAATTGTCCTTTATCAATAGTGGCTATTAAAAAATCGGACCCAATAAGAAACGAATCAAATGATAGAAGTAGCAGTGCCACTTAACATGGACAAGCAGCCGACACCAACTTATGGTAATCCATTAGATTTAAAGAAAATATTATGATAATTCATTAATCAGCTTAATTTTTCAGTTTTAATGAAGTTTAAAATAAAAACAAAAATAAAAATAAAAATGGAAGATAGAGCAATAGTAATAGTAATGAATAAAGAGGGGGTGGATTGTCACGGGTTTGTCTTGAAATGCCCTTATTTCACAGTTTTAGAGAGAGAAGACACATATTCCCCTCTTCTCCTCTCTCACCACTACACACACACACACCCGAGGTGGAGTGAAACAACATCTCTCTCTCAATACTCTCTCTCCTCACCTTCTTCTGCAAATTAAACCCTCTGAAAACAAAACCCTGATATCCATGGCTCTAATGCTGGACAACTGTGAAGTCATTCTGTTATCCTTAGACTCCCACAAATCCGTTCCGGCACCCTTTCTGACCAAAACCTACCAGCTGGTCGACGATCCCGCCACCGACCACATCGTCTCTTGGGGAGAAGACAACGCCACCTTCGTCGTCTGGCGGCCGCCGGAGTTCGCCCGCGACCTTCTCCCTAACTACTTCAAGCACAACAACTTCTCCAGTTTCGTCCGACAGCTCAACACTTATGTCAGTATAAATCTACTAATTAATTCTTTCTTCTTTTGTTTAGTGTAATGATTAATGCATGAAATCTTGATGTTTCTGTTGTTTGGTGAAATTAGGGTTTCAGGAAGATTGTTCCTGATCGATGGAGTTCGCCAATGAGTTTTTCAAGAAAGGGGAGAAGCATTTGCTGTGTGAGATCCACCGGAGGAAAACTACTCAGCCGCAGGTGGCGCTCTTTATTTTAGACAATCCACCCCCTCCTTTTTTTCTTTAAATTGAGGAGTGATTCAAACAACGAGCCCAAAAATATAGCCCGATATTGAAGTTTCACCTCTTTGGAAAGCCTTCAGTGCTGGTTTTAGGGAAAATGATTGGGGAGGAGAGAACAGGCAGTAGAGAGAGAAAAGGTGGAGTGAGAAAAAAAGGTGTGTGGGGAGGGAGATTGGATCCGCCACATTAAAATACTGGTTGAAATTTTTTTAGATAATTATATTCTTATTATATTTTATTGTTTACCTATTTGCCATCTACTTAATTATTATTATTCATTAATTAATTCTTAAAATAATGTAAATTATTAATAACAAAATATAAATATAATACAATGCATTATTCGTCTTTTTCAAGCGTCTCTTCACTTTTTTTAATTAAACTAATTTTTTATACACCTTTTAATTTCCTCATTACATATTCATCTAATTATTTATTAATTAGTGATGCCTTTTCACCTTTTCAATTTAATATATATGTCTTTTTTGTTTCAATTTGTAGCACTAGAGAATGAGTATCATTAGTGCTTCATTGATTTTCAAATGCAGAAAGTCATCCATATCTGAAAATTGGAGAGAGATTTGAGGGATCCATATATGTTATCGATGCATACAGAGCTTTCAATGGTCGAGCTTTGGTTTGATGATCATGGTGCATCATCCATCCAAGTTAGTTCTGATATTTTGTATTTATTTATTAATGTCATTGTTGTAATTTAGTAACATTGGCTAGACTCAACTTAAATGAATACAATGAACCACTTTTTTTATTTCATCAAATTAATTTTAATGTCTTGCAGGCTGCAGCCACTTAATCCTTGACCGGGAGAAAGCTTCTTTGTAGTCTCGCAGCGACCACTTTGGCAACATCATGTATGATTCACCTTTGACTATCACTTGAAGATTTTAATCAACAATATGTATAGAAAATTTGCAGAGTATCTTATCATAGTTAATTTGATTCATTATAATTATTTTGTGAAATTGTCACGTTTTATTTTGTTTACTACCGCATATATTAATACTAAATCCTAAAGTTTTTTCTTTAGAACCTTGAAGAGATATGCAAGATACTTCTTGATTGTTGGTACCAAAAAAAAAAAAAAAAAGCAGCTGATGAAGTAGATGCCGGTATGCCCCCATGCCATCAGCGTATTTTTATTTTTTTTTGTTTTACGTCCTGTAACTCTTCCCCTGACCCTGCTTCACCTTAGTTGTTATTTGAAGTAAAAGTTCTGTCCGCATATATTAATACTAAATCCTAAAGTTTTTGCTTTAGAACCTTGAAGAAATTTGGAAGATACTTCTTCGTAAATCTTTTGGAGAGGAAGTTAACTGGGTAAGAATGATAATTCTCTAAAATCTCTATTTTTTATTAATTTTTAAATAATTTATTTTTATATTTTTATTATTATTATATGAAAACTCTTTGTTTTGGTATAATCTTAATAATTTATTTTATAATACTCCCTCCGTCCCGTCGAAAGAGGTGCATTTACTGTAGTTTTTGTGAGAGCTTTTGTGGTCAAACATAGCAGTTTGACTGGGACAGAAGGAGTATATAATAATTCGGTATAAATATATATAATATGATTTCATAAAATTTATATATATTAATTTTTTATTAAATTAATGACTATGCATCATTGACTCTGACTATTAATTCATTTACTTAATATAATTAATATATATAATATTAACTAATAATTTT
This sequence comes from Pogostemon cablin, assembly GCA_023678885.1. Lineage (NCBI taxonomy): Eukaryota > Viridiplantae > Streptophyta > Magnoliopsida > Lamiales > Lamiaceae > Pogostemon > Pogostemon cablin. The sequence continues at coordinate 23,425,868 of CM042995.1, forward strand.
AAATTTTATTTTAATAATGAATATTTATAAATAAAATAATATACAAACTAAAAAAAATTCAAATTAATTAAAGATTTATAAATTTATTTTTGACATTTAACAATAATATGATTTTATTAATATTAAATTATCATATACTAATTTTTAAAATTTATAACGAAAATTTATTATGTGTGAAAAGATGACGACGTAGACTTCATTATATTGTGTGATTATTACTAAACAATTAAAATAAAAAGTGTGTATTAAATATATACTATTTCTTATTGCATGGTTATATTTAGATATAAAATTATATAATTATTTTTTATTGTTTATAGTTAAAATATTTAATTATTTTATTTAATATTTTAATCTTAATGGAGCAATAAATTTTTATAATTGGAAACCTTAGAGACTAATTGATCGTCGCTATTTTCACCTAAATTTTGTGTTATTTTTGTATATGTTTTCGTATTATTTTATTCGTATTTTATGTGTATCTTGGTTGTGTTATGTGTTTTCATGAAAATGTGTGTGATTGAGCCTAAACCAGGGGCGGCCCTGGGGCGGTGCCGGCAGTGCCGCCGCACAGGGCCCCACTCCGGCGAGGGCCCCCTAATTTTTTTTATATTAATATATATACATTAGATCTTTTTATATTTTATCCAAATGCTATTTTCAGGATGGTTGCCAGCTCAACTGGTAACTCCTTATTCATTTAAAATGTAAAGTCTCGTGGTCGATTCCAGCTAAAGGCGCTTGCCGTGTTTTTTTTTCCTCGTTTAGACATTAGGGATCTTTGCCTTTTTTTATTATTATTAGGGATAATATAATTTTTGGTCTATTAATTTTGCTCAATTTTGATTTTAGTCCATAGGTTTCTCATTTTTTAAAATCGTCCATTATGTTTTAAAAATTTTGAAATCCATCCGTTATGTTTACTTAGTTCAACAAAACAGTCCTATTACAGGTCACAGCAGATCTCTTCCAGGTAATTCCAAAAAAAAAAAAATTGGAGATTCCTTAATATTTTCTTAAAACAGCCCCGGGTCGAATACTTATAAATCAAAAACTTGTATCATACTCATTTTAAGCCGGATTTTCTTCTACTTTCTACACGCTTCAAAATGGTATCAGAGCCTTATGTTTATTTATTTATGAATGGGAAAAGTTTATTATATACTTATTTATCAATTAACAAGAGGAGAGTTTCAACAAGATATGGATCCGAACGAAAGTTCGACATCCGAGAGTGATAGGACTATCATCCCTGTTCCAAGTTGGAGCAACAGGGACTTCTGACCTGTCAACTACGACGAGACAAGTAGTTCTATAGAACAATATTATTGTGTGTTGTATAAACAATATACAGAAAAAGAATACGAGGATGCCAATCGATTTTGGGAGAACCTCGATCGAAGGTGTAAAATGGTGGAAGCCCGAGCTAACCACACCAAAGAAGAATCTCTGGAAGAACTACGCCAGATGCAGATAAGGTACTCAAAAGAGGTACCAAGAAATATCGTGGAAATTCGAAGTTTCACCGAGATCCATGGATGTATCCCCAAACAAGAGCAATGGAGGAAACGACCAAACCAAGGATCAAGAGAGATCTGCAAGCCCTATCACTTCTCCTACTGGACCGAATGACAGAGTGGAAGGAGATCGTGGCAGATAACTCTAAGATGAACCAAGATCTTAGAGAATTGCAGAATACGGTAAGATTCTTTGGTGAATATTGCCAAAGCATGTCCAAGATAATGTTCGAGATCAGCCTCAAGATGGATAAGGTGGAGAAATTGCAGAACAAGCAATTCGACCTCATCATGAAGTTGATAGAACAAGTGAAGTCCCTGGAAACCAAGGTGATAGGGAAACGGCTTGGAGGAAGGTTACCACTAACCTTCGGAACAAAATCTCTTTTACACCAAAAGGGGAAAACGACGGAGGTCATAAGGCCAAAATCGGAAAGTGAGAAGATGATTGCTATCCTTCGAGGAGAATCCACATCTTCGAATGGCAAGAGCAAATCTTGAAGAACTACAAGATCTATATGAGTCCTTCCAAGGACTATCAATTGTAGATCTGAAGATGAACATTGGAGAGACATCTAGTGCTCAACAACAGTCCCAGACTCATCAGACCCAACAGGATCGGAGCCAAGACGAAAGAACCTCTGGATCACACGGAGTCCACGGGAAAGACAAGAAGATACATTCCAAAACTTCAAAATGAAGGCCATAGGAATGTCAACAGGAGCAAGCCGAGTTCGAGGATCTAATATACACAACACCTCATATGGCCGGTCTCACCTTGAACCGATAAATCCATACGGGTTGATCTTAAACCTCGACACTCTAGACTTCAAGAATAGAGAAGCCTTGATCGATGAATGGACAAATGCCATGAAAATCGCAGGAGGCGCATTGGAGCTGGACAAAGAAGGGTACATAAGATTCCTTACTATGAGCCTGGAAGGATCAGTGAAATGCGCCTGGGAGGAGCTCTCAGACGAAGTCAAGAAGGAAGCCATGGAAGGCGAAGATCTAAGCAATATTGTCGATCGAATGGCCAAGATCTTCAAGATCCATTTTATCGGAGTAGGATACTTCGAAGGAATGGAAGAAGAAAAGAAAAAGAAGTATAGGAATGCCCTATACAGCTTAGAATTACTTGACATCTGTCACGTAGATGAGTACATCAAACTCTTCACAGAGTATAGATGGAAATCTAAGGTCAAAGAGGAAGAAGTATTCCATTTATTCTTTGCCAAGATCCTGAGTCCATGGAGAGAAATGCTGATCAAAGAGTATGAACCATGCGAGCTGGATTCAATAGCAAGGAGAATGTCCTTCCTCAAAGCCAATATTGCAGAGTGGTGTCATCAAGCGGCGCTACACAAGAACTACAAGAGATTAAGGGGAATCAACAAAATAGTCCCCTTATGTTGCGAAAACAATGATCTTCCAACTATCATTGGAAGAAACCCAAAGAAGCAGAAAAGGATGAAGAAGAATCATCCTTATAATCAAAGGAGCGGAGGATGGAGATCTAGAAGACCAATATCATTTTGGTCTAAACAGAAGGCCCGAAGCTATAAGTCAGGGCAAAGATCTGGACCATCAAGATGGAGTTCAAGAAGCCAAGCCTCATCCTCAGGGTCAAACCAGAGGAGCACAGGAAGAACTCCCACAAGAAAGACGTTCCGAAGAGCAGCCACACGAGTCAATGAAAGATTCAAGGATTGCAATTGCTACACGTGTGGAGCAAGAGGGCATATCTCATCAGATTGCCCGGAAAACTAGAAAAGGGGAGTAAGACAGTTTGAAACAACTCCAGAAATGGAGGAGGCAGTTTACTTCCAAGATCTAGTACAGGTATATCAGTTTGAAGATATACCCTCAGACGAGAGCATCTACGAAGAAGAATTCTTCAGCCAAGATGAGCCCTCTGAAGATGAGTTGGAGAGAAGAAGAAGGCTTCAGACAGGAAATACAAGAAGATATGTCGGTATTCTTTTCCCAGACATCCATTTCTCATAAAGCCCTTATGAGAATCATGAAGGAGGATCCAAGGCTCAACCTATACGATGGATTCACTGTAGGAAGGATGGACAAATTCTTTCCAAGCTTCAAGAAGAGGAAGCACAACATCATATACAAAGTGACCGAAGGGGAAATTGCCATCCCAATGGAGCTCACGAGAAATATGATGGAAATGCAACTAGTTCCTGTTGACGAAATTAAAGGGAACTCAGTAAACTCAAGGAAGGAATGGCCAAAACCATGTCTTGGATCCATATCGGAGCAATCCAAATCCTCATCAAAGCAACTTTCAAATAAGGTATCGATACACCAATTGATATTGCAATCTTTGATAAAAGGATCAAGAATACAAGAGAGGCATGCCTGGGAGGAATCTCAGGAAACCTATACGCAGGCAAGGTGGCATCCTACATATATCCAAGGATTGTCTACAATCTGGCAGATAAAGATTTCAGTAGGGCACTCACCCTTCATCAAGACTTCAAGAACAAAGATTTGATGAAAGAAGGGAATATGCCTTACTCCATCACCTACAGTATCTCATATGCCCTGTCCAACACCCATCATTCGGATCTATTCCAAATGAAGGAGTATATCGAGATACCAGAAGTGTTCGAAAGGGTTGCATGCACAACCAGGCCAGAAATAATGGAGTTACCGCCAATCCAAGACATGGATTTGCGAATCAGGGACAAGCCGATCTGGAGCAAACAAGATAGCCTCAGATTCGAGCAAAGAAGGATTTATTTCCAAGAAGATAGGATGATTAGTGAAAAATGGGGAAAGAAGCCAATCGTGGAGATGATCCAGGAACTGGAAAATTTCACAACCAAAGGTGAACTAAAATGCCCAGAAGGATGGAGAGGAGTCGAAGTCATATTTGATATCACTAAAAAGGAAAACTCTATTCCTTGTGATGTCTTGTATTATCTTCAACAGCCAACAACTGGGAGATATCAAGGACAACTCAAACTCGGAGATCTTGAGCTAATAATCGAAGGAATAGCAGGAAGATTTCCAGAACAACTAGTTCTGGGATTGGAGTTTCTCGAGGATCACAAACCTTGGGAATGACTACAAGATGGAATGGAGTTTACGGTCAAGGAAAAAAGATACAAGATTTACTAATAGAGGCTCGAGCTTACAAGCTCTGATCCACCATGGCCACAAGTCCATTTTCAATATATGTTACTATCGGAATGATATATAAGGGGCATCGTGCAGAGTATTTTGCGGCATACATTGATTCAGGAGCCGGCATCTGCACAGCAAAGGAAGGGGTCTTCCCGGAAGGCTCAGGTGAAGAACTGCCAATAGTTTTTGGAAAAGATTTATCACAAAGGGTGTTAATCCTTAATAGAGGAATCAAGCAGGCGAAAATCATGATCGGAGGAGCAGATCGTACCCCATGGTACAAGGTGAAAACTCCATCGATATATTTTCATGACACCAGAACAGATATTCTGTTAGAAAATATTTTCTACACACATTCAAGCATTTTACCCAAGAAAACGCAACAAGGCGGCTTATTTTCACAACCCTTTGTGAACACAAGATCATCGCACCAAGACTGCGTAACGTATTTCAACAAAAAATGCCAATCAGATTTCACAGCAAGCGTGGTGATGAAGAAAATCTTAGCCATCCAAAGATGAATGATCGGAGGAGATATGGCAAAGCAGTCCTTCAGATGAGAACCGAGACTAGAGGAGGATGGACGATGGAGAGACTAAAAGAAAACACAATCCACCTTCTCAAGGCAAGCTTGGGAGAAAGATTACAGAAAGACGTCACGATCGAAGAGCAAACATCTTTGGAGGATGTCAAAAAGAAGATACAGAGGAACTTCAATGAAGATCCGCTAGCCTGGTGGGACAAGAATGAGCTCAAAGCTTCACTCAAAGTAAAAGAAGGAAAGGAACATGAGTTCGTAAGATACAAGCCTATCCTGATGAACCAAAAGGACCGAAAGGATATACAGCTAATACTTACGGAACATCTGGACCTTAAGTTGATATCACCAGGACTATCTCCATACAGCAGTCCAGGATTTCTAGTTCGAAATCATGGAGAAGTCAAGCGGGGAAAACCGAGACTTGTGATCAACTACAAAGGGATCAACAACATCTTGGAGTTCGATGGATACTACATACCAAGTAGGGAACACTTGGTCAACTGTATCAAGAATGCCAAGGTATTCTCAAAGTTTGATTGCAAATCTGGATTCTACCAGATTATGATGGAAGAAAGGAGCAAGAAGTTCACAGCCTTCTCTACACCACAAGGCCATTATATTTGGAATGTCATGCCTATGGGCTTGGCAAACGCACCTCAGATATACCAAAGGAAGATGGATAATCTTTTCAAAGATTATTTCTCATTTATGTTTGTCTATATGGATGACATCCTCATAACTTCAAAAAACATGAAGGAACATTTAGCACATCTGGAAATATTTTCAGAAGTATGCCACAAGGAAGGATTGGTGCTTTGTGAAAAGAAAGCAGTAATAGCAACAAGACAGATCGAGTTTCTTGGAGTAGAGATCGACGAATCCAGAATTATTCTACAACCACACATTGTAGAAAAGGTCCAGGGATTTCCCGAAGATTTCAAAGACAAGAAACAACTCCAAAGTTTCTTAGGAGTGGTCAACTTTGCTGGAATGTTCATCAACATTCTAGCGCAATACAGGAAGGTGTTTAGTCCTTTGTTGAAAAAGGATGCTGAATTCAAATGGGATAATCCACACCGAGTAATGGTTAAACAGCTAAAGGAGGTTTGCAAAAAGCTTCCCAAATTAGCAATTCCTAATGACGAGGATGATCTGGTACTATATACAGATGCCAGTGACCATTGGTGGGCAGCGGTTCTTACAAAGTCCACAACAGAAGGAGAAATGCCATGCAGATACTGTAGCGGGCTATTTACGGAGAGCGAAGCAAACAGATGGCACATCAATGAGAAGGAGTTCTTTGCAGTTCGGAAGGCATTCAAGAAATGGCCGCTATTTCTCCTCGCGAAGAAATTCATCCTTAAGATTGATAACACAAGTGTCAAAGCCTTTTTGAAAAATAAAATCGAATCTAAACCAGAAAAGGCTAGACTACTAAGATGGCAAGCAGAATGCCAATATTATGATTTTAATATTGTCATTATTAAATCTGTTGATAATGTTTTGGAAGATTTCCTGACGAGAGATGGAATGAGCTGAAATAGACTCCATCCTGACGGTTTCAAGGCACCTGATGGACAACCTCGAGCTGCTCCAAAGGGAATTTGAGAATCTGGCACTCAATGCAAGGCGTGCCGGAAGAATACAAGATAGTGATCAGACCAAAGTGTCTAATCGCATACGAGACTGCATTCGAAATGACGCAAGTCTGTTCGAAGCAACACGAGAGCCACTCCTCCGGGCTGTTGATAGCAATCGCAATCAACAAAAGGAGAGTAGTCGAGAACGGGGCTCTAAACCTGGAGCAAGGGATTCAAGTACCCTTAGCACAAGTCCTAGTCTGGAACTTCTAAAAGAGGAACCAGTCCAAGGAAAAATCGAAGACCTGAAGTCACATCTAGAATAGACGAGTCAACCCAGCACCTCGGGGGTCAAAGAGGGTGAGATCAACCTTAGGCCGATGACGGGCACTGCTAAGGTTGGTATTAACTTAGCTGATTTCTCTTATTGGCAGGAATACCAGGCCAGCTGGGAGAAATTGAACACCAGACAAGGAATCTGACCGAAGAAATGCCGGGTGGATATATCCAGGGAATACCCCCGAGTTTGGATGTGAGAAGGCTCAAATCCAATGGATGTAAAGCAATGGTATGACTTTGGGGCACTAGCCTCGATCTATACTGTTGCACCAGGTTTCCCAAAAATTGTAAAACTTCCAGAATGGCTGGGAGAAAAGGTTTTCAAGGCATGAGAAAATAACTCGACTCTATCCAGAGGCGATGTATTGGAACTGTACTTTACCAGCGCAGCTCCAGAACTAGTTGGGAAAGGCCACCACGAGGCCTTTCATTTTATTAAGCTAAGAAGACCCGATGTATCAGCATCAAATAAGATCAAGGAGCCTTCTGGAAAGGAACCAGTCTTGGTCTCTACATTTTCTGAAGAACAGATCTCTACGCGAAGAGCGAGGGGTTTGTATGCCTGCATCAAAGCAATGATGGAGGTGAAGTTCCCATTCAAGTTCGAGCATAAATCTTTGAATGGGTCTTTTCTGTTGAATACTTTAACAGGAAAGAAGACAGGGTTTACGGAGAAGGCTTTCCAAGAAAAAAGAAAAATAAGAACTTCTCTAGAGAAACAAGATTTCGGTGAGTAAACAGACTCATCGGAGATATTGCAACATGGCCCATTTTGGGCAATGGACAAACAAGGTATGTTCGAGCTGCTCCATCCAAACCAAACCAGAGTTTGGAAAAGGAATAAGATTAGGCATAGGGATGATCAGAACTGCTGATCCACCCCCAACAAAGGAGACACGTGGAAAGAAGAGGGTAAAACCTCTTCAGAATACCTAGGAGCCGGGAGAATCATCAGGCACCAAAGAGGACAAATGACTCCTCATAAAAGCAAGAGCCAGGTGACCCTTCCAAAAGGGCAAGAGACATGTGACCGACAGGGAAGATGACCCACAATGGGGAATCCAATAAAGAAAACAGCCAGCTGCTGAAAAGTTGGCATCCAATGTAAAGTGACGCAAGCAGTGACGTCACAAAAAAGAATCCAATAAAGAAGGAGGGACCAACCAGCTGCTAAAGTTGGAATCCGAGGAAATGACGTAAGTAGTGACGTCAAAAGAAGTTAGGAGGCTTTGGAATCCGGATTTCAAATTCGAAAGCCTCTATAAATAGGTGAGTTAAGGAAGCAGAAGGCATCGACCATTCCCCTCTATTTTCTCTTTCTAAAAATAAACATTATATTTTCTTCTATGTATGAGTTTTCTGAGTGCAGCTACAATAGGTAGCTAAAGGAGTTATCTTCTCTTGTTCTGTGAGGATGAGTGTGTAATAAATTCTCCATTCAATAATAAATAATCTTGGGCTTCTGCCCGAATGTAGCCTTCCATTTTACAACTTTGATCTCCATACTTTCTGGCAAAGAAACAGTAACAGAATCCTGTACACCCGGTGTAGGAAATGAACCAGGGTTGTGCTGAGGTCCGCTGAAGGAACGAGATTGAACCATCGTACTGCGGGACGCGTGATTGGCTGTGAGGAGCAGTCGTAAAACCTTCCAGGATACCTGGTGGATCGACGGTCAAAAAAGGTACTGTTACTGTTACAAGCTGGTTAATTACGAGATTAAGTTTTATACGGAAGCATGATGGGCCTGATATGGTCGTAATGGACTATGTCTATTTTGAAAAATAGAAAGTGATAAAAATTTGGCGAAAAATGATAAGATATAAGTAATGTAGGGCTGAAATGCATGTGGTAGGACTAAAAAGTTGAATTCTGCAAAATTAGTGAACTGATTTCAAAATTTAGAAGATATTATTGTCAAAACTTGTTGGTCACCTGCTATAGCAGGTCAAATGACCAAAAAGTTGAGATTGATAAAGATAATGGACTGTTTTCAAAATTGAGAAAAATGATGGACCAATTTCAAAATAAGGGAAAGTTAACGGACGAAAAAATTAATTTTTCCTTATTATTATTATTATTATTATTATTAATTCTCTAATAATATAATATCTCAATTATTTATTTATGTTGATATATTCATTTTTTTTACCTTTTATTTATTATTATTTTATAATTAATTCTCCAATATTTTTATCTTAACTTTTTTATTATTATTAATTCCCTAATAATATAATATTTTAATTATGACAATGACTAGCATAGGCCCGTCTTATTTTTAAATGGTACAACCAGATCCCTTTTTGGTGTTGTGGGTTAAACAAATTTAAAATGGATCTCACTTTCCTATTTCTGCCGAAAAAGAACGCCAGTTGCAGACCTGCTTAAAAGTCAGCCACAGAGCAATAATAGATCCACCGACGTGCCGCCCACCACCAGGCGCTGCCAAAATCTCAGAGTGTCGCCTCCACCTTCAGCCGCCTGCGAAGCCTGTCACTGATTTTCCACGGCAATGACTAGCATAGGCCCGTCTTATTTTTAAATGGTACAACCGGATCTCTTTTTAGCGTTGTGGGTCAAACAAATTTAAAATGGATCTCACTTTTCTATTTCTGCCGAAAAAGAACGCCAGTTGCAGACCTGCTTAAAAGTCAGCCACAGTGCAATAATAGATCCACCGACGCGCCGCCTACCACCAGGCGCTGCTAAAATCTCAGAGTGTCGCCTCCACTTTCAGCCGCCTGCGAAGCCCGTCACTGATTTTCCACCATACGTCACTCAACCGAGCACTGCAACTCTGTTCGTCGCCATCACCACCAGAGTTTTTTCCAGGCACCAATCCCTCGGCAGAAAACGCGCCACCATCCGGAGTCCTCTCATCCAATGCCCACGCATGTGCTGGGTTTGAAACTCTCCATATGAAATTAGATGACAAACTAAGTGGGCGTTTAAAAGTGAAAGAGAATGAGCTTTTGGGTTTTCTGCTTTTAATTTTTACATAGGATTGAAAAATTGGTCATGAGTTTTTTTGGGTTTTTTGTTTTTTATTTTGTACAGAGGATTGAAAAATTGGTCATGTACTGCCCTACTTGAATTTGGGGATTTTGGAGTATGGTTAATTTTGTGTGTGATGACATGAGAGTTTGGGAAAGGGGTGCTGCATAAATGGAAAGCTCCCTACAAGTTTTGGAAGCAAATTTGCTTTTGGAATGAACATCACACCATGACAGAACCAACATTTTGGGTTAGATGAGAAATCTGGAGCTACTGCCAATCTCTACCGTACGGAAATTCCACGTTAAATGGATGACATATGTGTGGTTGACAAATTTCAATCTTTTACTACCTTATTGTATAAATTATGTTTCTTGCTTACATCCCAAATGCTCTACGAAAGACAAAAAGACTTTTGTAACTGCAATTGTAAATACTTAATGTATATAATTAATTTTTCTCATAACTCTTTTCAAGGAACAAGGGTATTAATTCGAATTAGAATTAAAGTATTGATAAAATAGAAAACAATTTAATAATGATGCATACCTGTTAATTGATTACTGGTTAAATTGAGTGTTAATGCGGATTTTTTTATATTTTTAACTTTTCTTATAAATTTATCAATTTGAGGAATTCTTTTTACGTCCTCTTTCATTTTTTAATTCGTGTTAGTTTATAGGGTATCAATCTCGTATGTATTATTATGTTACCATATGTTTGGTCAAAACTTTTAGATTTTTTTAGATTATTCTTTTCTAATAATTGAGTTACTCTTTTTAATAATTTAAGTTACTCTTTAATTTCATATTTGGATTTTAGAAAATAAAATATTTTTTTATTTAATTAATATTTTTTAGGTTACTCTTTTATGCTAATTGAGTTACTCTTTTTAATAATTTGGGTTACTCTTTAATTTGAGAACTTGATTTAAAAAAATAAAACCATGTGATTTGGGTTACTCTTTAGAATAATTTAGGTTACTCTTAATAATATTTTGGATTACTCTTTATAATAATTTAGATTACTGAATAATATTTTGAATTGGGTTACTATAAACAAAATTTTGGATTACTCTTTATTTTTTATTTGTTCATATTATACTACTTTTTATTTTATGAATTGGGTTACTCTTTATAAAATTTAGGTTACTTATAACAATATTTTGGGTTATTTTTTACAATAATTTAGGTTATTCTTAATAATATTTTGAGTTACTCTTTAATTTGAGATCTTGATTTAAAAAAAAAAAACCATGTGTTATAAAGAATTAAATTGTTGCAATTTGTAAGGCCCAAACTCCCTATTAATCGCAGATCGCACTATAATCACACAATAACACATTGAATGTACTTATTGAATGTAGGAGAACAAAAATTGTATTCAGTTTCTGACCTAAATCAAGTTATGTTAGATGAAGAGTGTAATTAACAATTCGAATGGAATATCAAGTATACTACTTCCACTAAAGATGCCTTCAGCACTGAAAGACCAAGGTGAAAATTCAAACATACAGCAATTTCATTTAGGCAGTCGTAGGGATCACAATGGGACAAACTAAACAACAACTTCAATCATCAACAATTTCATCATTTTTTTTCCAGAAAATAGAAATAAAGGTAACGTTACACCAACACCAAGAACAGCTGCACACAACCAACCCAATCCTTTCAAACATTTGAAAAAAAGAAAGAAAAAGAAAACAAAATTTCCTCTTTCTCCCTTTATTAACAAAATAAAAATTAAACCACCAAATAAATTACAAATAGAAATATCCGACAAGCTTAGAACTCGCTGACGAGTGGAGCGTGCTGGTCACCGCACAAGTAGACGTAGGTGTAGACGATCCCAACCAGCCCACCGCCGATGAGTGGGCTCACCCAGTAAATCCAGAGGTCGGTGAAGTTGCCGCTGGCAACAGCCGATGATTTGAGATTTAAGAAAGATGATGAACAAATTAACGAAATCTAACATTCAACCTCTTAGAAATTACACAGATCTCCTGCGATCTAAAGCGGTTGTCCGTGATCGGTGGCAGATCTCTGCTATACGGCTGGGTTGCGCCAGAACAGCCGCTGTCACACGAGCTGCCACCACAACGCATCGAGAGACCCTCCTATTTTGCTGATATGGAGTATCCTAATAAACTAATGCCCTTCTTTCTTCTGCCTTTTTTTTTATCAGGCTGTTTATTATTCTCTTCTGCGCACATCGCTCTCTACAGGGTTTCGATTATCAAAAGGATGTAATCTGGCCTATAAACAAATTATTCCGCGGTGGGTGGGAGGTGATGAGAGTGCCGGGCGGCGCATTGGCGAGCGTGGTAAAAGCTTGGAGCAGGTATAATGGTGTTTGAAATATATAGAAGCAATTGGGATTTGGAGGAGAGGAGATAGAATGGAGGAACTGGATTCAGATTTATAATCGAAAGAAGAGAATCTAGATTGAATTGCGGAATCCCAGGAGAGAAAAAGAGGAGGCTGAAGGAGCGTACCAAATATATTAATCAGGATCCGGTTCCACCAAATTTTGGTAGAACTGGTTCTAGTCATTCTCTTCAATTATATATCTATTACCTATTATAATAAGACTTGAACTGGTTTGTGGCCAGTTTCAAGCCGGTTCCAGGTTACCACATAATACGTGGCATTTTTTAGAACTTCTCTACCGAAACGTGTCCTCCCTCTTCAATCTCTCCCCCCACCGACTCATCTTCCTCCTCTGATTTCCTCATCTTCCTCCTCTCGCGGCGCTCACAATTACTGAACCCGATTTATCTTCTTCTTCGTGCGCATCGTGGGCAAAATCTCAAAGGCTCGAATGCTTCTACCATTGTTTCACTCTCCGGCGCCACTCTCATGTTCATCCCTTTCCTCCCTTTAATATTTTCAAATACCAGTTTCATCGCTCTTTTGTGAGATCAAATTTAAGGCTGCATGCTGTCTTTGGCGTCACAGATCGCCGAAATCAGACCTGAATTAGCCATAGGTATCTCTAATTCTTTTCCTCGCTACTTTAATTCCTTTTTAAATATTGTTATCTTGCAAATTGGTCTATGCCCATGTTTTATGTCTTTGCCTCTTTTGTTGGAGTCTCCGCGGTTCGGTGTACAAGATGACAGCACTAAGGTATCTTCAACTACCTCACAGTTGTGCTCCCATGGTAGATTTATCTATTTTATTATAGGTGTCATCTTTTTATGTGTCGCCCATTAGGTGTTCGATGAATTGTTTCAAAGAAATTGTATAACTTCTACAAAATAAAAAATTATTGTGTGATATGTATGAGATTTTTATTTTAATCAACATGCATTCACCATTATTTCATTATTTAGTGACATGCATACATATGATAATTCGAGCTGAGTAGCTCTTCGTTATGTCTCTCCGGCTCAGCGGCACAATTGGTTAATTCACAGCTCCATTGACAGTGAAGAAGATTGACAGTGCTGGTAATTTTGAAGGTGCGACTTGTTTTCATGGTTCTATGTTTTTAATAGTTACCAGATATTGAGACTTTCCAAATTGAAAATAGATTGCTAAAGTATTAAATACTGTTGGAAATTAGGAGATAATTACTGTGATTTGGGGTGATGGGTAGTAGAAGAGAAGAATGATTTTGATTGATACTAAGTCTTAAGCATGTGATATCAAAACCCCATTCCTTCATCTTCTCTTCTCTCTTCTTCTCTCCTCCATGCAAGGCAGTATTAAATCTTTTGGAATTTGGGTTAGAGTTGTCCTTTATCAGACAATAAGCTTAAAATTCTTATTATGTTATCAGCAACGCCTTAATTCATAATTTAAATTGAAGTAAAATTAATTCATATAATTCAAGTATTCAACTATAATCCGAGTATCATGTCCTTCCATTGGTGGAAATCTGCAAGCACCTAAATAGTGTTATTAATATTTTCTTTTAAATTTAGTTTGAAAACTTTCATGCAGGTTGAAATTAACATATAAAGAGTACAATAAACAGAGACCCCTTTTGAAAGAGTCACAAACCATTGAATATGACATGTTGAGAGATAACAGGTGATGTTTTTTTTTTATGAATAAAGAAAAAAGCATGATTAGATTTGAATAAATCAAGTTGCCTTTTATTAGACAAAAAGGATTGTGCAAGTCTGTTAATTATAATATTAGAATAACACCTTTTTAACATGGCTGAACAATTTTGAGTTCAACATGGGTGGATTCAAGAGGCAGTAAAACATGAAGGAGAGGGTGGCACAGAAACTCGAGCAACACCTTCAAGCCCTCTCATGGAGGGCCTCACATTTTGCTTTTTTTTCCTTTTTTTTTTCGTTAAATATGTTTCTTGCAGGCTTCTACCTCCATGTGCTATTCAGTTAGTTGGTGAGTGTTCAGTTTGAAGAGAAGGCCTTGCATTAATTATTTGTATTGAGTTCTAACCTAGATTCCATGCATATAGGTGGACCAATGTTGTCATACTGAGTTTTCTCTCCTGAGGCCCTTCAAGCAAAAATTCCTCTTGAACATTGTTTAATATTATATGAGGGATGTTTATTTAATATTGAATGTGGTGTTTACATTTATTACTTAATAACTTGAAGGTAATGTATTTCATCAAAAAAGGTATCACATTGAAAAGTTTTTTTTTTAGTCAATGTATTACATTTTGTTTAGTATGATAATAGGTATATATAAAGTGTATTCCCTCTGTTTCACTTGTACTCAGTATCTATAGTTATTTCTATAGCCAATCATTTGGGGAACTTCCCACTATCAGGCTTTCACATTAATATCATTATTTCCTACGTAATTTCTTTTGTTGTGCTGATTAGTATCCTAAGACCTTATACTTAAGAGTTGTTTTTATCTTCAACTATTTTCTTTTGAACATTGTTTAGTATTATATGAGGGATGTTTATTTAATATTGAATGTGGTGTTTACATTTATCACTTAATAACTTGAAGGTAATGTATTTCATCAGAAAAGGTATCACGTTGAAAAGGTTTTTTTAATCAATGTATTACATTTTGTTTAGTATGATAATGGGGTATATATGAAGTGTATTCCCTGTGTTTCACTTGTACTCAGTATTTATAGTTATTTCTATAGCCAATCATTGTAGTGGGGAACTTCCCATTATCAGGATTTCACATTAATATCATTATTTCCTACTTAATTTCTTTTTGTTGTACTGATTAGTATCCTAGGAACTTAAACTTAAGAGCTGTTTTTATCTTCAACTGTTTTTTTTTCCTTTTTTCAATTATAGTTATGACATCCAATTGATGCAGGTTTCCACCTCTCTATTTTTTAACCATCATAACATTTGAATTTGAAATACTTATACGAGAGAAGCATGCTTAATTATTGAGAACTTAGATGTCCCTGGTGACATATGTGGGTTGTATTGGCATGTAGGCGACTTGTACATTTAAATGCTTTGACAGTTGTAAGTTTTTAAGACTAAATACCGGATGCTATTTATTTGGCTTCTTTAATACTCCTAATGTGCTGTCATTGATTCTCTATGTATTATGCTTCCTATGATATATGCAGTTTTATGTTTTCAGAGTCTTATTAGTGGATAAGCTGAAGTTACAGAACAAACAGCTTTGGGCCTTGCCGCCTTGGAGAATTGATTGAAGCGACAAGGTAAAAGCCCTCAGAGAATTCGTAGCTCCTATCATAAGGTATTGACGTATTGTAGATATTGCTTTTAATTGACGTGGTTGAGATAGCATGCTTAATCAATATAATATCTAAAACTGACTTCAATTTGAGGGTAAATATACAAAACAAAATTAACTTATAGTTTTGTTTTCCCGGATTATGTTATGTACTAAATATGTGTTATATATATGGAATATTTAATATTATTATCACATGTGAGAATAATAATTAATGAAATAAAAAAAAAAGAGTGATAGTTAGGTTTATGAAGCATGGCTTGGAGAATACCATGAATTGTGGGTATAATAGTTATGCCAATTGCTTCTACTTGCTTAGATCCCCCATTTTTGTTCTTTCGTTTTGAATCACACTCAACCAATGGACGTTTTCTCACTACTCCTGCAATTCAATTTTGACAAAAAACCAAATAATTGTTTAAGAAATATTGTCGAAAAGGGAGGTTGATCCATCCATGTAGATTTCTCCACTATTTTTTGGCGTTGCTGAATAATATGATATGATTATACAATTCTTTTTAATAAAGAGAATAAAGAACTCAGCAGTCGTTACATTAATGGCAATCCAAATGAATCTTTCCATGATCGTTTGTTTAAAGCCATGCTGCAAAGATAGCCGAGAAGGTTGGTTTTTTCTTTCCAAAAACATGAGATCTTTTCGATGATTTCACATTCTTTCCTTTTTTTAATTCGTTTTTCTAGGAAAAATAATGAAAGCCCTTTTCATGTTTTCATTTGAGGTTCATTTGGGTTCTTCTCTGATGTGATTTGCTGGTATATATATATGAAATCCTTGATAATAACTAAAAAATAAAATAAATGTAGAGCGATTTAGAGTACCTTTTAGATGAGCTGCACAAAATATTTTTTGTCATGCACTGTTAGATCTTTCAAAAGTAGGGGCAATACTTTGCACCCAGTGGATTGGGTCCTCAGTCATTCCTTAATTTGGGTTTTCAATTGTTTTTGCCAAGTTCTCATCATTTGCACTCATGTAACTCTCCATTCATAAAGAAAATAAAAATTTAGCACTGTTGAGTGTTGATCCTGTCTAATATGCATCCAGTGAATCTAATATATTCTCATTGTATTATGACTGAGGGCAAATTAAAGTAGAGAATTCAAATGAGTTGTTGTTTAAGCATATTCACTAAATATGCAGACTATTGCATATACTTATCCGTCTAATGACCTAAAGAAATTAGATGCAGAAAAAAATACTTTTATTTGCTACTTGGGATCCATTGTTAATCTCGGTAAGCGAATGAATTTTGCATCTGATTTGTAGCTTGAGTTCATAAGCTAGAAAGAGCTATGTATTTGAGCTCAAAACATATAGTTTGAAGTAAGCAGTTGATCACGCACACATTGATATAATGCAAGGGAAATTAAATGTTCTTTGTGTGTGTAGACATTCATATCAATATAAAAGTACTACTTATTGTTTATATCTGCCATGAAGCTTTAATTGTTGCATATGATGTTTTTCAAGAGACTCTAGACCTATGATATTATAAGGTGATGATTGCCTTCCAAATCTAGATTGAGTTTTTGATCTTGCAAGAATCGCAGTTTTGCGCTATGGGGTTAATGGACTTGTCATTGATCCATATAATGAACTTGATCATCAACATCATGCCAGTCAGTGATTAGTCTTCTTTTCAATCTAAAGAAGTTTGTAATTGCATCATCTTAAAAATGCAATGCCTTTACTCATTTCTGTTGCATTTTCAATACTTGAATGGAAATACCCATTTTGATTAGGTTTAAGATCATATTCATAAAGCTCTGCATTTTTTTTTCATCTCCATTTACTTGTTAATTTCTTAACATCTTCAGCTGACCACAATCCTCAGATAGCCCTGTGCTGTGAAAAAAAGTTAATTTCGATTCTTATACTCTTTATGTGATCAATGATGTATTCTATTGTTGTGGTGTAATGCATAACTTACTTGATAACAGGAACAGATTATGTGAGTCTGATGCTGACGAAAATTAAAATAAAATTGGTCAACATCATTCATGTCATGTTTAGTTTGCTGCACATCCAAGACTAGTTGGCAATCACAGTACTTTACGTTTGATTTCCATCTTTCTGTGGCAGTTGCATAACTGGGTCGGAGGTCCTCCAAATATAAAGACATCAATGGGAGTACAAATTTCTTGAACAAATGAGATAATGGAATTGTTGTCCACCGAAACAGGGACCTAGAGGCTGCCGTTTTGGATTTAGTTCAGGTTTGCATACAGTGGCTACATCACTCGAACTGACTAAAAATTTTCACCTAAGTTGCAACAATTTCTCCAAAAACTTATTCTCCAAAATAACAGCAAGCTATTGATAAATTCTATAAAAATCCAGAAAATTGCTTCCTCAGGGAACAGTAGGGAAGAAGAAGAGTAGATAGGCTCCCTTACTAAACAAGATAGGCTCTTTTCACTAAGCTGTCGCCCAAGTGTAGGCATCGGGTCGATGGCGTCGATATCAGCCGGTGGAGTCGATATAGAGCTCGGGGCACACCACCTACCAGAATTTGGATCCGATCTCATTGTTGGTCACGGACAGCTACCTAGCGCGCTGGAGTCCGCCGTACCTCCTGCTCATCGCCACAGATCCACAAGCCGCCGCCATTGATTTTTTCTTCTGCCCAAGCTGAAGAATAAAAATCAAAGACTGCTACTTTAAAGGAACTAAGATACGCTCACTTCCTCATGGTTGAAATGAGATAATCGCCAGATCTGATGCATCTCCGCCATTGCACAGTTCGCCGTTCATCGCCGCCGTGGCACACCACCACCGCTGTAAAAAAATTTGCAAAATTACCACGCCGGTCAAATTCGCCATTTCCCTCGGCGTAAAGAGGCTTTCAACTGAGAATTGATATTAAAAGGGATGAGCTAATCCAGCTACTGTGGCGATAAAGAGCGAACCCTTGTTCGAGGAATTGCTGGGTTGGGGAAATCGGGGGATTTCAGGTTGGATTTGATGCCAACATTTGTCGGAGTTTGCCGGATCTTGCATTGTTGTCCACTGCAGTTTGCTAGAATTCTGCGTTGCGAGTTTACAAATGTGTAAACTGTAAATTTGGGTTGGGGAGAGAGGAATTAGGGTTAAAAATAATTCAAGATCGGGTTTTTAGTAAATTAAAAGAAAAGTACTCTTGGTATCCAAACGGCCACATGACTCTTCCGTTAGTTTTATTGACGGAGTTTAAAAAAAAGCAATGGGACTAAAAATGTAACGAAAAGGACCAAAAATGAAATCTGACTTCTTGTATAGGACCAAAAGTGCATTTGACCCTATTCCATTAATTCTGCACCAGCTCAATCACTTATTATTATTTTTTTATTAATCTTTACTTTTCATAAAAGTATTTTTTAAAGAAAAATTGAAAATAAATCAAAATTATATGTAAAAAAAAAATCCTTGTAGTACTTATGCATATTCTTTTCTTAATTTGATAAATTAATTAACAAATATTGTAATTCTTTTTATTATAATATTTTTTATTTAGGTGTGTAAACAATAAAATTTTCATTATAATATGATCATATTATTCCCCATTCAAAAAAAGTTGTGATATTTTCTTTTTAAAGCAAAAACTCCTGTGCACCCGGGTGCACGGACCACTCCGTGCGCCTTTAGAATTTTGTGTTAAATTGTATACCCTTTAGTATATAGATGTGTACCCTTTAATTTCTAAAGAAAATTATTGTGTGTATCTGGGCGCATGGACAACACTCCGTGCACCTTTAGAATTTTGTGTTAAATTGTATACCCTTTAGTATAAAAATGTGTACCCTTTATTTTCCAAGAAAAAAAATATTAATGAAAAGTGTATAGCCTTTAGAACAAAATGGTCTTTTATTAATTAAAGTGTATACCCTTTCGACCAAAGTAATGTACCCTTACCTATAATACTAAATTTCTAAAGGCGCACGGAATGTGTTCACGTGCGCCCGGGCGCACGAAGCTTCACTCCTTTTTTAATTGTCCCAATCTTTAAACTCTGTGCAAAAAAATATGATAACTTTAATGGGACGGAGGCGTATTATTTTATAATTTACATATATAAAATTATATATCTGAAATTTTGCACCGGGCCCCTAAAATCACAGGACCGGCCCTGGCCTAAACACGTTAAAAATAGGTAAAAACAGAGCAAAATAGAGTCGGGAGCTGAAATAAGCAAGAAACGGGTCGAAATGACCCAACTTGAGTTGCATGACCCAACTCGAGTTGGCAACTCGAGTCGAGTTGAGGTCAAAAAGTTGTCCAGAGAGCCAACTCGACTTGCATGTTGCAACACGAGTTGCAACACGAGTCATGTAGGGGCTTATCCAAGTCAAGTTGGAGGTCGTGCAGTGCAGGGCATGTGCAAAAAATCATACAGTGAGCTTACTCGAGTGTCAAGTCGTTACTTGACTTGCAACTCGAGTCGAGTAGGGTGCCGAAGGGTTGTCCAGATTCAGAGCCTCACAACACGACCGAACAGGCGAGTGCACGAGTTGACAACACGAGTCGAGCTAGGCCAGTTCGAGTTACATACAATGCAACTCGACTCGTGTTGCAACTCGAGTTGGGAAGGGTTAACTCGAGTAAGGTCATTTTGGGCCAAAAATTCGAGTTTTCACCTTTCAGTGTGTGGAGAATGTGTTTTAAAGCCCAGTTGACACAAAATTCGAGGCCCAATTTGGGAAAGGGTATAAATACTCTCATGTTCAACATTCAAAAGGGAATGGATTAGGTCTTCACTTGGACACATAGATCACATACAGTTTCCTTTATTTTACACCACCATCTCCATCCATTTCATCATCCCTTCCATTCATCTTCTTCCTTCCATCAAATCTACCATCCAAGTGAGGAGAAGAATCAAGGAAGAAAGGAGGATTGCATATTGAAGGATAGTTTCAAGCCAAGCATCAAACTAGGGGAGAAATTACCTTTAATTTGTATTTTCTTAAGTTAAATTTGCTGCAATGGATGTTGTTAAACATTGTTTGATGTTTTGATAATGTTTGTTTTTGGCTAGACCTCTTGTGAGGCTAGCCTTGATGGATTAATGATCTATGGATTTGTTGAATTTGTAATGGTTTAATTGATGTGATTTTTGGAATTTCTTACATGATTTATGATTTACTTAATTTGTATTATGATGTGTGTGGTTGAATTCTCTAGTTATAGTATTAGGAGGGCCAATCCAATATTATGATTAAGGTTTTGATTGAATCATGTTATATTATGAATTTTGTATGTTAGTGTGTGAAGTATGTGGTAGCATCTTTATATGCTTAGAACATTCATGTGAGAACACTTAATTGATTTATCATTTTTTGGTTGATTAATTGAGTGAGGAGACCAATCTTGTTATCATAGTACCTTAAGGGAATTGAGAGTGAGATTCAATCTTATGTGCTTAAAACTTGTAATGAGTTAAGAATCTAATTGCCTTGGCCGAGGGATTAGGGGATTATATGTGATTGCTTCTATTCCAATGATCATTGATATTTGCCATTTGAATTTAACAAGCCATGTTGTATCCTTGATCTTGAATGTGGTTAGCCTTACTCTTCTTTAGATTGTCCTACATCCATCTTCCATGTCCATTGTATCCATTTATCTTTAATTGCTTTCTTATTTGTTAGTTGTAGTGTTTAGCATCCTCCTCCTTTATTGATTAGTCCTTATAAAGTAAAGCATTTCTTAAATACGGCTACTCACTTTCGCTCTTGGGTTCGATATTTCTAAATTTTGCACTTGGTCACTACAGTCTACTACGCGATAGAGTACGCTTGCTCTAATCAATTAATATCAAAATTGAAACCAAGTTCACTAATATAATGTAGCATTGTAGCATAACCTAACCGACTATGCCAAGAAGTAGGATCCACTGTAACAAAAAAGGATGTTCTTCCAATTAACAGCGGCTCCATGTAGTATAGACCATCACGTTGCTTACCCACTACAATCAGCTTCCTCTAAAGTAAGTCCTGTATAACACAAAAATCCCAGAGGCATCGAAGGAGAAGACGACAACAATGTAACTTTTTAGAGTTTTAATTGTGATTCATCATACATGAACCCATATATAAGTTGTGTATTTTTTTAATTTTTTATTTATACTAGTTGTGTAATTAAGTTGGCTAAATCATTTAATTTTCTTATATGTATACTTATAATGTATAAAGACTGTTTTATCAATTTCTTTTTTTCTTATAATTAATTTTCTTTATCTGTATTTTTAATATTATTCAATATAGTATATCATAAATAGAAAATATTAAAAACTTAAATAATTAGACTTATAAATTAATAATCGAAAATATTTTATAGGTTGGGTAAAAGTTCAAAGATTTATGTATTTCAATAGGTTCATGATTAGTAAAAATTAAATTATTAAATTAATAATTTTATATATATATATTTATTGAGAATGTAATTAGACTTTACAATATGATGTACTATTATTTATCTTTTATGAAAAAAGGACTATTAATACATCATGTAACTGACTAATTTTGTATGAGTTAGAAACTTAGAATGTCTTTTCACTTTCTTAGTTAATATTTATAAGTGATGATAATTTAAAGTAAAAGTTCAAAAGTTACATAAAATAGAAAAATTCAAAAATGATATTAAGTTAGAAATTTAAGAGTTTGCGGGTGATTTGAATGATTAACAAATTTTATATTAATAAATTTAATAATATAATTAATAAAGTTTAAAAATAATTAAATTATTAATATAAAGGAGGGATATAATGAGAAAAAAAAATTTCTAGAGATTAGCCACTTATGAACCCATATATGAATGGTGTATTTTTTAAAATAAATTAATTTATAGTTCTAAGATTTTTTTCTGCTTTCTTTTTTATTTATTCTAATTTCGAACTATATATTTTCACCCTAATAAATTTTGTTCATTTTTCTACGGCCCTACCTATTCTTCCTATTTATCAAGCAATTATAGGCTGCTTACATATAGCTTTAGATCAAAACAGCCATATCCATTGCAAGAAGAGAGATTGTGGACAAATATAGTTCTAATGGAATTCATGAAAGAGGTTTAATTTCATTCATATTAGTTAAATAATGTAAGTTTTGCCTGATGAATTCGCCATGCCATTTTGGAATAACGTCTAACTACTTTTGTAAAAGTTTTGTTGTTTATCAGATTTTTAAGTTATTGTGTGAATTTTTTATATTATGTTTTCCTTATGCTTGGACAAAGGCTTGAGGCTAAATATCTGTGGTTGTACTTCCAAGTACAAGTCGATCATCCATTCATACCACCACCTAAAGTATGCATGTGACTATTCTAAGAGGAAGAATTACAAACAGCAAAGTCGAATTTAAATACTTCCGTGCGGACAGCTAAAATCATGCATACTAACTCCCACTAAACTGCCTTAATAATTCATGGACTTCACGTGGCAGAAATCCCAAATTTTAGGAACCACTAAACTGTATCACATAACAAGAAAATAAGACCCGACAGTTCGAAGACTTATCACTCCAATCAATTTACATAAAATAAAATCCAGCAGACTCACGTTTTAACATTTAAAACCTGACTAGTTTATTCATACTAAACACAAAACTATGAACCTTAAACATCACTATTTTAAACAGAAGAAACTTTGAAATACGCAACAAACTGAAAATATATTTAAAATCCTTATTAGTCTCCTCTTGCCATCGCGTCCCCGCTCGTACGCTTTCGCCACGCTTAACCTGAGATAAAATAATTATCGGGGTGAGCAACCACACGCTCAGTGAAGACTTTATCATGCTTACATATGTCAAGTATATCATGTGCGAGAATTTAATTAACTTACAATACAATCTTATCATGTCAAAATAAGGCACCTTTCGACCCTTATCCATGTAACTTTACGATATCGCGATTCGTTAGTAAGGCACTCCTTCACAGCCCTTACCCATGCTATAGTATGGAACCATTACAGCCCATACCTATGCTATAGTATGGCACTGTCACAGCCCATACCCACGCTAGACATGATTTCATAAAGTTCAAGTATGATCACAGACTCACAGTGTGATATAAATTTCCAATTCATTCCATTTATCACATATGAAATCCTTAAACACATATAAGAATAATAAGAATCCCCACCTTAATCACTAGCGAAGTTTATACGTGTATACTAAACATCACGCTCCGAGTCACCTTCAAAACCTACATGTATATAACTGATCGTTACATATAATCATACAACTATCGAAAGAAAGTAATCTGCAGAATTCATAAGCGTTGCAGACTAAGAACTTTAGGGCTAGGGTTTGCAGTTTGAAGAGAAGAAGAATAGCCCTTTTTGGTTTCCACGTTCTATGCAGAAAGAAGAAAACATCGTAGAAGAAACAAGAAAAGAAAATAAACGAAAAAGAAAGAAGAGGGCATACAGCGTTACCTCTTCGATTGCTGTTGTAGGAAGAAACGAGTTCAGTGTGTAGATAATAAAAGAAGTAGCAGGACTTGTGTTATAAGGCACGTCTGTATAGAACTGAGTGGATATCCTTTAGCAGGAGTAAACAAATTTTCCTCAAATTGAGGAGTTGATAAGTGAAAATTTTATTTTTCTCCATAGATAATGAGATAAACGAATTGTCTATCGTGAGGATTAAGTTATTCTCATATCTGCTCCTATTTTGAATTTACGACTGACAGAAGAGAATGGGCTGGGTTTGAATGTGGGCTTCAAAAAGTTGGATATAGTGGGCTTATAAGATTGGGCCATGACTGAAATTACGGTTTAAATTTACGGGGTGTTACATCCTTTCCCCCTAATAAAAATTTCATCCTCGAAATTTCATAATGATATAAATATCTTACCCATTATGAAAGAGGGGTATCTTACTTTCATTTCTTCCTCTCTTTCCCATGTAGCTTCATCTTTCGTGTGTCGACTCCATTGAACTTTGACGAGTGGCACATCACGACTTCGAATTCTTTGGATTTTTTGTTCCAAAATGGACACAGGTTCTTCTTCATATGTCAGGTCCTTGCCAATCTCCAATGTCGAGAAATTCACAACATGATTAGGATCATGAACATATTTTCTCAACATCGAAATGTGAAAAATATTATGCACGGAGGATAACTCGGGTGGCAAAGCCAAACGATAGGCTAGATCTCCAACTCGATCATGAATTTGAAATGGACCAACGAAACGAGGTCTAAGCTTTTCTCTTCTTCCAAATCGTATGACACCCTTCATGGGAGCCACCTTCAGAAAGACATGATCTCCGACTTCGAAATGTAAATCTTTTCTTCGTTGATCAGCATAGGACTTTTGTCTATCTTGAGCAGTCTTGATTCTTTCTTGAATTATTCTGACCTTTTCCACTGCTTCTTCTATTAGCTTGGGGCCTAGAACAACTTTCTCACCAACATCATCCCAATATAATGGTGATCTACACTTCCTTCCATAGAGCGCCTCGTGAGGAGCCATCTTGATAGTTGCTTGATAGCTGTTATTGTAGGCAAATTCGACAAGAGGTAGGAACTTTTCCCATGCTTCACCCATGTCAACAGTGCAGGCTCTTAACATGTCTTTCAAAATCTAGATTGTCCTTTCGGATTGCCCATCCGTTTGTGGGTGATAAGCTGTGCTGAAATTCGGTTTGGTTCCCATCGCCTTGTGCAGACTTACCCAAAACCTTGAAGTAAAACGCGTATCTCTATCAGACACTATTGACATTGGTACGCCGTGTAGCCTCACTATCTCTTGAATATACAACTCCGCATACTGCTCCATCTTGAATGTCATCTTTACGGGCAATAAATGAGCTGACTTGGTCAATCGATCGACGATGACCCATATGGCATGATTTCCCTTCAGAGACCTTGGTAAACCTACAACAAAATCCATGGCAATTTGCTCCCATTTCCACTCGGGGATCTCTAGTGGTTTAAGCTTTCCGACTGGTCGCTGGTGTTCAATTTTAACTTGTTGACAAGTTAAACATCTTTCAACAAAGTATCCAATATCTCGTTTCATACTTTTTCACCAAAATCTTTCCTTCAAGTCATGGTACATCTTTGTTCCTCCCGGATGAGCGGTGTATGGCGCTCCATGCGCTTCACTTAAAATTTTTTCTCTCAACTTCTCAACCATTGGAACACACAATCTCCCATTTAAATTTAAAACTCCCTCTTCGTCCACTTTGAAGCCATTGTATTCGCCTCCAGCTAGTGCCTTCTTCATCATTCCTTGCAAGAAATGATCTTGTTCTTGAGCTTCTTTTATCTCCATTTTCAGACTCGGCTGAATTTCTAATGCCGCAACGATCGCCTTCGTGCCGGAGGGTGATGCCACCAATTCAATTTGCATCTTGGCGAACTCTTCGACCAGCTCTTCTGGCTTGGTATACAGACTATTTAGCTCCACTTTGGTATTTCGACTCAAAGCGTCGACCACTACGTTAGCCTTGCCTGGATGGTACTCAATGGTGCAGTCATAATCGTTCACCAACTCTAACCATCTCCGTTGTCTCATGTTGAGTTCCTTCTGAGTGAACAGATACTTCAAACTCTTGTGGTCCGTGAAGATCGTACACCTTCCACCATAAAGGTAGTGTCGCCAAATCTTCAAAGCATGAACCACGGCCGTTAACTCCAAGTCATGAGTAGGGTAGTTCACTTCGTGCGGTCTCAACTGTCTAGAAGCATATGCAATAACCTTCCCATGTTGCATCAATACACATCCGAGTCCTTGCTTTGATGCATCACTGTAGATCGTGAACTCTTCATTCGGATTTGGGATTGTCAACACGGGTGCTGAAGTCAATTCGTGCTTTAACCTTTGAAAGCTCTCTTCACACATGTCAGACCAAATGAACTTCTCTCCTTTACGAATCAATCGTATCATCAGACTGGCTATTTTGGAGAATCCTTCTATGAACCTTCGATAATGGCCAGCTAATCCCAAGAAACTACGAACTTCTTGAACATTTGTAGGTGTCTTCCACTGATTTACTGCTTCTATCTTAGATGGATCTACTTCAATCCCTTGTGACGTCACCACATGTCCAAGGAATGTGACTTGCTTCAACCAAAACTCACACTTCTTAAACTTCGCGTATAACCTCTCCTTGCGAAGTGTCTCAAATACCAATCTCAAGTGCTCCTCATGTTGTGCTTCATCTTTGGAGTATACTAAAATGTCATCGATGAAGACTATAATGAACTGATCGAGATATGGGTGAAAAACTCGATTCATCAGATCCATGAACACTGCAGGCGCATTACTCAACCCAAATGGCATGACGACGAATTCATAGTGCCCATAACGCATTCTAAAAGCAGTCTTAGAAATGTCTGATTACTTCACCCTCAATTGATGGTACCCGGATCTTAAATCAATTTTGGAAAATACACTTGCTCCTTCTAATTGGTCAAACAAGTCTTCAATTCAAGGTAGGGGATACTTGTTCTTTATCGTTAACTTGTTAAGCTCTCGGTAGTCAATACACATCCTCATGGATCCATCTTTCTTCTTAACAAACAGGATTGGTGCTCCCCATGGAGATACGCTTGGGCGGATGAACCCCAAGTGTAAGAGCTCTTGTAGCTGAACTTTCAACTCTTGTAATTCCACGGGCGCCATTCGATACGGAACTTTGGATACTGGTGCTGATCCTGGTATCAGGTCTATTGAAAACTCTACTTGGCGATTTGGAGGCACGCCTGGTAAATCCTCCGGAAAGACATCAAGATACTCTCGGACAATAGGTATGTCACTAGGTGATACTTTGTGGTCCTGGTATCTACAATGTTGACTAGGAATCCCTGGCAGGACTTCTTTCTAAGCATCTTGGCAGCTTTTGAAGCAGATAATATTCTCGGTACTACACTACTCTTGAGCTTGTGTACCACTTCTTTCTCGGATTTTGGTTCCCTCAAGATTATTACTCGTTCCTTGCACTTTATATTGGCTTGATGATAGGTAAGCCAATCAATTCCTAGAATCAAATCAAACCCATGCATATCCATAACATACGGCTTGACGCTGAAGTCTACTCCTTCAATGTGTACGCTCACACTTTCTACTAAGGTATTCACGACAACTCTCTCCCCCGAAGGTAGACTAATCTCAAGAGGTTCATCACTCTTGACTCGTTTACAGTTAATCTTATTACAATACTTTGCAGAAATAAATGAATGTGATGCACCAGTGTCAAACAAAGTGAAAGTTCGAAATTTACCCACTGCCATCGTACCTGTCATAACATTTGGTTCATTGTCCCCTTCAGCTTGGTTCATGGCGAAAACTCTCCCTCTTCCTCCAGTGCCTTGTCTTGTTTTCCCCCCGGAGGTGGTCCCCTACGATCAGGTCTAAAGTTGGATGGCTTTGGGCAGTTTTGTGCTTGATGGCCAACTTCATAGCACCTAAAGCATTTGTTTTGTCCCATGAGACACTCTCCATGATGATTCTTCCCGCACTGTGTGCAGAGAGGCTTTGGTCTTTGTGCGTTGGCCGGCGGGTTGTTGTTCGTTCTAGTTTGCCTTTGATTGTTGTTTCTGCCTTGGCTAGAATTTTCCTATTTCCGTTTGTTTGGATTCTCCATCGGCTTTCTGTTCGTTCGCCCTTTCAGTAAGCAAGCTTCAACTTTCTGGGCCCTCATAAACGTGTCGGCGTAGCTCATATCGGGCAGTGAAGACATTCTCTCTTGTATATCCTGGTGCAATCCATCCAGGAACTTCTTGGCTCGCTTCTTTTCGGTATTGACCAGCTGTGGAGCTGATCGGTGCAGCTTATTGAACCGCCGTTCATACTCAATTACAGTCATGTTCCCTTGTTGGAGATTGTAAAACTCATGCTCCATATTATTGCGGTAAACTTGAGGATAGTAATTGGCCATTACTATATCCTTGAAGTCTGCCCAAGTAATAGCTTCCCGGTTCTCGTTAGGTCTCATCTCCCAGTATCCGTCCCACCAATTGGTAGGACGCGCAGATCACACGTTCCTCATCATTGCACCTTAAGAGACGAAAAATTCTCTCAAGTGCTCGTAGCCACTCCTCCACGTACTCGGGCTCTTCACTCCCCTTGAAGAAGGGTGGATGATTTTGGTGAAACTCATGTACTATCTTTGTATGAGCATCAGCATCAGCGTTTGGAGCATTCGGTGCGTTCTGAGGATGTTGGACATTCGGAGCATTTGGAACATTTGGAGCATTAGGGACATTCTGAGCATTCGGAACGTTTTGAGGGTTCTGAACATTCCTTCTTGGAGGCATCCTTTAATTCCACCATAAAAAATAATTTTAGCATTTATTCGAGTTAACGAATGGAAAAAAAATTAATAACGCATATCATAGCATTGCAGAATAACAAATACATGATAGAGGCACATTATCAAAATAATATAATTCATTGATCAACTAAATGAACAACTGTTTCAAACTTGCAATTTAAATAGAAGGAAAGTCATATGTCAATTAATGAAAGAAAAATCCATGTCCCTAACATACGGGATAATTTATGTTAAAAAGAATCCTTGAAACAGTAGCTTGCATAATCTAATCTCCATATACTCCCGAGTCCTCGGACGGGTCTGACTTGGAACTCTCATCCATTCCTCCTTCATTCATGGCTCCATTTGGCTCGTTATTGGGTTCCGGTTCTGGTGTCGGTGCCGGCTCTGCAAGGTAACCTACCAACCGCTCTTCTTGCTCATTATGAATATCCCAGATATGATGTCCAGGAGGGGGGTTTGGCGGATACCATCTTGCAACTCTCACGAACAAAACGGCTGTGAACTGCACATGGTCCACTTGCGGAACTTGGTGTTGAACCGAGTGATGCATAAGTTCAGCATGTATGGAATCGGGTACGTCTTTCCAAGCCCACGGTAACGTACTGATGAGTTTTAATCCAGCCCAATAGTCAGTAATACCTTCACCCACATCCTTAACTTGTCTCCATAATTGCAGCATGTGAGCAATGTGGGTGGGCAAGTCATGTCTGACGTCCCGGTGATAATTCATGTAGGCTTGTTGTCTTGCCAAGTCACCCATCTAATGCGGTAATATCCTTACTAATCATATAGTTTCTCAATAAAATTCTTAATTCATCATTCATCATAAAATTCACATAAGTCATGTAGCATAAACTTTCATTTAATATCTCGCACGTAATCAATTTATGAAATTCATACTTTCATACCTTGGTTGAAGCGGGCATCATACTCGGTGGATGCGTAGCAAGAGACTTTTATAAATTTTTCAATTGCAAAATCATATCATTCAAGCCATGAAATTCACTTATATGCGGAATTAAAAACTTAAAATTTTAAGCAAGTATACAGAATCGCATATCTGCTCTGATACCAATCTGTCACACCCCATTTTTTTTACAAAGAGAAGATTTCATATAATTTTGAGAACTAGTGTTTAAATAGGGCATGACTAAATTTGCTTCAATAAATACTTAGTAACAATACCAATAAGAAGGAATAATTAAGGGTCTTGTCCCATAAGTTTCATCAACTTTAGGCAAATAAATCAAATAGGAGAATTTAAATAAGAGGTGAGTCCTTTAACTTTCTGCAAAGTTAATTTCAGAATTTTTGCAGAAAGTTTCATAAAAAAAACAGCAAGGTTTTGAACCCAAAAAAAACTTAAACTATAAACATACATGACCTGTCAAAGGTTTAATATTAAAAATCCACCATGCCGGACATATTACTACCACAAAATAAATAAACAAGTGATTAACAAAGAAGGAGGAATAAATTTCTTAAAGGTTAGTCCCGTATGTTATTACTCATTTGCTAAAACTTCCTCAAAGATATGTATAAGTGTACATTAAAGAAAAGAAAATAAATTAAGTGGGATACTAACAAGCATGTCACGTGTCCACCAACACCACTCCACTGTATTACATTAACAGTCATTCACTAACAGACCTTGGATTTAACTTAAATTGATATCTGTGCTTGTACTTCGAAGTACAAGTCGATCATCCATTCATACCACCACCTAAAGCATGCATGTGACTATTCTAAGAGGAAGAATTACAAACAGCAAAGTCAAATTTAAATACTTCCGTTCGGACAGCTAAAATCATGCATACTAACTCCCACTAAACTGCCTTAATAATTCATGGACTTCACGTGGCAGAAATCCCAAATTTCAGGAACCACTAAACTGTATCACATAACAAGAAAATAAGACCCGACAGTTCGAAGACTTATCACTCCAATCAATTTACATCAAATAAAATCCAGCAGACTCACGTTTTAACATTTAAAACCTGACTCGTTTATTCATACTAAACACAAAACTACGAACCTTAAACATCACTATTTTAAACAGAAGAAACTTGGAAATACGCAACAAACTAAAAATATATTTAAAATCCTTATTAGTCTCCTCTTGCCATCGCGTCCCCGCTCGTACGCTTTCGCCACGCTTAACCTGAGATAAAATAATTATCGGGGTGAGCAACCACACGCTCAGTGAAGACTTTATCATGCTTACATATGTCAAGTATATCATGTACGAGAATTTAATTCACTTACAATACAATCTTATCATGTCAAAATAAGGCACCTTTCGACCCTTATCCATGTAACTTTACGATATCACGATTCGTTAGTAAGGCACTCCTTCACAGCCCTTACCTATGCTATAGTATGGCACTATCACAGCCCATACCCATGCTAGACATGATTTCATAAAGTTCAAGTATGATCACAGACTCACAGTGTGATATAAATTTCCAATTCATTCCATTTATCACATATGAAATCCTTAAACACATATAAGAATGATAAGAATCCCCACCTTAATCACTAGCGAAGTTTATACGTGTATACTAAACGTCACGCTCCGAGTCACCTTGGAAACTACATGTATATAATTGATCGTTACATATAATCATACAACTATCGAAAGAAAGTAATCTGCAGAATTCATAAGCGTTGCAGACTAAGAACTTTAGGGCTAGGGTTTGCAGTTTGAAGAGAAGAAGAATAGCCCTTTTTGGTTTCCACGTTCTATGCAGAAAGAAGAAAACATCGTAGAAGAAACAAGAAAAGAAAAGAAACGAAAAAGAAAGAAGAGGGCATACAGCGTTACCTCTTCGATTGCTGTTGTAGGAAGAAACGAGTTCAGTGTGTAGATAATAAAAGAAGTAGCAGGACTTGTGTTATAAGGCACGTCTGTACAGAACTGAGTGGATATCCTTTAGCAGGAGTAAACAAATTTTCCTCAAATTGAGGAGTTGATAAGTGAAAATTTTATTTTTCTCCATAGATAATGAGATAAACGAATTGTCTATCGTGAGGATTAAGTTATTCTCATATCTGCTCCTATTTTGAATTCACGACTGACAGAAGAGAATGGGCTGGGTTTGAATGTGGGCTTCAAAAAGTTGGATATAGTGGGCTTATAAGATTGGGCCATGACTGAAATTACGGTTTAAATTTACGGGGTGTTACAAATGCCTATTCAATAACCTGATTTAATCGAGTCCTAAATACTGTAGAAATTTATATTCTTTAAACATTTTTTGTAGAAATTCACTTAGAATATGGTAATAGCAGGATACTTGATTAGAGAATAGGTGAATAAATCCATTTGCAGATACTTTCTTTTAAAAATAAAAAAAATAAAAAAATAAAAATTCTTTGGTTATTGATAGGGACACTATAACTCCCATATCATCCTGCATATATTGGGGGG
Source organism: Pogostemon cablin (assembly GCA_023678885.1). Lineage (NCBI taxonomy): Eukaryota > Viridiplantae > Streptophyta > Magnoliopsida > Lamiales > Lamiaceae > Pogostemon > Pogostemon cablin. The sequence goes on from CM042995.1 coordinate 23,458,366, forward strand.
AAAGGATTAGTAAAAGCTCATCTTCAATAAATGATTTGAATGATGTTCTTATGCTAATCTGGCTTCTTACACAATATCAATGAATAATATACCTGAATTTCTGTCTCAAACACACTAGTACTGATGTCATTTCTTTGTGATGGCTGCCAACTAAATTATTATTTGTATACTTAGAGATTTGCAAACAAACATGGATTTCATATATGAATTGCCTTTTCATACTAGTTTCTTTTATTATTTCTCGTAATCTAATCATTTTCTATTCTCACTAGTCACTAATGAAATTTCAAACGCATAATGTAGTTCTTTCTAGAAGTTTCTTTAAGTTAGAACATACTTTATTATGAGTTCTAACCAGTGAGTTGGACTCATTATACTTATCCAGAAGACAAATGCAAACCCTTGAGTTGCTTTCTTTTACTGATCCCTTTTCTCCATAGCCTGATCTGCATTTACTTGAGGGGAAAAAGGTCTGTATAAACCTATATGTGTTTGGAATGGAGCTCGAAGATGTTCAGTAGTTTTGTTAGGAACAAAAACAGTAAGAAAATAAACAATCAAACGGAAACACCGTTTGCCAAATCAAACGGAAAACACCATTTGCCCAAAAGCCTCCAGGCTCCTCAATTCAATAATAGTTTGATAAAAAATAAATACGTAAACCCTAATCAACTCTTTAAATACTAAACCCTAAGCCCATAATTCTCTTAGGCCCACTAATTAGAATAATAATAGAAAAGCGATAAAATAAATAAAATCCAGCCCTAAGTCGCACGCTGCTTCATATCAATATCTTCCCCTTAAAAACAATCTTATCCCCAAGGTTGGAATAAGGAAACACTGCAGCCATCTCCCGAGATTGGATCAATTCCGGAATACCAATAAGACTTTGGCTTAAGGTCGGGTCACCCTTCAACACCACTTGGGTCCCTTGCAATCAATTATCATCGTCATATTCTCTCAATTCATTTTGACCTCTCCTAGAGTTGCCAGCCATGCCACTCCTAAAACCATATCCACTTCACCAAGCGGAAACACGTAGCAATTTGCCACTACGGTGCAATCCGCCATAGTCAATACCGCGCCACGGCAAATGCCTTCTGATTCCTGACGTTGCCCATCCCCTAGCTGCACTTCACGCCGACTGGTTCCATCGGGTCTCAAACTCAGAATTGTCACAAGTGAGCTAGAGACAAAATTATGACTCGACCCACTATCAATTAGAATAGTTACCATGTACTCTTGGAGTATGCCTCTCTAACGCATGGTGCGCGGATCGGTGATACTCTCCATAGAGGACATTGGAAGGCCCAACTCTCCCTTCACATGTGTCACCGACACTCTCCTTTCCGTATCCATCTCTTGAGGGATCTCTATAGCCTCAACTTGGTTAAGGTCAATGATCTCATCTTCCTCAGCTAATAGTACACTTAACTGCTTCATTGTGCACTCATGCCTAGGACTGTACGACTTCTTGCAGCGGGAACACAGTCCTCTAGCTCGCAGGTCAGCGAGTTCTTGAGGTGACAAACGGGAAAATCAAGACGGGGCTGTGGACAACCCAGACACGAAAGGCTGTCCGCCTTGGCTTTTGTTGTGTGGCTGCGGGGCTGAAAAGCTAGCAATTGAAGCTTGACTATTGAAATTGGAAACCTGACCTGTTCCTATCCCCGTTGGAGTTCGATTAGGAGGGTGTGTGTTGAAGGGCTGATTGCTGCTCGGGCTTGATGTTCTTCCTCTCGCTTGGACAGCCAAATCTTCCTCAATGTCTCTTGCTAACTCCATTGCCATTTCCAGGTCCACCGGTCGTAGGAGACGAAGGGAACTACGAACTATATCAACTAGCCCCTTCATAAAATACCCCAAATAATGTTCGTCGCTGAGTCCCGAAACTTGATTTGCCAATTGCACAAACACCGTGATATAATCATCCACCACTCCCGTTTATTTTACATCCGCCAAACGTTCAAAAGAACTTCCCTTGAAACGAGAATCAAAACGAATTGTTAGGGCTTGCGAGAATTCCTCCCACGATAGATTTGGTTTCCTAGAGCGGATCCATGAGAACCAGTATAAAGCTGCATCTTCCATGGCCACCATTGCAACGGAAACTTTCATCTCAGGGGCTGTATGATGTAGATCAAATTGCTGATTTGCCCTGGCAAGCCACCCAATAGGGTCCGTGCTGTCGAAGAGAGGCAGTGTGGGCGGAACTGGTGCCCAGAGACCATCAGGTTGTAAAATTCCAGCACCACTGCCGGCTGGCGTGCTGTCTTCCGCGGTCTGGCCCATAGTTGTCAGCGCTCAGACTTAGGGGTCTGCGCCTAGATTGTTGATTTTTTGCTATTCCAGGCTCATGTATCAAAGGCGCGCGCCTAGGTGCGCCTCATTAACATCCTTTTTTTTTTTTTTTTTTTGAAGTTGCTACTCAATTATTAAAGGGTTTACACGTTTTTAAGATAAAAATGGACAACCCACTTATAAAATGAAATAAATAGAGAATTAGCGTTGGGGTTTTAGTACTTGAACTTTCAAAACAAAGACAAAAAGGTGGGCTGCCTTCACCTCCACCATCTGCCGCTTACTTGAACTTTATTTGTGTGTATGTTTGATTTTTTTTTAATGCTATTATGAGTTATTATGTATCATTATGTGATGTTATGTAATTTTTACTTTAGTTTGGTTAGGTAATATGATTGTAAGTAGGATATATTTGTGTATATACATTGTAAATTCAGATTTGGGCAAAATGTAGCTCAGGCGCGCCTAGGGGACTGTGCGCCTAGGTGCGCCTCTCGCTTTTAACAACTATGACGTCTGCGGAATCGTCATCGCGCTTTGGCCTGGTAGTGTCGCCTTGATAGACATGGATAGGACTTAGGAGAGATAGAGTTTTTGCAATTTCTGTTAATTGTTGATTCATGATCGCCTGCTCCTCTGTTAACTTCTTCACATGCTCCTTTTTCTTTTTGATTTACTTCCAGATCTTCAATCCTTTGTTCGCATCGTGTGTTTGTCATCTCGGGGCGAGAGATCCGGCAGGTCGGACCAAATTGCTAGGAACAAAAACAGTAAGAAAATAAACAATCAAACGGAAACACCGTTTGCCCAATCAAAAGGAAAACACCGTTTGCCCAAAAGCCTCCAGGCTCCTCAATTCAATAATAGTTTGATAAAAAATACGTAAACCCTAATCAACCTTTTAAATACTAAACCCTAAGCCCATAATTCTCTTAGGCCCACTAATTAGAATAATAATAGAAAAGCGATAAAATAAATAAAATCCAGCCCTAAGTCGCACTCTGCTTCATATCAAGTTTCATGTTTGTTATTGAACTCATAAATTAGAACTTGTGATTTGTCTTTTGCAATAATGAGCAAATATTCCTGCGTTGTTGTTTTGTTGAATTTCTGATTTAAGTTTTTACCAAGGCTACCTCTTATTGTCCTCTAGATTTTTAGTATAAAGGACTCTGAGTTTGCAATTTACATAAAATTCATTCATACATAATTAACAAAGTGGGGATGGGATCAATAAAGAGGATCCACCAGATCCGAGAGTCAGTACTGTTACACCAACAACTATAGCCCTTTTCAAAGGTATTATCTTCATATTTTCATTATCTTATTCAGTATTCAAACTTTGTTTTTTTTTACATTTTAAGGAGTTAAAAAATGCTAAGTTCCTTCTCTAATATCATAGACAAATGATTCCCTGAATAGAGCATAAATATTTTACCCTGAAAATATGCGCTATGGAGATCAGTAAATAGTATACTTATTTGATAGCTATGAGACATATATCACTAATATCTACTGATAGTTCGGAGAATTTTACTCTGTAATGATTATAAGAAGCATTATACTTGAACCTTCTTGAAGCTTTGTGTCTGATACTCTGCAGCACCAGGACTGACTGCAGTTAGATAATTAAATGGGAAGTGTGCCTCAAAACATTCATTTGTTAAAAAATATTATGAAACAATTCTTCTAAAGTTTTTCTATGTTTATAAATTAATACTCCACATATTGGACTTTTCCTCGGTGTTTAATATTATATTACACTAGATTACTGTCTTTTATAATTTTATTTCATGTTTGTTGTTACTTGTTGCTTTATTCTAGGAAATTATAGAAGTCATTATGTCCTTTCTGCATTATATGCTGATGTTATCATGCTTACATTTGATTTATCTATGGTAAACCTGCAAGCAACATTCAACTTATGGTGAGCTTATTCCCCTTTTAACTCTTGATATGTTAATTTCGGTGTACTATGAATCTTGATAGCTGTTACTTTCAGATGTGGGAACATGGAAATATGTTAAAGAGATCTTCATTATAGTGATAATAGATGCTTTTAAGTGGGTTGTTAGGTTAAGGTGTGTTTGCAACTGATTTTCGAAAGGCCAGAATCACTTTTTTTTTTTTTTTTTTTAATTTCCCTTTCACATCTTTTAGCTTTTGAAAGTGATTTTGACTGTTGTCAAGAAGTTGCAAACGCTGTCTTAAGTTTCATTATTTGTGATGTGTGACATAGTTTTTTTTTTGTCCTAGATTTTGCTATTTCTCATCGTTTTTCAATTTATTTGTTAAGACTTGTTCGTAGTATTTTTTTTCATTTAGAGAGCAGGTTTGTTTAATAATTTAATTCATTTTTGTTATTGATTTTAATCTTTTCTGAAGCAGGTATATGATTTAAAGAAGAAACTTGGGTAAAATTTGGCAGAAATTGGGGAAGCTGGATAAATCAGAAAGAAGGTACGCTTGGATCAAGCGTCGACTAAGAACCAATGAGGAGATTTGGAAAATTTTCCCATCTTCATGGTATGTGCCACATCTTCTTTGCAGCCAGTTCTTCAAGTTGACAAGGTTGGTAACTTACCTTTCATTTGATCTTATTGCACAACAAAGTCAACTTAAGTGTAGCAATCAACACGAAATTTGTTGAAACAAGTTAGTTTGTTGGCTATTCTCCATATTCGTTTGTGCTATTTTATTACACCGGAATATTAGCTTTAAGCATTCAGTCATGGAAAAATATATAATTACAACACTTGGTCATGTATTACTTACTATATTATTTTTAATGATCTGCCTTTTCTTAGGAAATATATGTATTATTCAAAAGTTGGTTATCATAAAATAATAATGTTTCAATTATAGGATCAAATGGAACTTATTTATGTGACTACCGCCAATTGCCTATGAAGCAAAAATATGACAGGATAATATCATGGTGAGCAAGGTTACTAATTTATGTCCATATTATATATGATTACATGTGCAGAATTTTTATAATGTAATTAATTAATTTAGTGTCTGATTAATTTTCAGTGGGATGATAGAACACGTAGGGCATGTATACATAGCAGAATTTTTTAAATGTTGTGAATCTCTATTAGCTGAAAATGGCATTCTTGTTCTTCAGGTAATTCAATCTCTCTCACTCTCTTCTTTACTTCAATTCACTTTTATTTTCATCAACTCTCTTCTTGGATTGGTTTAAAGTGAATACTTGTGTCTTCATTTTTTCATAATCTTACTCTAATTCAAAAATAAGTTGCACATGAACTAAATGAAATCATTTTTGGTCCCATAACTATTAAGAAATTTTGATTCTGTCCCAAAAAAGATAAAATTTCAAATTTTGTACCGTAACTCTTAATATTGGCCAATTTTGGTCCCAAAATCGCCGGAAATTGAATTTTTCGCCGGAAATAGGCATGTGCGGCGCACGTGATCAACAAATTTGGGGATTTTCAGTATCTTAATCCAATGTGGGAAGTGATAATTAATATGAACCAATTAAATGACACATCATCTTCTCACATAAAATTTTAATTTTTTTTTCATTACAAACATTAAAGTAAAACAAAACAAAGCCCTCTTTCATCGCCAGAAGCCCAGAACCCTCGTTCATCGCCGATACACTGAACTTGAAAATCTTCATTTTGGAGACATAACGGCGTACACAGATCTAGCGTCGCTTAAGGCCAACTAGAGTGCATTCGCAATTTTCTGAGTGGCAGTTGCACCGATGGGCGGCTGATGGCAAAAACCTACAGCGATGTGTGGTGTGGTTGTGATTTGCTCGGGAAGAATTTTGACGGTGGTTGATTTTCGTCAACGAGGAGAGCGAGGCGCATTTTTCGGCTGAACTCTAGATCGGCGACTACAGGTGGCTTTGGGAGAGCGGAGGCGAGTTCTCTTGCTGAACTTTGGATCGGCATCTATTCCGGCAACGACGCTTGCAACATTTTTCGACGATTGAAGAGGGTTCCGACGTTGATTCTACGGCTATGGGCAGCAATTTTAGTTCGGAAGGTGGCTTTCGGCGAGGAGAGCGGAGTCGCATTTTCTGGCTGAACTCTAGATCGGAGACTTTTCTGGTAGCGGAGCTTGGGACAGTTTCGACGATGGAAGAGGGCGATATAAGAGGAGTCGATGAAGATCTTCAAGTTCAGTGTATAGTTTTCTTATTTTTATTTGTATTTTCTGTTTAATAATGTATTAACAGGTATATTAAATATATATTTTATGTCATATGCATTTAGTTTTAATATTATATGTGATGTGGAAATGAAAAATAAATTTAAATTTTTTAGGTGAAGGTGACATGTTAATTTCGTTGGCCCATATTAATTTTAATTTCACACGTTGGATCCAGCTAGCATAAGCCCCAATTTAACTGATCACGTGCGCCGCACATGCCTATTTCCGGCGAAAAATTCAATTTCCGGCGATTTTGGGATCAAAATTGGCCAATATTAAGAGTTACGGGACGAAATTTGAAAATTTATCTTTTTTGGGACAGAATCAAAAATTCTTAATAGTTATGGGACCAAAAATGATTTTAACTCTGAACTAAATTAATACTTCATTTCCTTTGATTGGTAGCTTTCAATTTCAGCATCTTAGTGTATTTCTTAAGCGAGGGCTCAATCTCAAGGGATTTTGTAAGTACTTGTGTGGGATATTAATCCGCCTCTTAATCCCAAACTCGGGTAATTTTCTCATATTTGCTTTGTTTTTTATTCTCTTTTTTTTAACTGTAATTAAAATTATAGCATCCATAATCCTTTGTCAGTTTTCATATGCAACATGAGTAATATATCTGGTAAATTCCGTAATCTACTCGTTCAATCTGATTTTGGTATTCTTATTCTGGCCAATGGCTCAATTGAGGTTCATAAATACACATGACATGAGAGGCAGGTTGCCTTTGTCCTGTGTAAGGTATAGATCTTATACATGTGACATTTTACCTGGTCTAGGAATAAAATTCTCATATTAATGTTGCTGGTTTTTATCTTCTGATGTCATGGTTCCAATATATAGCCTTCTCTATTAGTTGTATCCAAGCCAGTTGCTGCTCGCTTCTTATCCTGGAAAATATTTGATTGCTGGGAGACATTAGTATGATAATTTGTTCCACTAGTCAGTCAAACAAACAGGAATAAATTAATTTTGCCAATGCATCTCTTGTGCCAATAGCCTGACAGATTAAGGGAAGTATCAACAATAAAATTATAAAGTTGGAAAAAGGCCCACTGGAAGGTCCATCAGGATCCTGGATATTATGGTTTTGAGTCATTTGAGGTGCATCCCATAATTCTACCTTCTTACTTACTGTGGATTTCTTTGCTTATATTATTCTGATTATCATTTTATTTCTTCAGCGAAATAGTTTTGAGTAGTTCTGCATGAATTATGCAAACGAAAGATTACAACAACACTTCAATCATCACCTGTTTAAATTGGAGCAAGAGGTAACCATTTAATATTTTAGCTTACGTTTAGTTTCATATGTTTCAATTTGGATTAATATTTAAGGTTTAAGAGTTCCGTATTTTCTTTTAATTTAAATTTTAATGTGTTGAGTGTAGTTACTCTACAAGAAAATGAATGGGGTATCATGTATTTCATATGCCTGATAAGATTCTGCTATATTTTGGTAAAAGCTTATTGATCCATATTGTTGACAAAGGAAAATGTTGCCCTTATTCTAACCGTGAAGTAAAGCACTTTCTATTGGTTGTATAATTTGACCACCAAGCTTTTTAATGCCCATTTTGGCATAGTGGAGTTGATGACGTAGTCCTTGCCTCAAATTTCAGCTTGATTATAAACAGTTTTTCACTCACGATTCCCACATCTAAATAATTTCTGTAAACAGCTTTATATTACTATCTTTGGGGTTAAAATTTTAGGAAATTATGGCTATTATATTCCAATTAGGGAAATTGATCTTCCAATTATATTCATGCTCATGTATTCATGTTCTTCTTTGAAAAAAGAAATTAAATGAATAGATGCTTCTCAAGAGTCGGGTTGCTGCACTTTTTGTTGCTGGGACTTCTCGTGTATTCCTGATATGTTTTGGAGTTCATTACTGGTTTGTTCCACACCTAGCAGTAAAAATATACATTAAATCAATACTTCATTTCCTTTGTATTCAGCATAGAGACAACTTTTGTGGCCATCTTTCGTCCAAACACGATTAATCTAAAAATTCCACGCACCAACAGGTAGACCCACTTAGTATAAATTTTGTAAATTCTGTGGTTATTTTTGCAATAAATACAATCAGTTATGGCTGTTCATCCTCATTAATTCTCACAAATTTGGTGTCTTTTACACGGTTTGAGCTTGGCATAGCTGTTCTGTTATAATCTCCTGTTGTTTGGTCTATTATGGCTTACCTAAGGATGCTTCAGTCTGAAGAATTGTCTATGACATCAAAGCCTAGAAAGGTAATGCTGGACGTGGCTAATGTTGCGGAGGAGGCGGAGAACAGGGCTATACATAAAAATATCTGTCTAAGGGCGATTTGGCGGATGGCCAGTCGAAGAGATACGCGAAATCGTAAATGATAATTTGCACCCCGAGGACGGGGGATCATCAAATCCCTCGGTCAAGAACATCGCCTTGTTCCGACCTAGGATAATAAGCTAATGAGCTTAGTCTTACTTCACCGTCGAGAAACGAAAGAAGACTTCCATCTCCAAGTTTAACTCAGATGTATCTCGCTTCTTTTTGGGTGTGAAGCAGTGGATTTCCTTTTATAATTTATCCTGTTTCTCGGACTTTTATGGACCATATGTTGCATATTTTCATTTAAAATATGCTCAATTACTTTAGATAGTATGTTTACTTGTGGAGGATGATCTGGAAGAGTTTCATATTGTTAGTTGTTACTTGTTAGGCACTATAACTTTCCTCAGCTTGTCATTTTATTTTCAGTATATGGCAGTAACTATTCCTAGGTCTCATTTAAATACAACGAATATATCTAATTAGAACATTTAGGCCCGTTTGATATCCCTTATTATGGGCAAATTGTACAAGTTATATCCCCTTTTATGCTGTTTGGTAGCGAATAAACTTTTAGGTAGGGGCCCAATATTAATGTTCAAGCCCGTTGAAAGGCACTGTTCACTTCTCACTAGTGATACCGAAAATTTTGTGGTATTAATAGAAAGGCTTGCACAGTAAAACTAGATTAAAATATGAAATTACACATTTGTCCTCAAAGAAACCCAAATAGACGATGGAATTGGGAAACCCTCAGATTCATCATCCTCGTAAGATCTCGTCATTGCACGCTTAACCATTGCCTGCCTCTGCAATCGGCCGTCACAATTCTAGCTATCGATTATTAGGGTCAACATTGATTTTGTATGAATTGCTTTGGTGTTCTTGATTAATTAGGGTTCTTCAAAAAATTTGCTTTGGGTGTTCTTAATTTAATTTTGCTGTGGTTGGTTTCTGTTTGATGTCTCCATGTTCTCCCACATGCTATATGTTTTTACAAGTCTCAAGAAAAATGAGGTTCATCAATAATATATATTTTGATCTGTAATCTTTTGTTAAGTTGCAGAAGGCTTTGAACTTTGAAGAAGGCGGGTGTGTAGCAACAGTAAATAGGCAATTATTTAGACAATTTTTCATATTTTATTTAAGTTAAATCCAAAATTTTACACAACAAAAATTTGAGTTAAATCCAAAAGAGGAATTAACGTGTAAAATTTAGGAGGATCACTTATGTGACCGGGATCACTCATGACCCTCTCACATGAGGGGATGGGGCCCCCACCCCCTCATGTAAGAGGGTCATGGATAACCCCGGGTCACCTAAGAATCACCCAAAATTTAAATAGAAGTATAAAAGTTTACAAATTAAACGAGGGTATAAAAGTAATATTACACATTATAGTTAATATTAATATTATCTATCAACATTATATAAAAATATTATTATTTTTTATACCGTATACAAACTTATTTATTCATATTACCTACTTATATTGACTTACATGTAACCCGCATGAGTATTTAGTTAATAAGAAAAAAAAAATTGAATTAAATTTTTTTTTCTTATAACTAATTTTATAAATTATGAGACAAACCCACTTCACAAATTAAACTTATCATTTAAGCGCAGTGTTTTTTTTTTTTTTTGGTATGTCAAGTAACAATTCGAAGGTAACTGAGTGCTTTGCCTGCCAAGCCTCCAAGAGTCATGGCTGCATGTTCATCCTCTTCAGACTCCATGAATGAATGTCAACTTGTTGAGAAAGTTATGATTTCTCATTCCTCTACGCATTCTCTCTCTTTAACACATTTAGGCAGCTTTCGTTAATAAATGGATTCATTGAATGGCTCAAAGAATCAGCATTGAAATGAAGAATTCGAACGCATTGTTAAAATGTGAGTCTTTAGCACACCTGAATCAGCGTGAATAGCATTAGAACCATCAAAAGTAATTTGTAAGAATCTTGGAAGATTGTAAAATAACTTTTAACAGACACATGCTGACCTTTGGAGGGATCACTTTCTTTGGAGGCTTCATATACTTTTGCAGTGCAAAAGTATTTCCAAGCATCAGCTCATCCCTATCTACTAAAAGCAAAGCTATCAATTAGAAGACGAAAACAAAATTTTATTCCATTTTCCACCGTGTTCTAAAAATTTAATGAGAGTTCATTCCAACATAATATTTTGAATAGATAATTACTACTTATTATGATGATTTAGGGAGTGGAGTGAAAGTGTGCTAATAACTGAACTCACCCTATCTCATGCAACGGATAGATATAACAGTGATGTTAGAGAAATAGCATGGATCTTATATGAAAATGCAGCATCCAAATCGGTAAATGCAACATTCAAGTTAGTGGAGCAGTATTCTTAAAAAAAAAAAGGCCTTATAGTGATGAAGCAAATGAAAATGTGGACGAATCTCATCAAAAAGGATGAACGATCTATTATGACACTATTATTTCTAAGAAGACTGAAGATTTGAGATAGAATACAACAACATATTATCCTAAAGATTTATTACTTTTTAACCCCATCAATGCAAAATAATGTAAGCAACCACCACTCGAACAAAACCCACAAATTTAATCACCCCAATCAAAAGTAAAAACACACATAAAAAATATAGATCAATGCTTTTTTAAAAACAAATAAATAAAACTAACCAAGTCTAATAGATAGGGGAATGATGAAATGCTATAAAGGAATGTCAAGATTCATAAAAGAACTCAATGTGGGTAGTTACTCTAAACCTCACCAGAAAGTTGATTGGGAGAAAGATGAGAATGTGGAAGGGATTTTTTTTCAGTCTTTTTATACATTAACATTCATATTCAATTAATCCTGTTCCTCCATAGTTACTCCAAAACTAAATGTTTGAAACTTTTGCCATTAGCTTTGTCACTATTCTTCCTATATGCTTCACAAAATTACAATAAATTTAATTCTAACTTGCAATTTATCTACCCTGGTTCAACAATAACAACAATTATTATAATTTTTATTTTATTTATTATTATTATTATTATTACTCCCTCCGTCCCAAACTGGATGTCTGCGTTACTGTAGACACGAAATTTAAGAAAAGTTGACTTTTTAGGGGTATTGTGGTATTTTTAGGTAATAAATAAATTATAAAGTATGTTATGTGTGTTAGGTTAGTGTGGTAAAGTTGTAATTAAGATGAACTTTTAGGGGCGGGAATTGATGTGGTATTTCCTTTTTTGTAATAAGACAATTAGTTTGGGACGGAGGGAGTATTATTTTTTTGATAGAGAAGAGTAATTGAAATTCATAATACCAAGACAAAAATAAAGGAATCAGTTGTATCTGCATACTCCAAAACTTAAATCTTTGAAACTTATAGCATTAGGTTTCTCACTATTCTTCTCATATTTCTTCAAAAGGTTACAATAAATGTAATTCAAACTTATTATTATTTGATAAAGAAAATAGTAATAAGAATTAATAAATACCAACACAAAGATAATGGAATCAATTGCATGTACATACCTGTAGGTTTATTAGCGAATGATGGGTAGCATTCTTTTTATGAAACACTTCATTCTGTTGCTCTTATTCTTTCATATTTTCATTTTTAACTTTCTTTTCCAAAATTCTTTCTTCTCAGCACGATTGCAGAGAATCCTAGAGAAATTATGAAATGCAATCAACAAAAACCAAATAGAAATTAAAAAATATAATAACAAAAATCAAACACATCGAGAGAGAATCCTAGATAAATTATGAAATGCAATCAACAAAAACCAAATAGAAATTAAAAAATATAATAACAAAAATCAAACACATCGAGAGAGAAAGGAAAAGGAATTAAGGAAAGGCATGATTCAAGAAGGGATATGATGATGACTCAAAAAATAAGAAATATTCTATATACTAAAATAGAAATAGACGGAGTTGGTCTCGATAATTCTACAATACCTTTGTATATTAACAGAAAATTCCATGACCAGCAAAGTGAAAGGAAAAAAAAACGAAAATAACCTGGAGAGTCATCATCCTTGTCATTGACTTCATCATCGGAATAATCAGCATCATCATCATGCGCCTCATCTTTCTTCACCGCTTCACGTCCTCCACCAATGCCTGATAGGTGATTGGGAGAAAGATGAGAATGTAGAAGGGGATTTGATGTAGGAAACGGTACAATGAGATTAGGGTTTGCCCAGTGTAACACTCAACATTCTTTAATTAAAAGAAAGAAAAATTACAGAAAGAATACTAAAATTTGGTGCTGCCACAGCAGCAGTGAACCAAGGAGAATGTGACACGTTAGGTAAACAAAACCTTTGTTTAGAGAAGTAAAGATTTTCAAACACGCATGAAACTGTGACTGACTTATAATATTTATAAATACTCACACTTTTTGTAAACGTAAGCATCAGCAATGTGGGAGCATTTAAAAATAAGTCTACCACAAACCTGAGGAATTATATGCATTGCCCACTCTGGGCTGAATTCCTCAGCCAAACATTTCAAATTATTAGGTGCAGCAACTTGAATAGATTAAACCTGCAAAAACTGAAAAGAATTAGAGTAAATCAAGTATTTAAAATTTCATACCCCAATCCCCCACGTAATATTCCATGTTGGCACACATTAAGGGGAGAGTGCGAGAATTATGGAAGAATGCATCTGTCTGACCAACTCCATTTGCAATATAACTTAATTGTAAAACCTCACAACCAAATTACAGATCTGAAGTCAAATTGTAAAACCTCGAACACACAAACTCAAAGCAGAAAATGAACTTGGATTAAAATCATTGTTGTTGAGAATCCCTTTTCACTTTTATTGCACACGCACGCGCGCGCACACACACAGACACACATTTATATATATGTATGTGTGTGTGTGTATATATATATATAATGTTGTGTTGTAAAGATAACTACCATTTAACCTTGAAATCTTTCATTCCTATGAAGTGTTTGACATTTTCAGTTCGAAAAGTGGTAAAGATAGATCATATAATTTAAGAAATAGGCGTATTAACAGCTAACACCTAACAATATTATGCATACAGGCTCTATTTTAAAATCGCAAATGTTTATCACGATAAAATTTCAATTTAGTTACCTCAGGAATTAAAATGATTTATAAAATGAGAGTAAAAACTGAATGCACAGTTGTATCATAACAAAATTTATTAGTTATAAATCAATTATAAAAAGTAGCTAGCTTTCGATTCCCACCCCCTAATACTATAAATTCTACATCAATTGAATTTTCCATCATGAATCAATAAAAAAACCACACCCGCATCACAAATGTCATCTATGAATACAGCTAAAAAAATCTCATCTAATTCACGTTCATACACATTTGAACATATTCATAGTATCATATTTCACAATTCACATATTTTGTTCTATCTTTGTAACAGTCAATACTTAGCTCATTAGAAAAGTAAGAAATAACTGAAATTATCATCTATATGAACTGCTTTCCCACAAAATCTCATTCGATAACGGATATTACTAAGAATTCATTACATTGTTTAAGTGGAATTTCTGAAAATTCAAAATATTGAATGAAGATATAAGAGTTGCATAAATTTTAAAAAGAAAACTAAAGAATATAAAATATAAAATAAAAATGAAAATAAAAACAATAAGAACTGCTTTCCCTCAAAATCTCATTCGATAACGTATATTACTAAGAATTCATTACATTGTTTAAGTGGAATTTCTGAAAATTCAAAATATTGAATGAAGATATAAGAGTTGCATAAACTCTAAAAAGAAGACTAAAGAATATAAAATAGCAAATCACAATGAAAATTAAAACAAAATCAGATGCAAATAAAAACAAAATTAGTCGAAAAAAAGGTTCACACTATAGAAAAGTTATCTCTAATGAGAGGCGGCGGGGTCCACTCACTCGTCTCTTGCAAGCGAATCAAAGAGCAAAACAGAATAAAATCAGAAATAATTTAAAATAAAATCTTCTTAGCATAAACAGACAATAGAAATTGCATTGCAATTAACATGATTCCAATTGAAAACAAAGATTAAAATAAAAAACAAAAACCAATTGAAGCATACCATGATTTAAACCATAAAATGCACCTGTTGTACACCCACCAGCTAATAAAATCTAAAGGAATGAGCAAGAAAGGAGCAATAATTCAAATAAGAAGCATGTAAAATAAAATTAGTAAAAAAAAAGGTTCACACCATAGAAAAGTTGTCAGACTAATGAGAGGCGGCACGGTCCACTCGATCGTCTCCTGCAAGCGAATCAAAATTAAGAGCAAAACAGAATAAAATATAAAAATAAAGCAATTCATTTAGGTTGTACCATCTCTTAAGTCAAGGGACCGGCGCAGTGGGGGCAATGCTTGAATGGATCATCGGATTTTCCATCTGTTGACATTGGCGTTGGCTTCTCTATGGTTGCAGTTGAGACGAACTGCGAAGGAAACACAAAAAATACAAACAGTTAAAATATATTAATTGGGGAAAAACAGTAAAGACTTATCAAATGGTAAATATGTGAAAACAAACCCATCTGAGGGGAAGTGAAAGGCATATAAACATCACCTCCATCAAAAGCCCTTCTTCTATAATTACATATATGATCCACAAACAGAGGCCGATAATCAGAACTCAGAAATAAAATAAATAATTCGACTATCATTTGGTAATTGTTATTGCCAATATTCTACTCCTATCAATGAATTGACATTAACATATTCTTCAATCTATGTCTTATTGACAATCATTTGGCAACTGTGATTACCAATATCCCACTCCTATCAGAACAGACCCACAGGCATAAGATGCATAGTGGAGCATTAATCTCAAAAAATAAAGAGCAGATATGGCAATGAATGTTGAATTTGAATTTAAAAAATCATAAAAGACAAAGCCGAGGCAAATGGCTGACCATATACAGAGTCTACATAAAGCAAGAGAATCTCAAAGAAACTCCACTTAGATCTCATTACTGCCATTAAAATTCTAACATTCTTCGCAAAATCACAAACCTAGTTATAAAACAAATAGATAATTGAGTAGTAGAAAGTAAAAGGAGAGGAGATTGGAACCTCTGCAGCTGAGAACGCGAATATGGTGTTCAGATGTCGTTTTCTTTCATTAAGATCTTTGCGAAGACTCTGAGGCGGTGCATATGTCGTGTTCAGATGTTGTTGGTGGCATGGAGGTTCCCTGTTACTTGGATGATTCTTGGGTCGTCGTTAGGCTTTGCGTTGGTGGTGAGTGCGCAGATTAAGAGTGGTACTGCGGTGGCAAAACCCACTCCGTAATTTAGACCTCCACCCTCCATGGATTATTATTCCTTGTTTGGATCCGTCTGAAGAAATGGCAGCAACTGATGAGTTGGAGAGAGAAATGGGAGGTGGCCCACGACCAATCTACAGTTACAAAAGTTATAAATGGCTATTAGGTCCTTAAACTTTTTTAATTAATAACAAATAACAACTTAAATGATAGAATTATAAAAAAAAAAAAAAAGTTAAAAATAAAAAATTATAGGAAAATTACACCTCAGCCTTAAAGCACTCCCAAACTGACACATAGGCAAAGAGAAACCCTCCTTTAAATAGATAAAGATAATACTTTTCCTTATAATATTTCTTTATTTTATCTAACTTATCAAAGGTCCCTTAGTTAATAATGACTTGGGTTATTTGCTACTATCTTTTTCATCATGTATAATTTTAAGAGGTGGTAACTATGCACCTTTCCTGTAGTGCACCGTTCACTGTACGACAAATACTTATAAACTAGATTCACAGTATAAACGTCCCCCTTCAATCCTATTATACCGTATGTATTGTCAAGGTTTAAATCAAAGGGAATCATAAGATTTAACTTGAATCTTGTTTACAGAAACAAACTCTCAATATATATATTTCACCTCAGCACCAACCTGCACTATGTATTCATTTTCTTCTTCCAGTTAAGGTACTTCTTGTAATATCAAAATTTGAATGTATTGGTGCTTAATTTACCTTGCTGTATCTGAAACCCTCTTCTACAAAATTATAGCGTGTGAGACTATTAAAATGCATTTACAATATAAACATGAATAATTTGCACTCAACATCCAACACCAAGCAATATAACGCTGCACACGAAAGTTTAGGCTGCACGAAACTAATTCCGCTGCACAAACCATCAGATTACGTAATATTAACGTTGCAATCGAACGTCAAGGCTGCAAAATAGAGTTCACAACTGCAGATACTTCTTAAGATTCAAAAAACCAATTTTCAGGGGACAAAATATTACATTATTGTCCAATGAACAAAAAATAGAGCGCGCGAAGCAGCGCCCAATATACATATGCAGCACACATATAAATATGCAGGTATTGGTAGGAATGAATTTTAAAAACTTGTTCTAAAATATCTTACTAGAATATTTTGAGAGGAATAACTAGAATCAACACGAAATACAGATACTCACACAACAAGAATAAAGCCAATTAGTCCTCAAAATAGACTACTGCAAGTAGCATCATCACCAGGCGACTAATCATTAGCCATAGTTAACCAATAATTACGCAATTTTCATTATAAGGAGTATAATGGCCGCACACAAAATTTGAAATTAAGTAATAATCCCGCAAATTCCATTGAAAATATAACATGTTCAGCAGCCAATATAATAGTTGGCAATGGAGAGAATGACGCACAGCGTCATACAAGGGTGATAACTTGTTTGGAAATTACAGAAGGGAGATAGTACTAAGCAAAAAAAAAAAAATTGACCTTGCGCACTGTGCCATGCCGAGGTTGAGTCGCTGAACAGGAATATGTTTCGTACAGTAGAGTTGTGCGTCAAGGATTTTGTGCTCTTATTTGAAATGTATTTTTGAGAACATTCTTGAGAGATCCTTCCAAACCCTAATGGTGGAGCAATTTGATTTGGGCTTGAATTAGAATGGGATTTTTGTGATAATTGTGTTTAGATGGAAAATTTTAAAATATGCAGCCATAATTTAGGAATGATAATTATGATAATTATGGAGAATGTTGAACTTGATCGGAATTTTCTTTATATTCGACATAAGCAAGCGTCGTTGTATAGAATGTGGTGACCAAGTAAAAAAATAATATCGAACCTAGGGAGAAAGTAAGTGTATCCGTATTTAAGAGATGTTCACTCTAAAAGGACTAATCGATAATAGAGTTGAGAATTATACTGCAAATAACCAACTAAGAAAGCAATAACAAACAAATAAACAAAGACACAATGGAATGAGAGCTGAATGAATGTAGAACAATCTAACACTACAAGAAACTGTCAGATTACCGATGGAAATTTTCATCGGTAAAATATGAAAAATCCGTCGGTAAACTGTTTACCGACGAATTACCGACGGAAATAGAGTTGTCGCTAAAATCATGGTCGGTAAATTTTTACCGACGAAAATTTAATTCTGTCGCTAATTACCGACGGATTTGGAGCGTTGGTAAATAAATTATCCGTCGGAAATCATTCATTGCCAATTCGTCGGAGATCATAAAATAGTGACGATTTTACCGACGGAATTTTCCGTCGCTAATTAACGACGAAAAAATCCATCGGTAAATTAAAATGCAAAAACATAAAAATAATAAATTACCGACGGAAAAATCCGTCGCTAAAATTACCGACGGAAAAATCCGTCGGTATTCTAAATATTTTTATATGATTTTTTTGTTTTATCGACGAATTCATCTGTCGTTAATTTATAATTATTTTATTATTATATTTGAAATTTCAATAATAAAACCTGTTAAAAAAATTAACATTTTAATTAAATAAGCATTCAAAATACCAACATAAATTTATCATTTAATATAATATTCAAATTATAATCTCCACAATTTCAAATTCAAATGATACAAAAAATTGAAACACAAAAAAAAAACATGTCATCAAACATTTATATAAAACAAAATACTAATAGAATCTGCAAGTCTTTGAATAGGTGGCTTCTCGTCCTTGAGCATCCTCTACCTTCAAAACAAGGAGTCAAAACATGTAGGATTTATATAGAAAATTCCATTGTAGGGGATTTTGTGGGTAATGCATAATGAGTATAAGAAAGCTTTATAATGTAAACTATACCATAAGTTGCATGAGATGACAATATAATTTATAAAGCTATGGTAATAGGGAATGCCACGTGTATCATTGAAATGATTCATCAATCTAAGGCTAAAATTCTAGAAAAGAATGTTTAGACTAGAAACTTAGTCATGCTAACATGTATCCTCAGTTTGAGGGCTATAATATAGCTTGAATCACAGTGACCTTCAACGTAAGACTAAAACTAGATCACAAGCAAACTCCCGCTGTTCACAGTTAATTGCTCAATATTCTTATGCATTTTGAAATTTCCAAATGTGATATTTTTAATTACTCTCATCAACTACTAAAGATCACACCACACTCAAACCTTAAGACTAAAACTCGATCACAAGCAAACTCCCGCTGTTCACAGTTAATTGCTCAATATTCTTATGCATTTTGAAATTTCCAAATCTGATATTTTTAATTACTCTCATCAACTACTAAAGGTCACACCACACTCAAACCTTTACGCAATCAAAAACTTCAAACATTCACACACTAACCAATTTTAAAGATGGGGAAGACTAAAGATCACTAACTAACTAATAAAGAGAAGTCGGAAAAAATAATCAAGCACGTACATGCACAGAAGAGAGAGAGGGGGAGGAGTAACCATGGTAACAATCTTGGATATTGTTTAATTTGAACCGGTAGAAGAGGCCTCTATCCGTAAAGGACCATCCTGGAAAAATGTTCATAAAACATCAATAAAACAATGAAATAAATGTCAAATGTTAACATTTGAATTTATAGACATAAACACATCTGAACTATATTAATCAATTTTAGAGCATCATGCAAAACTTTAATAATATTTAAATAGAGGTGCTCTAAGTATCCTCATACCTAATTGATTGTTCTTGCAGAAACTGATAGCCCTTTTTCCTTGAATACAGGAAGAGGATTCACTAGTAAGCATGGACTCATCCACAACACTTCTACCTGCAAGGACTATTCCCTATATGAACAATTTGACATTAAAATTCATCCAGTAAAGACTAAAGAGATATATTTATCACTTTGTACTAATAAAAATACTCATAAACATTAACACATTGATGTAACATGTAAACTATATAAACATTATTAAAAAATATTTACAAATATCTAGATAAAAGCAACCCACAAATGAATCTAAAAGAGAATTTTTGATAATCTTGTCTACATAACTTGAGGGGAAAAATTGAATTCAGTTACTTTCATATATTTATTCATTCCATACTTGGATCCTTCACGGCCAAGACTTGATCGTGTCACACTTCCAAATGGAGCTAACTATATTGAACGGAAGATGATGATTAATGAAAGATGAAGCATTCATTTATTATCTTTGATTTAATAAACATATATAGACTTTTTCAGCATTGAAGTTATCATACTTACCCATTGCGTGAAGGGAAAAAGGATCACAAGTATAATAAGATCACAAGTATATATTTTCTAGCCCTAGCATTTTGGGAATAGTTCACTGCTGATAGGTGGAGCACGGAGAAGTATAGAGAACGTAAAAAAGGGCAGCAATCACAAAATTACAAGAGGAGCAAAAACCAAGAATGATAAACTGAAAGACTCATCCATATATCCAAATATAACAATAATCGAGCAGAGTCCATCATAGGTTGTAAAATTCAGAGTTAAAGATAAGAAAACTTCAACTGCTGAAATCATAAGAGACAAGAACAATAAGAATACTCCTGTGAACAACGTAAAGCTCCTTATACCAACTCTTAAACATAATCCAACAGGAACTTTATCAAAATTAAGAACGAAACAAAAAAAATCATCAAGAATTTCAAAACAATCACCGTATCCTCTCCTAAATCCAGATGGCTTATTAAAACAAAAGTTAGTGAACTTTAAAGTTAGTATATTTTAGTTGGTTATTAGTATGTAATAATAATAGTAATTGCTGACATCCAATCAAATTACAGAGGCCAACTAATGTACTAAGCAAACCTAAAGTAAAAGAAATCGATTCATTTCGAGTACAAAATTGAATGATAATCAAACCTTGAACAGGATCATATTTCACATGCAAAATAGATGGGTTTTTTTTTTCTGGTTGTAAACTACTAACTAAACCTTGTTTTCTATTTGAAATATTTTTTTTTCTTTTTTGTGCCAAAGGTTTCGGAGTGTTTTAGAACATTTAAAATAGTTTAACAATTTCTTCACTGAGTTGAATTCCTCTTCCATCATTATACAGTTTAAACCATGAATTCAGAAGGCTTTAACATTGCAGAGATGGATTATCAAAAGAAAAATTCAGTACATAACACAAGTAACAGTAGGTTAGAAATTCATGTCAAATCTCACGGGGAATTCTTGGACTACTACTAACCATGAGCAAAACAATCATAAACGCTACAGATAAAATCTCTACATATACAAAAAGAAAGCATGATCTCCACAGAAACCATATATGATTAAGCAGTAAGTTTTTGCTTACTCTCACTCAAATTAATAATTTTTTTCTTGGACATAATAAACAGAGAATATAATATTCATCACCTGTGAGCTGTAACCAGGTTCTCAGTGAACCTCAAACCATCAAAATTAGGAAAAAAAATTCCCCCTTCTCCGATCACACCCTTGATTTCCTGCTATTCACCTGATGGGCGGGCGCATTCGTTAGATGCGAAGCCAGGAAGAGCGGAAGTGGGGAAGGAAAGGGCTACCGTGGAAGTGGCAGCCGAGGCCGTGATGAGAATACTAGTGCCCTTCATCTCTCCACAACGATTGAAACCCGACGAGGATTTGGCCCTCTTTCTTGGCTGCCTTTGCTGAATTATTCTTATAAAATTGATTGATTAGGGCAGAAGAGAAGGTATTTTAGAATAGATATACAAAACCGCCAGATAAATCTGATATTCGCACAAGGTGAAGGCAGGTGATGAGTGTGTAAATTCACAAGTTTGGCGCTATGTTTTGTGCTAGTTTTGGAGAGTTTTGATGTGGAAATAGGTGAAAAACCTATATATATTGTGAATTAGCATGAATCAGGTGTTAGTGGAGCTATTTGAGTGTTTTCTTAGCAAAAACGGAGTGAAAGAGCCAAGAATCGAAGAGACAGAGTCGAAGCCACGCGAACCGCCCAAGAAGTAGGTGGGTTCGACCTGGCTGGAGGAGGGTTCGACCTCTCCAGCAGGTCGAACCAACGTTGCTGAACGTACAGAGATTGATTCGACCATGACTCGGCTGGTTCGACCTGGCCATCAGGTCGAACCATGGTCGAACCAGTTTGCAAGAAAGAGGATTCGACCACGACGTTTGGGTTCGACTTGCCAGTTGATCGAATCGGGAGTGGGAGTTGTCCAGTGCTGAGGTTCGACCAAGGCCTAAGTGGTTCGACCTGCCCAGAAGGTCGAACCTGTGCAGAATTCTTCCAGTGGCGGGGTTCGACCTGGGGTTCGACCTGTGGCTAGGGGTTCGACCTGTTTGACGTGGTCGAACCTGTGTGCGAGAACTTACCTTATCCGGATTTTCGAGACCGAAATGCGTGAGATCACTTAGAAAGCCCATTCCAAGCCCTAGAGACGTGATTACAAGTATAAAAGGAGGCTCATACAGAGAATAAAGAGAGCTTTTTTGATCGTCAATCGTAAGAGAGACAAGAGTAGAGGTGGTGATCCATCCGGAGGGCTGTGACAGAGGTTCGCTGAAGGTTCAAGTAAGAATGATCAATCTAACCATGATTGTTCCTAGATCAATCATGGGCTAGAACCACCTTGGTAGTTCTAGGTTTATGAAAGTTTCATGATGTAATTCGTGTTTCGTGTGTAAAACTCCATACAACACTACCTGTGGTTTGTTTTATATAAGATTGCATATTTAATCTATACTCATAGTCGTTTTGTGCATCAATAATCGTTGTGTAGAGTCTGAATACATAACATGGTTATTGATTGAGTGCGTTCACTACTGAGCAGGGTTTATTGTTATAATTCTAAGTGAAGGGATTCCGAAGTATTATTAGAACTGTCTTATATGAATATTCATGAATTGAATTAAATTCGGGTTGATGAATAGGATGAAGAGTATAACTTTATAGTACCTAAAAAGGGAGATCAAATCGGGTTAGATTCTAGACGTAGAAGATAATTGATTATGATAGTACCTAGAAAGGGGGGTAAAGCATATCTCTTGCTCCGATGTTATTCACACGTGTCAAGCGCATATTTACTTGTGTCTATAGAGTAAACTTGCATGGTCTAGTGATGCGTCCACAAACCACAGGGCAGAGTCGGACACCATCACATGAAAATACGAATTGCTAGTGAAACTGGATGACCCGACGAACTACCTATCATTCTTATTGATCACAACTCACTTTTCTCTACTCTTGCTATTACTTTTGTTATTTCGATTAGAAGTTATTATCCCTAAAACCTTTACAATTACCAAACATAGTCTAAAATATACTAGAAGATAATGAAATTGATATTTATCCGTCCCGTGGGTTCGATATTGTAACTTGGTCATCTTCGCGACTACAATTGATATCCTTATACTTGAGGATTAATTTGTGTGTTGAGAAAACCCCTATCAAGTTCTTGGCGCCGTTGCCGGGGACGACGTAAAATATCTTTTTTGTATTATTTCTAGTTTATTAGGACTATTTACCTTGTTTTGTTGTTTTCTTTCTTATTCGTTTTAGGTGTATGCTCACAAGATCAAAGAAAGGTAATCTTGAACCGTATAATCCTGAGATTGGAGCATCATCAAGAAAGAAGAAGAAGAAGAAGAGCAAGGCAAAGACAATAGACCCAACTGAAGCTCTGAATTTTGGAGTTGAGGTTGACGAGCAGATTTCGCAAGTGATTGAGGCTACAACTGAAGCTAATTTGGAAGTAGAAACAGTCAACATGGCAGCGAATCCGGATAATCTAGCCATCCGAGAGGTTTTCAGAAATAATGGGGCTGGAAATTATGAGCTTTTAGGAGCAAGGAGAACTAACACAGCGTTCGATCTTCATCCCGCTTTTATTAGCATGATAGAAAGAAACTCCTTTTCAGGAGGGTCTTTCGAGGATCCGCAGCAGCATCTGAACAAGTTCTTGGGCTATGCAAGTACTCAAAAAGACGTAGGAGAAAATGAAGATGCTAGGAAGATCCTTTTGTTCAAATTCTCGCTTACTGAAAAGGCGAGGGATTGGTACGATACTATTAATGCAGCTGAGTGCACCACGTGGGAGCAATTGAAGTTAAGGTTCTTGGAGAGGTATATGCCACCTTCGAAGGTGTTTAAGATGAAACAGGATATTAACCAATTTGCTATCAGTGGAGGTGAGAAATTTCATGAAGCATGGGATAGATTCAAGGACATGCTCAGGAAGTGTCCTCAACATGGGTTATCTAAAGCCCAATATATCAGTATATTCTATAATGGATTGGACTGTGAATCAAGAGTGCTACTTGATGCTTCTTCTAATGGAGCATTGCTTACAAAGTCATCCGTTGAGGCCGAGAGATTGTTTGAAGACATATCGATGAATTCGAGGGATTGGCCTACTGATAGAGTTAGAGGTACGTATGTTCTTGGAAAGGTAGCTCAGGTTGAACAAGCAATGGTGAAAACTAAGAGAGAGGATGAGATCGTTTCGAGCTTGTCCAATATCAACAAGCTACTTGAGTCTCAACAGAAGCAGATCAGCGAGATATCTCAACGAGTGCCAATCATGCAACAAGAGATGATGAATAATGGAACCATCCAAGACGAATTGGAGGAAGCAAATTATGCCATGGGTCAAAGTATTCAAGGAACGAGGTACCCAAATCAAGGAAACCGGAACTACCAAGGCAACTATCGAGGGAACTATAATAATCGTGGTCCATCTGGTAGTTATCAACAGCAACCAAGGAGGCCTAAATTTTCATGGAGCAATACGAACAATGCAGTACAACTTCCGATGGGTGTTGATCCGGGAGAAAAGGTGGAAGAAGGGAAGCCTGGTTTTGAGGATACTGTGAACCGGTACATGGTAAAGAATGATGAAAGAGTGAACCGCCTTGAGGCAAAGCTTGAGAAAAATATTGATGATCACCACAGAGATTTGTCCACTCAAGTGAAAGATCTCACATTGTTGATGGGTACAATTGCAGAGAATGTGAACACATTGACTCAAACTGTAGGAAAATGAAAGTTTCCGTCTCAGAGTATAGAGAATCCGAAGTCGTGTAATGCCATCACACTAAGGTCTGGAACGCAGTACGAGGGACTGATGAGGCCGGAATCAAAGTTGGAATTTTATAAGCCTCGGTTCGACCAAAATTCAGAGGGTTCGACCTGGCATACAGGTCGAACCCAGGTCGAACCTCATCGTCCAGAGCACTCTGTTTTGACATAGGAGCGGTTCGACCAACACGCAGAGGGTTCGATCAACTTTTCAGGTCGACCCCAGGTCGAACCTCATCGGCCAGAGCACTCTGTTTTGACACAGGAGCGGTTCGACCACGATCAAAATGGTTCGACCAACTCTACAGGTTGAACCCAGGTCGAACCGAAGGATGGAGATTATACAGTGAAGCGGTTCGACCAAGGAGGCAGTGGTTCGACCTCCAATGCTGGTCGAACCCAAGTCGAACCTCCGGAGCAGAATGAGATCAGTCTTCCAGGAGCGAGGTTCGACCAATACAGTCCTGGTTCGACCTCTCAGCCTGGTCGAACCCTAGTCGAACCTCGCCGAGATGTTTTGTTTGATGCACCTGTTGTTCCTTTTGATGTTGATGCAACTCCAGTGGTACGGAATGAGCAAAGTACAGACATAATAGCTGAGAAAAATGGAAAAGAGCTAAGCGATTAAGAGCCGAAAAGGAGAAAGCGGAGAAGGTTGATCGTGATGAATGGGGGATTCCCAAAACAAAGATACCTCCACCGTTTCCCTACAAGCTAGTGAAGAAGGGGTTGGAAGAAAAATTCAAGAAGTTTTCAGAGATAATGAATAAGATAAGCTTGAACATCCCTTTTTCAGATGCAATCATGGAGATGCCATATTATTCTCGATTCCTTAAAGACATATTGATGAAGAAGCGAAGCTTAACCGGAGTTGAAACGGTAAACTTATCTGAGAATTGTAGCTCAATTATTCAAAAGAAGTTGCCACCAAAGATGAAAGATCCGGGGAGCTTTACTATTCTATGTGAGATCGGGAAGGGGCCAGCACGGCGAGCTTTGTGCGATCTAGGGGCAAGCATCAATTTGATGCCGTTGTCCATCTTTCAGAAGCTTGGTTTGGGGGAGCTGACCCCGACAACTGTTGCTCTCCAATTGGCAGATAGATCAATGACGTTTCCGAAAGGTATAGTTGAAGATGTTCTAGTAAAGGTGGAGAAGCTAGTCTTTCCTGTGGATTTCCTTGTACTAGAAATGGATGATGACAAGGATAATGTTCCTTTAATCTTGGGGAGGCCATTCCTTGCTACAGCTGGAGCTATGATAGATGTTCGGAAGGGAGAACTGAAGTTGAGAATGGACAAAGAAGAAGTACTTTTCAACTTGGACAAAGCAATGAAGATGCCAATGGAGTCCCAATGTTATAGTATTGACGTGGTGGAGGAGATTGTGAAGGAGGATATGTCTCTGATCTTGTCGAAGGATCCTCTTGAGACATGTTTGATGGAGTCTCTTACTTATCCCACTACGGAACTTGACGGACTTTCTAACGAGGTATGTATTGAATTTCTTGAAAATTTACTTGCTTTGGGTGATGACATGTTTGCTTTGGAAAGAAATAAGGTGGAAGAAGTCAAATGGACCAGGAAGTACTTGCCCTTGGATAACGAAAACACTCCAGTGGAGAAAAGAAAAGATGAGTTGAAACCATTGCCGGACCACTTGAAGTATGCTTTTCTTAGAGATAATGCACAATATCCGGTAATTGTATCTTCTTCCCTTAATGATGATCAACTTGAGGAGTTATTAGATGTCTTGAGGAAGTACAAGTCTGCAATAGGGTGGTCACTTGATGATTTGAAAGGTATCAGTCCTTCATATTGTATGCATCGGATTAGGTTGTTGGATGAAGCCAAGGCTAGTGTTCAGAATCAGCGTAGGGTGAATCCCGCAATTCAAGAGGTGATAAGGAAGTAAATTCTTACGTGGTTGGATGCTGGAATTATATATCCTATTAGTGATAGTCCCCATGTGAGTCCATTGCATGTAGTTGCTAAGAAGGGGGGCATGACTGTAGTGAAAGCTGAGGATGGAGAAGCTATAGCCACGAGAATTCCTACGGGATGGCGTACATGTGTGGATTACAGGAAATTAAATGAGAACACGTGTAAGGACCATTTCCCTCTTCCGTTTATGGATCAAATGTTGGATCGTCTTGCAGGGTATGAGTTTTATTGTTTCTTGGATGGATACTCGGGGTATAATCAAATTATGATTGCTCCCGAGGATCAAGAAAAGACCACTTTTACTTGCCCCTACGAGACTTTTGCTTTTAGGAAGATGCCGTTTGGATTGTGTAATGCGCCTGCTACTTTTCAGAGATGCATGATGGCGATTTTTGATGGTTTGATAGAGAAGATCATGGAAGTATTCATGGACAATTTTTCAGTCTTTGGTTCTTCTTTTGATATGTGTTTGTCTAACCTTGCTGTTGTTTTGAAGAGGTGTCAAGAAACTAATCTTGTCTTGAATTGGGAGAAGTGCCATTTCATGGTGAAGGATGGGATTGTTCTTGGGCATCATGTTTCCGCTAAGGGATTACAGGTAGATCGTGCTAAAGTGGTGGCAATTGAGAAGCTTCCACCACCGACCAATGAAAGAGGAGTGCGGTCCTTCCTTGGACACGCCAGTTTTTACAGGAGATTCATTAAAGACTTCTCAAAATACTCTAAGCCCTTATCTCATTTACTTGAAAAGGATATTCCTTTTGTGTTTAATGATGAGTGTCTAACAGCTTTTCAAGTTTTGAAGGAGGCGCTTATTACTGCCCCTATCTTGATCACACCGGACTGGACTCAACCGTTTGTACTTATGTGTGATGCAAGTGATGTAGCATTGGGTGTGGTGCTTGGGCAGCTAAGGGAGAAGAAGTTCTGCGCCATTTACTACGCGAGTAAGACTTTCGATGCGGCACAGAAGAATTACACGGTAACTGAAAAGGAGTTTTGGCTGTTGTGTATGCATTCGATAAGTTTCGTCAGTATTTGGTTGGCATGAAGACGATTGTGTATACGGATCACTCAGCGATTCGTTATTTGATGGAGAAGAAGGAGACGAAGCCTAGGATCATAAGATGGATTCTACTACTGCAGGAGTTTGACTTGGAGATTCGGGATAAGAAAGGAACAGAAAATATGTTGGCAGATCACTTGTCAAGGTTGGAGACTAGGGAGCATTGTGATAATTCTTTCGAGTATATTGAAGAGATGTTCCCTGATGAGAAGATCATGGCTGTGGCTGTTGAAGGTACCGAGCGAGCATGTGTGGTTGCAGCGCAAGGTATGGATCCATGGTACGCGGATTATGTTAATTACATTATCATTGGTGAAATTCCAAGGGATCTCAACAGATATCAACTTGCGAAATTTCGTAGGGAAGTTGAGACATTTATATGGTATGATCCGTTTGTTTACAAGATTTGTACAGATTCTATTATCCGAAGATGTGTACCCGAGATGGAAATGGAAAGTGTGCTGGAGTTCTGCCATGCACAACCGAATGGGGGGCATTTCGGAGCGCAAAAGACTGCAGCTAAGGTACTTCAATCCGCTCTTTATTGGCCTACATTGTTTAGAGATAGTGAGAGCTATGTGGCGTCATGCGATAGATGTCAGCGCATGGGTAATATAGGTAGGAGAGATGAGATGCCAATGCAGCCTAGCATAGTTGTGGAGATATTTGATGTATGGGGGATCGATTTTATGGGGCCTTTTTCCCCCGTCGAATGGGTTTCTCTACATTCTTCTTGAGGTGGATTATGTTTCGAAGTGGGTGGAAGCAATTCCTACTCGTGTTAATGATTCAAAAGTTGTTTTATCTTTCCTGAAGAAACATATTTTTGCCCGTTATGGAGTTCCGAGAGCATTAGTTAGTGATGGAGGTTCTCACTTCGTCAATAAATTTCTGGAGAAGGTGCTTAAGGATTATGGTGTCAAGCATAGGGTTACTACACCCTATCATCCGCAAGCGAATGGGCAAGCAGAGGTCTCCAACCGTCAAGTAAAGCAGATTCTGGAGAAAGTGGTAGGAACTAATAGAAAGGATTGGGCTATGAAGCTTGATGATGTGTTATGGGGGTTCCGGACCGCTTACAAGACGGTGTTAGATATGTCACCGTATCAAATTGTCTATGGAAAGCCGTGCCACTTACCTGTAGAAATTCAACACAAAGCGTTTTGGGCTTTGCGTCGCTTGAACTTGACCCTTAAGGATGTAAAGGAGTTGAGGATAACTCACATGAATCAATTGGATGAGTTTAGGAGTCGTGCTTTCAAGAATTCAGAGATTTATAAGGAAAGAATGAAGAGGTGGTATGATTCCAAGATTTCATACAAGGAGTTCAAGCAAGGAGATGAGGTACTACTTTTTAACTCTCGTTTGAAGCTTTTTGCAGGCAAGTTGAAGTCTAAGTGGACGGGACCGTTCATGATTCATCGAGCCTTAGGAGGGGGGAGTTTTGAGCTTATTGACAAAGATGGAGACGCTATCATGGCGAATGGGCATCGATTGAAGCATTATAGGTCGCCGGATGATGCGGGTGTCATTTTTTATGATACCTTGTTCTGATTTGGTACTGTCGTGACTCTACGACGTTAAACATGAGCGCTTGTTGAGAGCTTCCTCTTCCGTTTTATTGCTTTATTTCTTTTGTGTGAGTAAGAATTTTTTGTATTTAAGATGCTTACTAATCGGCAATTACATCTCTTTTCAAACTTAGTTTCGACTTACGTTTTTACTAAGTTTGGGGGGGTGTGATGTTATTACCTCATTGAAGTATTAAGAGTACAATCTTTTCTTTGTATTGTTTGTTAGGGGAGTTGGTTTTTGCGGCCATATTGAAATTTTAATCGATTTTGATGTGACGATTTTTTACAACTTGCCTAATGTTCAGTGGTTTTTGGTTGTGTTTTCTTTTATGGAGTTACTCATGAATGATATTATGTGGAACAATTTCTGAAGTTGTGCTCTAGATTGTACCTAATGAAGTTGTGTTGAAGCTTGAAGTATGTAGTGAATGAAGAACACTCAGTTTTGGAAATCAGGAGGAAGGTTCGACCAAGTCTAGAAGAGGTTCGACCAGAGCCAAAGGTCGAACAAAAGCAGAGGAAGTCGAACCGGTGTTGAAAGTTGTCCAGAGAGGAGGTTCGACCAAAGCCATAGTGGTTCGACCTGATCAGGAGGTCGAACCTATGGTCGAACCTGTCAGTCGGAAGCACTCTGTTTTCCAGAAGAGGGGTTCGACCAATTCAAGGAAGGTTCGACCTGTTTAGCAAGTCGAACCCCTGGTCGAACCGAGAAGATCGTTTGTCCAGAAGAGAGGTTCGACCTCGCCATCCATGGTTCGACCTATTCAGGTGGTCGAACCCGAGGTCGAACCAAGCCAGGTACGCGATTTAAGTTCGAATTTTCAGAGGGGTTCGATCACTTCTTCGAAACACCAAACCTCGAACCCTCTTCGAACCTCTACACCCTTGCACAAATTCTTCAATTACGCTTGATTTCACACCGATTACACAACACTACACCTTGAATTATCGATTCGGTCGCGGATTTGTGCGGATTTCGTCGCGAGTTAGGGCTGAAATCGCGATTTTTGGTTATTGTGTGTTCTCGATCGGTTGTTCACCATGGGCAAGTCACAAGGTATGTTTTTCCAACTCAATTACTCTAAGATTGAAGGTTTAGGTAAGAAATTCGATGTGAATGAGAGGATTGATGTTGAGTATGGTTGAATTTCATGGTGAATGTTGATATTTTGATTGGTTTCATATGAATTCTTGTTTCTTGGTTTTTGGTTGATTGATTATTGATAGAACTTGGATTTTTATGTGGATTAATCAAGGATATAGAACATATCATAGAATGAGCATGTTGATTTGGTTTGAAATTGATGAAATTGAAGTAGTTCATTGAGGGAAACATGTTGAATTTTTGATTGAATTGCTTGAATTGCTTAATGCATGCTTGTTGGTTATGTTTTGATGATTAAAGAAGGTGTAATTGAAGATGTTTTGAGAATGTTGAATAAGCAAGTGGTGTTGAGATGATAGTTTGCTTGAATATGCATTGATGCTTGAAGTCTTGAGTAGAGTATGTGATGTGCTAGTATAATACTTGCTTTCTTGTCTTGTTGGTTGGATTGAAGTATTTGTTTTCAGGAAAGGGACAAGTATCAAGTAAAGGAAAAGGAAAGGCAGAGGAGGAGAGATCAAAGAAGAGGCATGACAGGCCTTCAAATTTGGACAAAGTAACAAGAAAACTGAGGCTACAAGATCGTTTACCTGATAACTTCAAGATTAGGATGCAAGGTTGGGATGAGATTAAAGAGAAGTGGGAAGAAGTTTCAGACAAGATAGCTCGCACTCGATACCAAGATGATGAAGCGATGAGGATAATGAGAATAGGGGATGATATATTTTGGATGTTTGATCAAGTAGGGATCCGGAGATTCATGGAGTTAAAGAGGCCGACGTACTTCCATGTTACAGCGGAAGTAGTTTGCTCGTTTGAGATGGAGAAGGACCCGCTTGGATACCCCTATCGGTGTACGTTTCAGCTTGGTGGAGTGAGTAGGAGCTGGACGTCTGAGGATTTCAACGAGCTGTTTGAGAGGCCTTTGGAGATCCCTCGTTTAGAAAATGCTGCATTCAGTGTAAAGCGATTTTGGAGGGAGATCACTGGGGAGATTCGTGATTATAAGACCAGACAGGCTCGTGCTTCCACAATAAAGAACCCTGTCTTGAGGTACATGGACCGCATCCTGAGCAACACGTTGTTCGCCCGCTCGGAGGGGAGTGTTGTGTCTAGAGGAGAGCTATATGCCCTGTGGTGTATGCTGAATGGAGTGAAGTTCAACGTTGGAGCTTATTTTATTGCGCAGCTGAATCGATTCAAGACCATTGGTTTTCAAAAGGTGAATATTGGAGGGTTATTGACGATTTTGGCTGAGCATTATAACTTGGACCTCACCGGCATTACACCAGTAGAAGGAGAACCCGATTTGATTATGAGCACGTGCGCGAAGGAAGGATTTGCCCATTTTAGAAATGGAGATTAGTTTTTCACGAGAGGTCTCAAGCCTTTCGAATTTATGTTCCCCTTCGACGTGAGCAACTTGACAACTATTCGGGAAGCAAGGAATAAGCTAATGAATTCTCTTGGATACACCGCTTTATCCGTGGCAGCGAAGTCGGGTGGTGATTGGAGAGCGGTAGCATAGATGTGTGCGGAGGGGAGGATGGCTGAGTTACAGCAGATCGTTGATCGAGGAGAGTTCCGTCCACCTCAGCCACAGCAGTCTGAAGGGGAGGATCAGGTAGATGAGCAGCCGGAGATGGAGATTCCAGAAGGAGAGCAGCATGATGCGCCTCAGCATGCTCCGGTACCGCAACAGCGGCGAGCAGTTCCAGGTACTCGGGAGCAGCTTCGCTTGATTCATGAGCAGCTGATCGCGGTGGTAGCTGCACAGCAAGAGACGAACAGGCAACTCGCGCTCGCTAACGTCAACTACGCCACGCTGAACGAAAGGTACTCTGCCTTGGATGAGCGTGTTGGTAGAGTGAGTAGTCGAGTGGATATGATGGATAAGCACATTACCAGTCTGTGCCGAGCTGTGGAAAATAGAATGGATGAGGATGACGATGATGATGAGGATGATGATGCTCCTAGGGAGTAGTTTCAGGTTTTCTTTTGGCTTCTCCGATTCATCTTATCTCCCATTCTTCTTTTTATTTTTACAGATTGGGGTGTGATTCATGTGTGAGTGGCATGTACTTGATATAGTTGATCTCGTATCGTTGCTCTGTATATGGGTTATTGATTCTGTGCATTCATATGTTTACGTGTTTATTTTCATTTGGAAAGAGCATGAATAATTTGTTAAGTATATGGAATTCATGAGGAATTGATTTTGATTATGTGCTATGAGGAGTATTAGGAATTGATTACCTATGTGAGGAGTTGAGCCTTTATCATGATTAATCATGATAGTTTATTCTTGAGAGAATCATTCGTATGAACGTATTCTAGAACTTGGCTTGGAGTCTTGTGTGAAACTTACAATTGATGAAATATTAGGATATGATCTTAGGCCATTTTTGATTAATTGAGTCACTTAGCCATATTTTACCTTTCCTAATGATTTTATAAATCTTTGGTAGCCCTGTTTGAGCCTTTTAAAAGCTTTTTCTTTGGCAAGCCAAATATAAGAGCCTTAATTACCTTATTTGAGCTTTGAAAATACCCTATCCATTGGTAGAGAGAATAAGGTGAATAAGTGTGAAAGAAACAAAGGGAAGATGGAATGAGGTTCAGTAAGAAAAGTGCATGGTTAAATCTTGTTAGGGATAGTGCCTGAAATTGGTACCCCGAATTGCTTATACATGGGGCTTGAAGTTTTTAAGAAACAGCCGAACGATGTTCGAGAAGGGTAGTGCCTATAACTGGTACCCAAGCAGTTAAAAGAAGAATGATGTTGATGCAAGGAAGAAAAGGAAAATTGATAATTGCAAGTGCAAGAGAAGAATTGGAGGAGAACATGAAGCCGAATGAGAAATCAAGAACCTCCAAGGTAACTCTCTACTAGTGTATTAAGTCACTATGACCAAATTTTCCTACCATTTCCAAAGAGCCAACATTATAACCTAGAAACAAGTCCTTTGTGATCCTAGTATTAATCTAATGTGAGTTGATTTTTGAGACCTTTGCCAAGCTTATGATTACGCGTAAATATGAATTGATATGAGTGTTTATACTAGCCTATAGTGCCTCACGCACGAGCGAAAGAGAGTAAAGACTTATCTTGTCAGTGAGATTACTTAGTACTCCGAATGGTGTGTGATTGGATTGATTTTACATGAGTGAAATATTTGATGCAAGTAATTCTTGTTTGATTCAATGAAGTGGCATGTGTAATATGTGTTGTACTTGATCTTGTTGAATTATACACTACTCCTGTGGTTTAACTTGGTTGCCTCGTGACGAGCAACATGTAAGTTTGGGGGTTTGATGAGTGTGTTAATTCACAAGTTTGGCGCTATGTTTTGTGCTAGTTTTGGAGAGTTTTGATGTAGAAATAGGTGGAAAACCTATATATATTATGAATTAGCATGAATCAGGTGTTAGTGGAGCTATTTGAGTGTTTTCTTAGCAAAAACGGAGTGAAAGAGCCAAGAATCGAAGAGACGGAGTCGAAGCCACGCGAACCGCCCAAGAAGTAGGTGGGTTCGACCTGGCTGGAGGAGGGTTCGACCTCTCCAGCAGGTAGAACCAACGTTGCTGAACGTACAGAGATTGATTCGACCATGACTCGGCTGGTTCGACCTGGCCATCAGGTCGAACCATGGTCGAACCAGTTTGCAAAAAAGAGGATTCGACCACGACGTTTGGGTTCGACTTGCCAGTTGGTCGAATCGGGAGCGGGAGTTGTCCAGTGCTGAGGTTCGACCTGGGGTTCGACCAAGGCCTAAGTGGTTCGACCTACCCAGAAGGTCGAACCTGTGCAGAATTCTTCCAGTAGTGGGGTTCGACCTGGGGTTCGACCTGTGGCTAGGGGTTCGACCTGTTTGACGTGGTCGAACCTGTGTGCGAGAACTTATCTTATCCGGATTTTCGAGGTCGAAACGCGTGAGATCACTTAGAAAGCCCATTCCAAGCCCTAGAGACGTGATTACAAGTATAAAAGGAGGCTCATACAGAGAATAAAGAGAGCTTTTTTGATCGTCAATCGTAAGAGAGACAAGAGTAGAGGTGGTGATCCATCCGGAGGGCTGTGACAGAGGTTCGCTGAAGGTTCGAGTAAGAATGATCAATCTAACCATGATTGTTCCTAGATCAATCATGGGCTAGAACCACCTTGGTAGTTCTAGGGTTATGAAAGTTTCATGATGTAATTCGTGTTTCGTGTGTAAAACTCCGTACAACACTACCTGTGGTTTGTTTTATATAAGATTGCATATTTAATCCATACTAATAGTCTTTTTGTGCATCAATAATCGTTGTGTAGAGTCTGAATACATAACATGGTTATTGATTGAGTGCGTTCACTACTGAGCAGGGTTTATTGTTATAATTCTAAGTGAAGGGATTCCGAAGTATTATTAGAACTGTCTTATATGAATATTCATGAATTGAATTAAATTCGGGTTGATGAATAGGATGAAGAGTATAACTTTATAGTACCTAAAAAGGGAGATAAAATCGGGTTAGATTCTAGACGTAGAAGATAATTGATTATGATAGTACCTAGAAAGGGGGGTAAAGCATATCTCTTGCTCCGATGTTATTCACACGTGTCAAGCGCATATTTACTTGTGTCTATAGAGTAAACTTGCATGGTCTAGTGATGCGTCCACAAACCACAGGGCAGAGTCGGACACCATCACATGAAAATACGAATTGCTAGTGAAACTGGATGACCCGACGAACTACCTATCATTCTTATTGATCACAACTCACTTTTCTCTACTCTTGCTATTACTTTTGTTATTTCGATTAGAAGTTATTATCCCTAAAAGCTTTACAATTACCAAACATAGTCTAAAATATACTAGAAGATAACGAAATTGATATTTATCCGTCCCGTGGGTTCGATATTGTAACTTGGTCATCTTCGCGACTACAATTGATATCCTTATACTTGAGGATTAATTTGTGTGTTGAGAAAACCCCTATCAGCAGGCGGCGCGTCGATTGAACAACGACCATCGGAAGGTCGCTCACCGGTGTGGCGGCAATTTTGAAAGGAACCAGGGGCTTTCTGTTCGGCACAGTGGTGGTTCCTTCCGTGAGAGAAAATAAGCAGGGGCCAGATCCCCAATATGTATAACGATGTGAGAAAGGGGACATTGGCTCGATTTGAGAACCCAATCGCACGGGGGATGTAGATGGCCAAAGAAAAAGTGCTCTTCGAAGGCTAGAACGTCGATGGCCATCAGCTTGAAGGAGATGGAACTCGGGGATGAGTCCAAATTGAAAATCGCAGGGAATAAACCCCTCGGTGTTATTGACGGCAGTCAAATTAGGGCATCGGGGAGGGGGGAGAAAAAAATAGAATGAGAAAATCCGCTCCCCCTCCCTTGAAATATGAGTAGGTTTGATAATTTGAGTAAAATAAAGTTCTATTTTACCGACGGATTAAATCCGTCGAAAAATAAATAAATAAAATTTAATTTTATTTAAATTTGCTGATAAATAAATAAATAAATAAAGATTAATTTTTAAAAATTCTATATATAATTTGATATATTTACCGACGGATTTACTCCGTCGGTAAATTAAAGACTAATTTTTTTTAATGAAAATAAAAATTGATATATTTACCGACGGATTTAATCCGTTGGTAAATATATAAAAAAAATTAATTTTATTTACCGACGGATAAAATCCGTCGGTAAATTAAAGACTAAAATTAATTCTTTTAAAAATAAAATTTGATATATTTATCGACGGATTAAATCCGTCGGTAAATTAAACACTAAAATTAATTTTTAAAAAAATAAAATTTAATATATTTACCGACGGAAAAATTCCGTCGGGAAATTAAATACTAAAATTATTTCTTAAAAAATTAAAATTTAATATGTTTACCGACGGATAAATCCGTCGGTAAATAAAAAACTTAATTAATTTTCTTTAAATAAAAATTTATATATTTACCGACGGATATAATCCGTCGGTAATCTTTCGGGATTTATTCCCTCCAAAATACCGACGGATTTACCAACGGAATAAATGTTCGTCGTTAATTCCGTCGGTAATCCGTCGCAAAAATCGTCGGAAATTTTTATTTATGATTTTTTAAAAATAAATCCTATTAAATAAATAATCCGTCGGTAAACCGTCGGTAATTACCGACGATTTTTTTTCGTCGATAAATCCGTCGGTATTCTGTTAGTTTCTTGTAGTGTAAGAAATATGAAAGACTACCAACATCATGGAAAAGACATGCATTGATGAACACCATGTTATGATATTAAGGGCACTCACTAAGAGTGTCTCCAATCCTCACCATTCATATAGGTACTTGTGGATATTAATCTACCTACTAGAAATATTATCACGAATAATTTTCTCTTTAAATCAGGGATGTTTTCCTATGTTTCTTTCTAAGGTCAAGTGAGTTTTGGCTTGATTCCCCTCATTAGATCAAACACTCTTACAAGTAATTCTAACCAATATCCTATCATGAGTAGGGATGGCTAAAATTACCAATTTTCGGTATCCCACAATTACCGCGCCGGAAATTACCAAATTTAACGAAAAATTCGGTATATCGAAAATTTCGGTACGGTATGGTCACGTATCGAATTTTTCGGTACGGTATCGGTAAGTGTTTTGGAGAAATTTTAGTATTTCGGTATATACCGAAGTACCAAAATATTGAACTGATTTTTTGTTAAGTTAATATTAATACTATTATTAATTATACACATTATAGCTGACTCATACTGTCATACATACAAATAGAAACCCTAATAGTCCATTTCCCATTGCAGCCGTTCCTTCTTCTCTCCCTAATTCTCATTCTCAATTTCCATCTGAAACCTACCGCCCACCATCTCCACATTCCAAATTCAATAATGAAAGTATGCTTCTATTCTGTCTCCAATACCAGTCAGATCTCATCCCTCTCTTTATCTCTCCTCATTTTCTCTCTCTAAATAGTTAAATTGCTTTTTTTTCCTTGAATGGGGCCTCTCATGAATAGTGTTCGAATGGATTTTGCAGCTGATGGGTGCAACGCTTTTTATCCCAAAAGCAGTGTGGATGTGGAAGCTCCGGTGGTGGCGTGCGACTAATTCAGTGGTGTTCGTGAGTAGATTCGGCATATACAAGTATTTTTTTAGATGTATCAACTTAAACCCACTACTAACCCCTGCTGATTTTCACCAAATTAATCCAATTAAATATGTTGCCTCTTGTTTTTATGTGGTCCATAAATTGAAATGGATTTTTGTTGTTTGTATTGTATTATTACTTCTTGTTTTGTCAAAATTTTGGATTATTGGGACATGATCATTGAGAACTTAATTTAGAATTTCTTTTCTTTCCTGTACGAGTTGGTATTGATATGAGCAGCTGCACTACGGTATATCGGTAAAAAAATAATATTTGTTGTTAATATACCGAATTTGGTATACCGATATTGTCGGTACGGTATCAGTATAACTTTTTTAATACCGAAAATTTTGGTACGGTATACGGTATGGCTAAATTTTTCGGTATGGTATGATATACCACACCTAATTATGAGGTTCTAAGCACAAGAAGATTTTGGCCAAACTCTCCACATACTAATTAAGTCATCTCATGCCATCAATGATTCAATCAATTACCCTATACACATAATCGGATTGGTCATCTTAAACACATGCTAAGAGAAACTAACCACACATAGAATAACATAAGATGAGAATAAACATTCATAATAGAAAATATTCATAACAATCAATTTATCAAATATGTGGTGTGCAAAATCTACATAATCCTCAACCAATCATATTGCTAGCCTCACATGAGGACTGTCCACTCCAAATCATTATAAATTCATTACAATTCATGGCATGCTCCTATTGAGTCAAATAATGAAGAAAATAACAAATCAAAGGTTGAGAGACCTCCCTTTCAAACTTGGCCTTCTCTTCCTTCAACATGCTCCAATCTCCATTCCTTGATGATCTTCTCTTTTTAGATTGGTGAATTTGGAATAGTGGATGAATTTGATGAAATCAAGTAGATTGGATGGATGGAATGGAGGATGGATGAAATGGAGGGAAGTGTGTGAAATGTGGTGTAAAGTACGTGTAGAATGTGTCCAGAATTATTCCTCCCGTAATTTTCATGCAAATGGAGTATTACAGGCCTGGAACCTTCTATAATAATCGTTGATTTAATTTCCAACAAATTGCCGAACTCGACTCGAGGTAGTGCAGCTCGACTCAAGTCGGGTCTTGTTTCTCGACAGATTTCGGCGCTGAACAGGGCTCAACTCGAGTGCTGGACTCGACGAACAGGGGAGGCTGAGTATGTGTTTCTGATGTGTACAGTCGATCATTGGTGGTCGATTGCGGCAACTCGACACGGGCTTGGAGTACCAATTCGACTCAAGCTTGTGACTCAAGTCGAGGTCCGTCAATTTCTGGCCCTTCTTCTCGTTTTCGGCCCCTGACTCCGTTTCACATGTTTTTCATACAATTAAGCTCATTTTCACACATTTATCAATTTATAGTACAAATCTCTATATCATCATAAAACACTACCAAAAGTTACACAAATCGAATAAAATCATACAAAAATCCATATAAAAAACCCTAGAATCTAGGTGAAAATAGTGACGATTGACCTCCCAAACTTAAAGTGTTGCTCGTCCCCGAGCAACGAAAATGA
Source organism: Pogostemon cablin (assembly GCA_023678885.1). Taxonomy (NCBI): domain Eukaryota; kingdom Viridiplantae; phylum Streptophyta; class Magnoliopsida; order Lamiales; family Lamiaceae; genus Pogostemon; species Pogostemon cablin. The sequence continues at coordinate 23,497,858 of CM042995.1, forward strand.
TAAAACAGGAGGAGAGATTTTCACCCATGAAAAGACCTAACGAACATAAGCAATAACACATCATAAGTAACAAGGACTACAAACTACATCAACTCACCCTACAACATTAAACTCATGGAAAAATTAACAAGTTCAGTTAAAAGAGAATAAAGAGTAATATAGTCCCTTCTGGTCCAAGCCTCACATCGGATATCAAAATTCACTCAACACTCTATCAAGTGAGGTAAATCACACTCATCAATTGATTGGCCCGATGCACTATAAGCATGCTCGCAGACTACATTCACAAGCCACCATAACTTCAATTAGTGATAAAAGAAGTCTTTATTTTTGGAAGTAATGATAGGCTTTTTGGAAGGGGTAGGAAAAATATGAATAAGAGTAACTTATCGAGTGTAGGTAATCGAAGAGATAATCAACTTCTTCAACATCTTCACTTCTCTTTCTTCCTTTCTTAACTTCTATAATTACAAGCACTTGATTATTATCATTCCTTTAACTTCTTGAGTTTCTTTTGATAACATGCTCATTTCCTTGACTTTTGAATTGCTTCAGTATATTTTTGTTGATCTTGCTCATTTTCCTTGTTTTGAAGGTTGCATGTGTATTTGCTGGAGCTCTTTTCATCATTTTCTCTTCTTGCTTGCCATTTCTTTTCTTCTTTTGAACAATTCTCACATCAAACCTTGTAAACCATCATCTCCTCAATCACCCACATAAAGGGTATATATATATAAGGCTATAATGGGTAATCATGCTTGTAATGTGCTTCAATCACAAGAAATAGATTTATAGGCTCAAAGTAGCTAATTAGGGATGATGTATATGGGCAAGGAAATATATGGCAATGACTTAAATGACAAAGATGGTCTAAACTCATTTCACAATCCTCCACTAATCGGGCTCATTCCCGGAGTCCTTGAGCAAGTTTAGCTTACCAAAGCTCAATTGATCCGCTCATGAAAAATTAACTATGGATGCACGGTTGAGGCTCAAATGCTCACAAGCTTTTGCTCAGACCTTGAGGAACCTATTACACATTCATTCTAATCAAAATTGAACAAGTTAAGTAAACAATATCACAATTTTAAATAATAGAGATTCTTAACATAATTCGCCCTCACTCTTTACAAACAACATATCATCACTCATATTAAAAAACAACTCACAACATCTCAACAAAATACCACCAAAAAATCCTACACAATAATAAAAATACAAACAAAACACACAACAAAGACTCACCAAACAAGAAACAATACAAAAACACATAATATGCAAAAATAAAATTCCATCCATCAATAAAAAATAAAGCACATATCCACAACATCCATAAACATATAAGCACAAAAAATTCTCATCACACTCAAAATTAGAAAATCAAACTAAAATACCAAAAATAAAGCAAGTAAACCTCCCAAAGTACAAAACAAATACGAAGTAGCGATACTAATCCAACAATTCAAATCAAAATTAAGTCTATGCTAAGCAAATGGAAATGATGAATCTTAAAGTGAACTCCCTCAGGTATTCGAAAATTGAAATGGCTATCACGGAAAATCAGGTTGTATGCACGACGAGCTAAAAATCCCGTATAATCTGGACAAAACTCGACCCATGTCTACTACTCGATGCGTGCTACAGGCATGACCTCGACTCGAGCTCTTGACTCGATCAAGACATGGTCGAGTTGGTGTTTCAGGTGTAAGCACATGGCCTCTATACAGGCTCGAGCTACGCACTAGACTCGAGTCCCAACACAGGGCTCGACTGGAGTTGTGAACTCGACTTCAGCATGGTCGAGCAAACGTCTCTGATGTTGGAGTTCAACTTCCATACAGAGCCGAGTTTCGAACTCGGCTCGAGTTCCAATAGCTATTTTTGAAAAAAATTGAACTTCGACCTTTGTTTTGCCCTGCTCGTTTACTTCCAATACACCTCGTATGTGATAAAAAAAACTCATAAAAAACAATCAACACAACAATTATAACCAAATAATATGTACTAGATTGCACTTCAATACCACTAAACGAACTAAAATGAAACCAATACTCATGAGAAAATTCAAATTACACCTAAAATGCAAGAAGTATATACATCACAATAACTTAAGGTAAGTCACAGCCCGCACTATCCCCCCAAACTTAAATTGAAACAAAAGTTAAAATTTAAGTTTGCAAAATATGGTGAGACGTACCTTCACTCTTCAAAACAAGCACTCCTCATATTTCCAATACGCATTCTCCTCACGAGCACATCCAACCTATTGGATTGTATACTAAAAGTCAAGCTTTAGTATGAATAATGTTTTAATAATATTTGAAATGAGAATCATTGATCAAATGATTGCGTCTTATAATTTATTTATATATCCGAAGCAATAGTCCACTTACTTTATACTATAGATAATATATTGTGCGACAACACGCGAAAGATTATATTATCGATTTCCTTATAAAGTATAAACAGATGCTCACAACCGAGATAGATAGGGACTCTCTATCGGGATAGTTGTAGTGTAATTTGGCATTAATTTGTCTTGACTATAGAATCACATTAGTGCACTTTGTGTGTATTGAGCAGAACCGCTTGAGATCGTTCGACTTATACTGACTATATAAGAGAACTTGATCTCAGTTATTATGGTTGTTCGTGCTCTTAATCCCTATACAATAATCTCGACACATAAGCCAGTATATATATCTTTGATTCATCAATGTGTGAGATTTATATGTATTAAATCAATAAATTCGATGAGTTGGGAAATATTGCTGTCTCTATAGTGTGCTGTTGATAGTAGAAGGAATCTGTGTCCTATTAAATAGGTTGATGATGACTCATTGAGGAGCTTATAAGGATTATCATGTAAACCCTGCAGGTGAATTTATTCCGGCATGATAATGAGGTAGAGTGGTACTACTCTCGGATGAGATATTAATTAATGGAGTTGTCAGTAACCTAATTAGTTAATGGGTATTGTATATCTTAAATATGGGGAGACTAACGGGTTCATAATAAGAAGGAGCCCAAAACGTAATTTTGGGATTAGAGCGGCAGTGCAGTAATAATATTTTAGTGAAATATATTATTATTATTGGACTTAAGTATAAGTTTTGGGCTAAACTTGGATACTTTAGCCCAATGGAGGCCCAACTCTAATTACTCCTCCTGGTCCCTGCTGTAGCCCATATATAAGTCATCTCAACTGTCCTAAACCCTAATTATTCACGCCTAACACTGTGAGGAGGGAAAGGGAACAGCAAATTGAGAAGATCTTGAGGATCGTCGCCGACACGACGTCAAGATTGGACTTGGGAATACAACAGAAGATCAAGAGGTTGTTTGCTATTGTTGTTGTCAACTTCCATGATTTTTCTAAAATCGTGTGGAACTTCAAACTGGACGTGTGATATAGAGTTGGAAAGCCACTGAAGAGAGAATCGTTTTGGTATAAAGATCACTCAAATCGAAGATCGGATGAGAAAGTTATGCCCAAAATCGTGAGGCTGCGCATGCTGCCGGCAAGAATCTTTCTTCTTCAACATACCCTGGTGAAAGGTAATACGTTTCTATGTTTTCTTGCTTCCGCTGATATAGAATCGTATGGAACCCTAACAGTTCAGTTAACCAATGATCGAACGCCAACACAACCTTCATGCAAAAAACAAGCAATAATATAAAAATCAAATAAAATGAAAGTAATAAAGAAAACGATGGGTTGTCTCTCATCCAGCGCTAAGTTTAATGTCTTCAAGTCAGACGAAATTTTGAGAACTCATCGGAATGGCCACTTATATCTTTTGTCCTTGCCATCAAATTTTAATCTTTGTGCTTCTTCCTCAATTAGGTATTTGTGGCAAGTAATGAACTTCATAGCATCCCTTAAACATTGCTTAAGATATTCAACTCTCTTGAGCTTACATTCCATTAACCTCTCCTTTCGTGACCACCACTTATTCCTTTTTACCAAATAGATTCTCAATATCTCTTCTAATTCTATTTTATTCCTAAGGATATGAGAAGAATCGATAGGTAAGATAAAGTCAATATAAAAAATATAATGATATTCCATGCAACTTAAAGAGTTCAAAAGTTTAGAGATGCTCATTTCACTCTTCAAGTCATCATTATGTGCTTCTAGACTTTGTTCCTCTTCATCAACATCATTTGCCTCAATAGGCTCTTCAAGAACCTCTTTTGACTCTTAATCTTTTACCTTAGCCATAATAGGTTCTTTATCCCCTCACTTGAATTTTTATTCTCCAAGCTTCCTTCTACCTTGTCTTCCTCTAACCTTTCTTCAACCTTTCTTTTCTCAACTTTTTCATCAAGATTTTCCATTTCTTGAAAAGTGCTCCATTCACTTGTAAATTGACTCATTTGATGTTCTAGGGCCTCAAATCTCTTTTCATTATACGCATACTCTTTCTTTCTTTCTTGTCTCATTTCTCTTCTTTCTTCAATCATTTCATTCAACATATCCATGAGTTACTCAACTCTATCATGGATGGATTTGCCTCTTCACTCGGTGGATGCCATCTTTGTTCTTGGAGATAATTCCCTTGATTTTGGAAATTACTCTCTTGCATGTGAGATATATCCTCTACTTGAGGACTAGGCATCATCCACTCTTGTTCCACCGTAGGATAGGAAGTTGGCACATGTTAAATATATTGAGACCCATTGCTAGGAAAACTCGGTTGAAAACTTTGCCTTTAATCACTTCCATAAGCATATCTCCTATACAACTCAACTAAGACACTAATTCCGGATAAAGGAGTAACTGTAGGAACTTTGTTGTAGGAACTTGGTAGAGAATAAGTGCTTCCTTGATGAGGTTGAAATGCATTTACATTGTAAGCACTTTGCCATCCCTCATAATTTCCATTATTGTAGCATTGATCCATCTCTATGCTCTTCTTCTCAAGATCTACTACAATTCTTTTTCCTTTCTATTTTTGGTTTGTCCTTTCTTCCCTTCTCTCAAGGTTGGTGTACCTATCAAGAAGAAAAAGTAAGAATAAAAATTTTCCAAATCAAATAAAATATGCAAAAATAAGAAAAATATCCTTAGTTTAGCACACAAATTCAAACACGTTACACCGATACCTTTTGCCCGGCAACAGCGCCATGAACTTGATTGGAATTTTCTTTATATTCGACTAGAGCAAGCGTATTCTATCATTGTGTAGAATGTGGTGACCAAGTAACAAAAATAATATCGAACCCTAGGGAGAAAGTACGTGTATCCGTATTTGAGAAATGTTCACTCTAGAAGGACTAATCGATAAAAGAGTTGAGAATTATACTACAATTAATCAACTAAGAAGAAATCAATAACAAACAAATAAGCAAGATACAATGGAATGGAAGATGGATGAATGTAGAACAATCTAAGAAGTATGCAAGACTAGCAACATTATGAAAAATGCATAGAGACTCACACACACACATGCATTGATGAACACCATGTTATGATATTAAGGGCACTCACTAAGAGTGTCTCCAAGACTTTAGACCCATTTCGTGTTGCAACACCGTATACAAAATTATCTCTAAAATCTTAGCTGCTCGACTCAGACTTTGTTTTCCTTCGTTAATAAACCAATCCCAGTTTGGATTTATTAAAGGAAGGAAAATGAGAGACTGTGTGCTGCTGGCGGAGGAGATTTTCAGGGGTTATGGTCGGAGAGCGGGAAATATCTCCCCTAGGATGGCAGTCAAAGTTGATATTTCCAAAGCTTATGACTCTGTTAGCTGAAAATATCTCCTTGAATTGCTTGCGGGCCTAGGTTTTCCCTCTACTTTTCGTACTTGGATTGAGCAGTGTATTACTACCCCTTCTTACTCCCTGCTCATTAATGGTAAACCGGAGGGTTTCTTCTTAGGCAAGAGGGGTCTTCGACAAGGTGATCCGATCTCATCACTCCTCTTTGTTATTTGCATGGAATACCTTAGTCGGTTGATGAGTACAGAGGTAGATCTACATGAATATAGATTCCATTCTAGAATTTGTAAACGTGTAGATGTTTCACACTTGATCTTTGCGGATGATCTCTTGATTGTGGGTTATGGAGATATGGCTACTGCTAGGTGTATTGACAGGATCTTAAAAAGGTTTTCTGAAGTCTCTGGGTTAAATGCGAATCCTCAGAAATCTAATCTCATTACCTCTGGAGTCTCGACTCGAGCCCGACGTCGTATTGCTCAGATTCTTCCTTTCAACACAGGTACCATTCATTTCAAATACTTGGGCATCCCTATTTGTAGTAGGAGAATTGGAGTTGAGGATTTTACACCCCTTCTGAATGACATTAACAACATGATACATACTTGGTCTTCTAAGTTTTTGTCATTCACGGGTCGTCTGGAATTGATCACGTCTGGGATATATGGTATTCTATCCTTCTGGTGTGGCATTGTAAAAATTCCAGCTGTAGTGGTCAGGAAGGTGGAGAACATTATTCGCAGATTCTTGTGGGGAACGAAGGTGAGCCCGGTGAGTTGGAACGACATCCTTCAACCTAAGAATGTAGGGGGGCTAGGGCTAAAAGACATTACCACATGGAATAAGGCTCTTTTGGCCTCAGCCTTGTGGGATGTACATAGGGAAGCCTCATCCTTATGGGTAAAGTGGATTCATTCTGTCTACCTCTCATCCTCATCATGGACAATGATCTCTCCCCGTAATAATTCTACATACTTATGGAGAGTTCTCATTGCCATTAGGAACACCATAGAGAATGAATCGGAAGGGGGTGAAGGAGTGATTGATATTATGGAGAAGTGTTGTGACAGTGGAGTATTCAAAGCCAGTCGCATGTATGATCATCTGAGGAGTAGGCACACAGAGGATTCGACTTTTGTCTATAAACAGATTTGGCACAAATGGATTGTGAGGAAATTCAGCTTCAGACTGTGGCTAGTGCATAGAGACAGGGTTGCTACTAGGGACAGGGTGTGGTGCACGGGAGAAGAAAAGGGATGTGGTTTTTGCTTCAATCAGGAAACTACATCGCACATCTTCTTCCACTGCCCTTACACCACATATATTTGGGAACAAGTCAGAAAATGGATTGGATGGAGAAGACGAAGACTAGCATCGGTCACAGATGCCTTCAGGAAGATACTCCAGGATACGAGGACCAACAAAAAGGCAAGAAGACTCCTTTTCATCACTTTTGCTACCACGATCTACCAAATATGGATGGAAAGGAATGCCCTTCAGCATGGCACAAGGATCCTGTCTTCGAACTACATTGCAGATAGAATCAAGCTTCAGATAGCGTCCTTGTATATGAATTCATGATGTTTTTGTTTTATTTTACCTTAAGCATTTTGCTTAAGGTTGGATAAAGTAGCTAGACTTTGTATTCGCATCGTACGTAAGTACTCGATGTAACTGTTTCCAGTGAAATAATATTTACCAATTTCACTAATATACCTATTAGAGATATTATCACGAATAATTTTCTCTTTGAAGCAGGGACGTTTTCCTATGTTCCCTTTCTAAGGTCAAGTGAGTTTTGACTTGGTTCCCCTCATTAGTTCAAACACTTTTACAAGTAATTCTTACCAATTTCCTATCATGAGATTCTAAGCACAAGAAAGTTTTGGCCAAACTCTCCACATGCTAATTAAGTCATCTCATACCATCAATGATTCAAGCAATTACCCTAAACACATAATCGGATTGGCCATCCTAACCAAATGCTAAGAGAAACTAACCAAACATAGAATAACATAAGATGAGAATAAACATTCATGATAGAAAATATTCATAACAATCAATTTATCAAACATGTGGTGTGCAAAATCTACATAATCCTCAACTAATCATATTGCTCTTACATGAGGACTAGCCACTCCAAATCATTATAAACTCATTACAATCCATGACATGCTCCAATTGAGCCAAATAGTGAAGAAAATGACAAATAAAAGGTTGAGAGTCTTCCCGTTCAAACTCGGTCTTCTCTTCCTTCAATATGCTCCAATCTTCATTCTCTTCCCTTCTTAGATTTGTGGATTGATGGATAGTGGATGGATTTGAGGAAATCAAGTGGATTGGATGGAGGGAATGGAGGGAAGTGTGTGAAATGTGGTGTAAAGTAGATGTAGAATGTGTCCAGAATAATTACTCCCATAATTTTCACGCAAATGGAGTATTTATAAGCATGTAACCTTCTAGAATAACCGCCGATTTAATTTCCAACAAATTGCCGCACTCGATTCGAGCTGTCGCAGCTCGACTCAAGTCAGGCCTTGTTTCTCGGTTGATTCCGGTGCTGAACAAGGCTGACTCGAGTGCTGAACTGGGCTCGACTCAAGTGTTGAACTCGATGAACAAGAGAGGTCGAGTACGTGTTTCTGATGTGTATAGTGTTCGTCGAGGCCGAGTACGTGTTTCTGATGTGTACAGTTGACCGTTGGTGGTCGACTGCGGCAACTCGACACGGGCTTGGAGCTCCAACTTGAATCGAGCTTGCGACTCGAGTCGAGGTCCGTCAATTTCTGGCCCTTCTTTTCGTTTTCGACTCCTGACTCCGTTGTGCTCCATTTTTACATGTTTTTCATACAATTAAGCTCATTTTCACACATTTATCAATTAATAACACAAATCTCCATATCATCATAATACAACACCAAAAGTTACACAAACTGGATAAAATCGTATGAAAAGACACATAAGGCACTGAAATTTAGATGAAAATAGCGATGATCATTTGTAACGATAATTATGAAACAAGATTATTGGGACATTATTTTTTCTTTTGATATTCTGAATGAAGTGTATTATAAGTGCAATTTTGGAATTGTGCGTAATATATATATATATATATATATATATATATATATGTATCTAGTTATAAATATTTTGGGATGGATATATTAAATAGTAGGGTAAATAAACTTTTTTTTCCATTAAATTTATCAAATTTTGAAATTAGTCCACAGGTTTTCGAGATTTTAAAATTGGTCCATTAACTTTCCAAAATATGACATTTTAGTCCATGTACCGGTTGAAGCAGGTCACCCAACCGGTAATGCCTCGTGGCACTTCTGACATGGCGAGAAAATTTGATATTTTAGTCTTTTAAGTTTACCGTTTTTTTTTAAATTGGTCCATGATATTCCAAAATTTTGAAATTGATCCAATAAATTTTAAAAATCAACAAAATAATACTAAAGGTGTCAAAATAAGCATAGAACCGTGAATTAACCCACATAACCTACAAAAATTCACCATCAACCTGCCACATGAATGACCCATCTCGCAAATGATCTGTTCTAGAAATAATTTGCATTATTATGACTCGAATATAACCTAGCCCATGTAAGGTTTGAACTCTAATTTGACGAACCAATAACCCACCACATATAAAAAATAAAATATAATATTTTTATAAATTATGCATTGTCCTTTTTGATAACATATAATTTTTTAATTTATATTTTAGGTTCATATATTTAAAAAAATCCACATAAAATATCAAAATGAGTTTGATGTGTTGGAAACTTGCTATACCCTACTTAAATTTATCTAATGACCGCCTCGTAAATTATCAGTCCGATAGATGTCCTTCCTTATCAAACTTAATGAACTCTAACCTAGTAACTGATGGGTTGCAGTGAGTTAACATAGGTTAACTCTGTTGATGTGAAGTGTTGAGACTAGTGTCATCACATCTGGAATCACACCTGTCCTCCACCAGTTGTTTTATTAACCACTAACGTTGTTTTGTTGTTTCGATTGGTATTGTGTTTAATGTTGCTTTCAGGGTTGTTGTTGTTGAAGTGCTGAACATGTTAGATGCAAAGACCAAGTCAAACGCAGACCTTGAAGACCCTGGAGCAAACTGGAAAGATCCGGAAGCTCTAGAAGGATCTAGAAGGCGAAAATGACTACCTCTCTTAGTGGGCGGTTATTTGAGCCTGCATGGGTGGTTTCTACATCTCCTACGTGGGCCACTCATCATTTGGAGCCTGCAGCCATCTATAAATGGAAGCTGCTAGTTGCCAAGTCAAGTGATCGAAATTGCAATCCCACTATACAGTGTAAAAGATCCTAGATAGGTTTATGTCATAGTGTTTGTATTGGTGTTTTAACACTTGGTTCAACATCAGTTGTCTACTGTTATTCCCGTACGTTTTGTGTGCGCTGTTCACAGGCAGTGGAAGCCCATATGTGAAGTAGGCTTAGATTCTAACAAGTCTAGGTTCTGCCATTTGGGAACGTGTTTGGATTTTAGATCTGATTTTGTATTCGAAGGGTGGAAGAATTGTTTCCATATCTAAGAGTCTGTTTTTGTAATCACATTTTCCAATAGTGATATTTATGCCATGAGGCCGCCACAAACTTGCAAGAGTTTGTGGAAAGATTGAGCAATTCGTGTGTTAAGTCTTCCGCTGATTTACAATTTGTTCTATACTTAGTCAAGTTTCATTCTGATACATACAGCGTTGTTCAATGTGTCACCACACTTAGGACAACATCGTACCAAAAACACACTTTACACCATTGGGCACCCGACAAGTGGCATCAGAGCCAACACTTGACGATACTAAGTGTTGATTCCTGGTGTTAAGTGTTGAGTTATCATGGATTACTCTGCATCCGTCACCCGTCCTCCCATTCTTGATGGAACAAATTATGCCTTATGGAAAACCCGGATGAGGTCATACATCAAAGCATATGACGATATAGCTTGGAAGATCATTCTGCCTGGATGGACACCTCCCACTGAAGAAGATAAAGATGGAGATCAGATTCTCAAAGACGAACTCAATTGGACTACCGAGAAGAGCAATCTATCTGCACACAACTGCAAAGCTCTCAATGCAATCAGCTCTTCGGTTGATCCAGTGATGTTCAACTTGATTCAGAACTGCATATCTGCCAAAGATGCATGGGATAGACTACAAGAACACTGTGAAGGTTCTGGTAGTGTCAAAAGAGCAAAGGCAAGGCTGCTGAGCACGGAGTTTGAAAGCTTGAGGATGAGAGAAGATGAGACTATCAACTCTTACAATGAAAGGCTGTATGAAGTCGTGAACGAGCTGCAATCACTTGGTGATCCAATTTCAAATTCCAGGTTAGTAAACAAAACGCTTCGTACACTTCCTAGGAGATTTAATAGTAAAGTTTGTGCTATAGAAGAAGCTATGAATACTGATACTATGAGTCATAATGAGCTTATGAGCATTTTGAAAACCTATGAAATGAATATGTCTCAACAAGATTCTGCGTATGATAGAAAAGGTGTTGTTGTTTTTAAAAGTGATGCTCCTTCATGCTCTGGAAGGACATCAACCATTACTGAAATTTCACAAATGGATGAAAATGTTGATGACATTTCAGATGAAACTGATAATATTGCTTTACTTGCTAAGAAATTTGAAGCCTATTTAAGAAATCAGAAAAACAAGTCTAAAGCAAATACTCAGCCTAGGATAGAACATTCCCCTCATACTCCTCAAACTTTTACTCGAAGACCCACTGTTAGGCTATTTTTGCGCACTCCAATTTACGATCCCCAAGTGTAGGGATGTCAATTGCAGAGGCAAGTACCCCATTTAAATATCGTTCCCACTGAGACAGTCAATTATCTATTTATTTTCTATTACTCTTTAATTAGAATTATTATGTAACCAATTTCTAGGTTTTGAATAAATTAATAACTAAAGAATTTAAATAACAATTAACAAAATAAATAAAAGCAAGGAATATTCGAGATTGAATCAAGAGAGAAGTAACAGCTCTAAGGTTTCAGGTGTAATGCAATTGATTTGGTTTTCTAGACGTCCTATTGTTCATTCATGCTATTTCAATGAAAATACACCATAAGATGATGCGCGAATAGTTTTGAACCTCCTTCCTAGATACTAATAAGTTGAATTTCATAAACCTCCGGATGGCCAATTCGACTAACATATATTCTCTGAAAGTAATACTCAAACTTATTCACTTCCTACTTGATTCCCTAATTGCATTGTTCCACTAAGATAATCAAGCATCTTATTTACCAGCCTTTAGGATTATCGTGTTCACGGGCAAACTACTATAATCCCTAGCAAACAGACAATATTAAATACGTATGCACACAAGCTAACACAACATACCAAGCATCACGGGCAATATCAATAGCATGCTATGAAGACGTTACAAACATATAATAAAATCTGAAGTAAATCAAATAAATAAGAATCTTAATAGCATGAAATCACAATACTTTGTCTAGGGTTCCAAATCAACTACCCTAACCATCAATCCTTAGAACTGTAAAGGTTTTAGCCTATGAGGTTACACACAACCCTCATGGCTATCAAATTCATAACAAAACAAACAATTGAAAAGAATAAAGAGAAATACGAAACCCTAGTGTCACGTGGTTCGCGTCTTTCCTCCGTCTCTCCGATTGGATTGGCTCTCTAAATCGCACTTGAATCTTCCTCTGGACCGAAGGGATGGATAATGGATGGTTTGATGTGAGTGGGTGAATGGATGGATGGTGCGCGAATTGAATTCACGTTGTGTTGTTGTGATGAATGATCGATCTCTTTCTCCAAGTGATTCGATCCTTTTTATACATTTTACTACTAAAACTGACTTGAATGGGCTATTTTTACACGTTGTCACGAACAGGGGATCAAAAATCCCGATTTTTGGCCCAAAATAACCCAATTTGAGTTGGGGTACCCAATTCGAGTTGGCAACTCGACCAGTGTTGCACTAACTCGACTCGAGTTAGCAACTCGAGTTGCTGTCTGTCAACTCGAGTTGCGATGCTCTGCTTCCTGGATCGCTTCCGGACCTCAACACGACTCGTGTTGCAAGTCGTGTTGGCTCTCTGGACATCATACGGACCCCAACTCGACTCGAGTTGCAAGTCGAGTTGGACCTTGCAACTTGAGTAAGCTCTCTAGACAAATTCTGACCTCCTGCTCGACTTACAGCTCAACTCGAGTTGGCAACTCGAGCTGCACCTTGCAACTCGAGTTGGGCTATTTTCAGCAGTGCAGTCTCACCGTTTCGCACATAACTTTCTCGTTTGAACCCCGAATTAAGTTATTCTTGCTCTCACGTGATCCTCTCTTCTATGGCTTTCCAACCATATATTACATGTCCAGTTTTGATCACCACAAGAATACAGAAAAAATATCCAAGTTGGACGTCGTGTGTTTTTCAGCATTTTGCTTTGGCTCATTCTCCCTCGTTTCAACCTTCAAAACTCAAAAATACCCATTAGTAGCACCATAATCATGTAAAATACATAGACTACGCAATCCGACACAAATATATGACCTTCTTCTAACAAAAACAAGGTATTATGAGACTCAAAAGACATAAATTTCCACTCTCATCACCCACTCAAAGAAAACTTAATTATGATCCTGAATTTAGAAAGACCCTCATTTGTAGTGAATGTACTGGTTTTGATCATTATACAAATGAATGTGCTAACACTCTTTTGAAGAGAAGGATGAACTTAAATGTCTCCTTGAGTGATGATGAATCTGAAGGTGATCAAGAGACAAAGGATGAAGAGCTGGCATTTCTGTCAGAATGTGTAAGTGAAGGACTTTTTGGAAATGACTCAGATGTTGAGTTGGATGTGACAACATTCACTTCGGCATCAAGCAAGGTTCAGTCAATTTCTGATTCTGATGTGAATTGTACTAATGCCTTTTATACTAGAGCAGGTACATCTGAAGAGCAATTGGAAAGCAAAATTGCTGAACTTTTGAAAGAACTTCAAAAGGTCAACCAAGAGAATGATGGTTTGATTGAAACTATCATAAGACTTGAGGTAAATCTTACTAGAAAGGATGCTGAAATTTCAAAACTCCAAGAACAATTGACTGCTTCAACATTAAGTTTCAAAAAATACTCAAGGAGTACATCTGTCATGAATGAAGCTTTGTGTGTTGGTAAATCTGATATGAGTGGTCTTGGATTTTCTGGAAATTATAACCCTTTTAGTTTTGAAAAACCTGTAAATTTTGTGAAATCTGGTTCAAAAAGTTTTTCTAAAAAGTTTCCAAAACAGAGAGGCAAGAGAACCTTTATCTGTCATTACTGTTCAGTTCCTGGTCACATTCGCCCATTTTGTTTTAAACTGAAAGATGACTTGTTCTCTGAAAATGTATTGCCTGAAATGTTGCCACACAAGTATTCATACACACCAAAAACTGCTTGGGTCAGAAAACCAAAAGTGCTATCTAATGTAAGTTGTACTTCTTTACAAGCATGCATACCTGGTTTATGGTATTTTGATAGTGGTTGTGCTAGACATATGACTGGAAATGTTGAACATTTGAAAGATTATGAAGTTTTTTTATGGTGGTAAGGTTACTTATGGTGGTGGCTCTAAAGGTAACATCATTGGTAAAGGAACTTTAAATGTTAAAGGTTTCCCAAATTTGAAGAATGTGTTGCATGTTGAAGGTTTGCGTGCTAATTTGATAAGTATAAGTCAATTATGTGATGATAATCTACATGCGAAATTTGACAAGAATTCATGTTTTGTGTTGAATGAAACTGATGAGTGTGTAATGGTTGGTAATCGATCTGTTGATAATTGTTATCTGAATGGTAACAACACTTACTGCAACATCACACAACATGATGAAAGTGTACTTTGGCATCAAAAACTTGGCCATGTAAATTACAGAAATTTACAAAAATTGGTTAAGTTGGAAGCTGTTAAAGGTTTACCTAAGCTCAGTTTCAAAGACCCCCCCATTTGTGATTCATGCCAAAAAGGTAAGCAGGTAAGGTCTTCACACAAAATCACCACTATGTGCACATCTTCAAGATGTTTTGAATTGCTTCACAAGGATCTTATGGGTCCTATGGAGACTGAAAGTCTTGGTGGTAAGAAGTACTCTTTGGTTGTGGTAGATGATTTTTCTAGATTTTCATGGATTGAATTCATTAGAGAAAATCAGATGTGTTTGAAGTGTTTAAAGTTCTTTACAAAAGGTTCAAAAATTCTTTCAATCTTAAGATTTGTAGGATTAGGACTGATCATGGTAGAGAATTTAAAAATAACATGTTTTCTGAATTCTGTGAGAAGAAAGGTATAGTGCAAGAGTTTTCATCTCCTAAAACCCCACAGCAAAATGGTATAGCTGAAAGAAAAAATAGAACTCTGCAAGAAATGGCTAGAGTCATGCTTACTTCAATGAATGTGTCTAAAAGATTTTGGGCTGAGGCATTGAAAACTGCATGTCATGTGTCTAATAGAGTTCTGTTTAGGCCAGGTAGTTCTATTACATCTTATGAGTTGTTGTATAGAAGGAAACCCAACCTGAAATACTTTCATGTGTTTGGTTGCATGTGCTATATTCTGAATGATAGAGAGTATCTTTCAAAGTTTGATTCTAAGAGTAATAAAGGTCTTTATTAGGTTATTCTAAGAATAGCAAAGCATAAAGAGTCTTTAATCTTAGAACCAGAACTGTTCAAGAATCTGTAAATGTGGTATTTGATGATACATCTAATATTGCAGGTAAAAAGATGAAAGATGACATCTCTGATCTGATTGAAATTGCAGAACCAGTGAACAATGTTGAGCCCAAAGTGATCACATCACCTACAACATCTGAGAATGAGTCAGAAAATGATGAGAATCAGATCCATAGAACTCCCAGGAATTCTCTTAACTTCAGATATAAGAAGGATTACCCTTCTTCACAGATTATAGGAGAATCCTCAGTTGGTGTTAAAACTAGAAGGAAAGGTAAATTCAAAGATGTGGTAAGATCAGTTTGCATGTCCAACATATGCAATCAGGTATGTGCTGAATGTTATTTTTCTTCTGTAGAACCCAAAAATGTTTCTGAAGCTTTAAAAGATGAATGTTGGATTCAGGCTATGCATGAAGAACTTGAACAATTCACTAGGAATGATGTTTGGAGTCTAGTCCCTAGGCCTGCAAACACTAATGTCATTGGAACTAAGTGGATTTTCAAAAACAAAACTGATGAATCTGATAATATAGCAAGAAACAAAGCTAGACTTGTTGCACAAGGATACACACAGGTTGAAGGGATAGATTTTGATGAAACATTTGCACCTGTAGCTAGAATAGAGTCTATTAGGCTTCTTTTGGCTATTGCATGCTTTGTTGGTATCAAACTATTTCAAATGGATGTTAAAGCTGCTTTCTTAAATGGAATTTTAATTGAAGAAGCTTTTGTTGAACAACCAAAAGGTTTTGTTGATCCTTTCTATCCTGATCATATGTATAAACTGAAAAAAAGCTTTGTATGGTCTAAAGCAAGCTCCTAGAGCATGGTATGGTAGACTAACTGACTTCTTGCTTCAATTTGGATTCATTAGAGGTGAGACTGATAGAACTCTTTTCATTAAGCATGAATCAAATGGTTTCTTGATTGCTCAAATTTATGTTGATGACATTGTATTTGGAGCAACATCTCAAGTCATGATGGACAGCTTTGTGAAAGCCATGACTACCACTTTTGATATGAATCTTGTTGGTGACCTAAATTACTTTTTAGGGCTCCAAATTAAGCAAAGTGATAGTGGTATTTTCATCTTACAGAGTAAGTATGCTAAAAACTTGGTGAAAAGATTTAGTCTTGAAAATGCTAAGCCTATGAAAACACCTATGGGAACATCACAGAAACTGTGCAGAGATGATGTTGGCCCTGATGTTGACCACACTCTGTATAGATCTATGATTGGTAGTCTTCTGTACTTAACTGCTAGTAGACCTGACATTATGTATAGTGTCTGTGTATGTGCTAGGTACCAAGCAAATCCCAAGGATTCTCATATGAAAGCTGTGAAAAGGATTATCAGATATGTGGTTGGAACTGCCAACATGGGGTTATAGTTTCAAAGGACACTAACAGCTATTTGGTTGGATACAGTGATGCTGATTGGGCTGGTGATTGTGATGACAGGAAGAGCACAAGTGGTGGATGTTTTTACATGGGTAACAATCTTGTTTCTTGGCATTCTAAAAAATAAAATTGCATATCCCAATCCACTGCTGAATCTGAATATATTGCTGCTGGAAGTTATTGCACACAGTTGCTTTGGCTAAAAAGATGCTAGATGATTATGTGCTTGAGACTGACACTTTAATGATTTACTGTGATAACAAGAGTGCTATAAACATTTCAAAAATTCAGTTCAACACCCACTTACTAAACATATTAGCATTAGACATCATTTTTAAGAGATCTAGTTGAGAAGGGAATAGTCAAATTGAAGTATATTTTCACTGAGAAACAACTTGCTGACGTATTCACAAAAGCACTTGATTTCGAGAGGTTTTCTTCACTTAGGAAATCTCTTGGACTCTGCATTCCATAAAGTCATGCATGATGTTGCTTAGAGTGTTTCAACACTCGAGGCAACACTACTGTAAGTTTTCCCATTTTATGTCGAAATTAAGTGATTTGGTGACCTATTTTGTTGCTACTAACTATATTCTGGTTGAATCTTGAGGTATTACTGGACATACACTAAAAGCACAGTTCTTAAAAAATCAAAGGTCCAAACATGCTGAGTAACTAGGCACACGAGGCTGACAACCACGATGTGCTCTTTTCAAAAGGTTGTTATGGTTTCAAAAAAGGAATAAAGAACACTCTTGAACTGCTACTGAGTAACCAGACACACGGGCTGACAACCACGATGTGATCTTTTCAAAAGGTAGTATGATTTCTTGAGATTAAGTGCATCAAAAAATCCACAAAAGGGTAAAAGTGTATGTGTGCCTAAATTATTCATCTTTAATTGATTTTTCCAGAATGTCTTTAGCCTTAACAAAATTGTTATTAAATTATTTGTTTTCAATACATTAAGTGATAAAACTTATAGTATTTATTATTCTGCATTTTTTTTTAATTTTCGTGCATAATTGTTTCTCCATATTTGTTCATGGCCGATTTTTTAGGAAATATGCGTTAGTGGCCATGAGTTCTCATAAACTGCTGCATTGCATATTCTTTCACACGTTGTTTGCAGTTATTATTTAGTGGAAATAACCTCCATCCCACTATTGTTCACTCTCCCTATATATCTTGGAAAATAATGTTTGAAGTGACATGTTTGTGTGCTTGAGTGTGAATCTCTATTTCTTCTTCTCACTCACTGTTATCAATAAAGCCTGTCTCTCTCACATTTCAAATGGTACCTC
This sequence comes from Pogostemon cablin, assembly GCA_023678885.1. NCBI lineage: Eukaryota > Viridiplantae > Streptophyta > Magnoliopsida > Lamiales > Lamiaceae > Pogostemon > Pogostemon cablin. The sequence goes on from CM042995.1 coordinate 23,516,037, forward strand.
CAAAAGCAACCCGTTCCTCTTCCAAATTCAAACCTTCTTCCTCACAAAATCCACTCCAAACCCTAGCTAATATGGCCGATAATTTCGCATCAGATGCTGCACCAAATGCCAATCTGAATGCTGCTACACAACTGACTGCTCCTGTTTCTGGAACTTCTCTTCCTTAGAGTATCGTTCTTCCTGCTGGTACACCCGATTCAGTTCTTGAATCACTTCGAACTCAGTTCGCTGGGTCGAATGTTACTGTTTCAAGAGTTGAAAATCCCATCCTTGAACCATCCATTCCCTCTGAAGTTCATGCTGAAATTCCCACCGATACTTCTAATCCATCCGCTATTGTCCCTTTTGTGACTCCTGAAGAAAGCCAACCTTCAGAGGATGTTGAGACTCAGAATACTGTTCAGGTCCCTACATCTCTAATTTTATCTCCTACTCGTGCTGAACAGAATCCACAAGTGTCTTCTCCCTCGTCATCACCACCGGTTCCCCTCAGATCAAAGGTTGCTAAACCATCTGCTCCGAAACGTAAAGCGTCTCCACAGCGTTGGTTGGTCATACTCCGCAAGAAAGGCACTACACAGGATGCAACCACCTTTGAAAAAGGGAAGTCTTCTATCTCTATCCTGATTCTGATGAAGCTGCTCCTATGGATGTAGATGCTACAGGTGAGAATCCTACTATAGTTGATCTTTGTAAAGCTTTGAAGAAGAGACGGAGATGAAAGAAAGTTGTGTCTAATGTTACCGCTCCTGAGAAAACACCAGATGAATCTGATGAGGAAAATGCTGATTTGAACCAGCTGATTGATGATGTTGCCACAGATGTTGTTGTCTCAGTGCCAACACCTACTGTTGTCGATGCAGAACCCTCTGATCCTGACCATGATTCATCTTCATCTTCTGATGATGAAGAGGATGCACCTGAGGATGCTAACGAAGGTGCAGAATCTGATGAATCTAATAAGGATGCTGATGTTCAAAATGTTGAGAGTTCTGATGGTGAGGATGAAGCCAAAGATGATGATGGTGATGAGTCCCCTGATGATGCTGATGATGAGTCCTCTGATGATGCTGATGATATATCTGATGAATCTGACTATGATGTTGAAAACTTTGGAGTTGGGAACTTCTACTTCACTGATGGCAAAGTCAGATACAAAAAGTTTGCCAAGAAGGACATAATTCATGAAAGAAAGATGAAGGATGACGACCTCACTCCACACAACCTCATAAACTTCTTCAGAGAGAGAAGCTTGTTGAAATCTCTCAGGTACTCTACCTCATTCTACACCAATTGGGTATGTGAGTTTTATGCCCACATCTGTGCTAGTATGATTAAGAGTACAAGTCCCAAATTTGGAAGAATTTTCTTTAGGGGTAAGATTTATGATTTTTCTCCTGCAAAGATTAATGAGTGTTTAGGGACTGTGAATTATGAGAATGATGATGAAATTGATGATATGGATGAGATTTTGTCTGTGATTACTGGAGGCTTAATTGTTAGTTGGCCTAAGAAGTTGTTCAGTCCAAGTCTGACTAGTTTACATGCTATCTTGCACAAGCTATGTGTTTATAATTGGCTGCCTTCTTCCAATACCACTAGAGTTACCACTGAGCATGCTGTGTTGATCTATAAGATAGGAAAGAACCTGCCTTTTAACCTTGGTAGAGTGAATTACAAGAATCTGATAAGTTATGGTGGAAATATCTCCAAGGTTGGTAAGTTACCTTATCTTGCTTTGATTCACTGTATGTTAACTGGTCAAGGTGCTAAGAAAGATAATGGTGATTTTCTTTCCTCAAGTGCTCTAGTTTTTGGTATTGCTAAACCACTTCTTGAAGGTAACCGTGTAGTTGATCTACCCTATGTGAATCCTGCCCCTGCTACTGCTAATACTCAGAATGTTGCTCCTGATACTGTCAACACTTCAGTTCGCACTGACACTTTTGCACAAGCTGGAGAAGTTATCTCTGTTACTCTGAATCGATAATACATTGAGCAACAAGTTGCTGCCCTGACACGTCATGTCTCGAACCTCAGACTCCAAGCCAATGCTATGAACAGACAAGCAGACATTCTAGAACAAAGAACTCAGTTCTGGAGTAAACTGCTATCCACACCCACAGGGGGAGATGTACCTGCTGCTGCTGAACCTACTGCAGTTGAGAGCTCTGGCTCTGGAGGAATTGTGATTGAGGACATCACTGATGAACTAAAAGAAGGAAATATTGCTGGAAATGTTCCTGATGCAGGTGATGCTGCTGGTGATGTTGTTGGTAATGCTGCAACTTAGGGGGAGTTCAGCAAAGAGATCAAAGTGTTCATGCTGCTTGTTGTTGCTGATGACTGAAAGCTGCTGCTGCCTCACTAACTTTTCTAACTATTTGAAGAAGGGATGTTAAACTGATATTTGTTTTCTGATGGTGACTGGATACTTTATTTTGTTTCTATTTAAACTCTGATATAAGCTCTGGACAAGAGCTGGACGGTATGGTATACCGAAAATATTTGAGCATACCGTATACCGTACCAAAATTTTCGGTATTTAAAAATACATACCGATACCATACCGAAAGTTTCGGTATACCGAAATTCGATATACTGAAATTTCGGTATGCTCATGATCAATATCAAAATTTTATCAAATACCGAAACAGTGTTGCATACTGATATACTGAGAAAAAAAATAAATAATACAGTTGATTTGCCTAACAACTCAAGTATCCAAAAGGCAAAAAAAAAAGATTAAATAAAAACAATTGTTGAAACAGCTGTAATTATGATTACAATAGAAATTGGGACAACAATGAAGATCAGGGTTGGCGTTGTGTTGTTACCATGGTCGCCTTTTTATGCACAAATTCAATTTGTGGATTACCAAACTTAATTTCCATTACTTGAAGTTTTGAATCACATGGGCTGGAAGCAAACCAGGGGCAAAAAACAGGGGTTAGAAACAATCAACTGATAACTAAGAAATTTAAAAAGAAAAAAAATATTACCAAATGATGGAGTAATTGAAGGGAGGGGGAAGGTGGAGGTGGACGCAAAGGCGGAGATGTTGACGGAAGTGGAAGAAGATGTGGAGGGAAAGGAGAGACCGAGCTGGGGGTTGAGACGAAGGTAGAGATGGAGGTGGAGTCGAAGGCAGATGCGGAGGTGGCGATGAACGCAGAGATCAGCGCAAGATGGGAAATGGAGAAGAGAGGGTTTGGGGGCGGCACCTAGGTTCTCAATACTCACTTCTCTCGCCTTCTGATTTATTATGAATTAGGAATACTTAAAGAAACTAATTTATTAAGATCAATTAAAAAATTAAATTAATTTATCTATTTATTATTATTATTATTATTATTATTATTATTATTTTAATTAACAATATTTCGGTATACCGGTATATACCGAAATACCGATAAATATATCGGTATTTCGGTATATACCGAATACTAATTTTTTAAAAACGTCTTATCGATACCGTACCGAAAAGTTCGGTACGGTATCATACCGTACTAAATTTTTCGGTAAATTCGTTATTTTACGATACGATAAATGCGGTATACCGATATTTCGACATTTTCGTCCACCCCTACTCTGGACTTATATGTTACTTAAGTGGTTATCTTTAATCACTCTGGTAATTATGCTTTAGAATGCTTAGTTATTTTTTGCACAACTGTCGAACTAACATCTGATGTATTGCTTTAGATATCTTGCTCTGCATTGTTTTCTTGCATCAGGTTATGTGGTTGCGGATAGACGTGATTGGGGAAGATTGTTGATGTGAAGTGTTGAGACCAGTGTCATCACATCTGGAATCACACATGTCCTCCACCAGTTGTTTTATTAACCACTAACATTGTTTTGTTGTTTCGACTGGTGTTGTGCTTAATGTTGCTTTCAGGGTTGTTGCGGTTGAAGTGCTGAACGTGTTGGATGCAAAGACCAAGTCAAACGCAGACCTTGAAGACCCTGGAGCAAACTGGAAAGATCCGGAAGCTCTAGAAGGATCTAGAAGGCAAAAATAACTACCTCTCTTAGTGGGCGGTTATTTGAACCTGCATGGGTAGTTTCTACATCTCCTACGTGGACCACTCATCATTTGGAGCCTGCAACAATCTATAAATGGAAGCTGCTAATTGCCAAGTCAAATGATCGAAATTGCAATCCCACTATACAGTGTAAAAGATCCTAGATAGGTTTCTGTCATAGTGTTTGTACTGGTGTTGTAACACTTGGTTCAACATTAGTTGTCTACTGTTATTCCCGTACGTTTTGTGTGCGTTGTTCACAGGCAGTGGAAGCCCACATGTGAAGTAGGCTTAGATTCTAACAAGTCTAGGTTCTGCCATTTGGAAACGTGTTTGAATTTTAGATCCGATTTTGTATTCGAAGGTTGGAAGAACTATTTCCATACCTAAGAGTCTGTTTTTGTAATCACATTTTCCAATAGTGATATTTATGCCATGAGACCGCCACAAACTTGCAAGAGTTTGTGGAAAGATTGAGTAATTCGTGTGTTAAGTCTTCCGCTGATTTACAACTTGTTCTATACTTAGTCAAGTTTCATTTTGATATGTATAGTGTTGTTCAACGTATCACTACACTTAGGACAACATCGTACCAAAAATACACTTTACACCATTGGGCACCCGACAAACTCAATTCACTTTTACATCTCTTATTGGTCTAATTATCGATCTACGTGACATTTCCTTTTTCAATTTTCTATCATGATTTCAATGATATATAATAATTTAAGGATAAAAATGAATACATAATAAAATTTTGTTACAAAGCAAAATCATGTGAATCTTTTGGAAAAAACATTCTAAAATCCCAAATAGATCAACCACAATTTTAACATCAAACTAAATCTCCCTTAAGGAACCTAACTAATTCATTGTTTATTAGTTTATAAACCCATGAAGATATATCATCTACTATTCATTCTCAATTGCATAAGTTAAGTTATCCAATATAGTATAATGGAAACTTTTCGGTGGACGGAGGGAGTACATGAAAGAGGATGCTTGCTTGTGAATCTCTTGAATAGATGTTAGTCCAGATGGGCTTTTACGATTATAAATCATGATGGATAAGTTTCGTATTAAAAATTCAGTTAGTAAAAAGGAGGGTGACAACATTTTAAAGTTCAACCTAAATGAAATGTATTTCTATAAATTAAATTGAATATAGTAAAATTTAGAAAATAAAAAGAGAAATGTCACATATTTAATCAATAAGACGACTCGTTCTTGTTGATAAATGGACCAATTTCTTGATATTTGAAAGTTAATGAATCAATTTCATAATTTTGGAATATCATGAACTAATTTCAGAAGGCGGCAAACTTGAAGGACTAAAAAATAAAAAATTTTCGCCACGTCAAAAGTGCCACGTGGCATTGCCGGTTGGCTGACCTGCTCCAGCCAATAAAAGGACTAAAATGTCGAATTTTGGAAAGTTAATGGATCAATTTTAAAAACTCGAAAACTTGTGGACTAATTTCAAAAATTGATAAATTTAATGGACAAAAAAGTTTATTTACCCTAAATAGTAATACTAGTATATATAAAGTGTACTTAACATTAAGTGACAAAAAAAAGACAGACTTGTGTGAGACCTTCTTACGAAATTCAATCCATAAGATAAATAAGAATTTATAATATTTTTAATTAAAAGTTATACATAATTGATGAAAAGTGATAATTATTCTGTAAACTATTACATGGAGAATTTATAGTATAAATAATAAGTGATAAAATCTCCAATAAAAAGTGATAACATATTTATTGAGAAGTGAAAACTAATTAAAATAAAAAATTCAAATAAAATGGTCTCACGCAAAACTTGTTAAAAAAATAAAATAAAATAATGACAAAAAAATTTCACATAACTGATTCAATATAATAATCAAAAGACATCTCCTTGGTAGATAATACTCCCTCCGTCCCATTGAAACGTGGGCGTTTGCTTTTTGCACGTTGATTAAGGAGTATAATATTTTAATGTGTAGTGAGGTGAGAGAAATAATATATTAATATAATGTGAGTAGGTGTATTAGTATGACATGTGGGCCCATGGAGAGAGAAGTAATTAATATATGTGGGTCCTTTTTACCAAAAAAAAATGGACACTTTGCATTGGGACGGACCAAAATGGTAAAACGCGTATGTTTCAATTGGGCGGAGGGAGTATAAGAATGTTAAGGGTGCAATATAGTCCCGGAGAAATTAACACTTTTTTTTTGGCACGGAGATTAAGGAGTATAATAATTTAATGTAAAGTGAAGTGAAGTGAGGTGAGAGAAATAATATTTAATGTGTAGTGGATAGTTGTATTAGATATGATATGTGAGCTCCATAAGAATAAATTAATTATTTTGGTGTGGGTCCATGTATTAAAAATGAAATGTGTCAACTTTAGTGGGACAAACAAAAAAAAAAGTGTTAACTTCTATGGGATGGAGGGAGTAATTATTTTAGCCGCTTAGGGAAGGCAAAATAACTCTATCCGAATGCAACAATTCATCGATCTTACTATTTTACTACTACTATACACTTTCAAGTTATTTTAATTTTGGCCCCCATACTTATTAGTGCCTTGTGAAGCTTTTAGACCTTTAATACTATTTCCATCCTAAAGAGAAATTCACGGTCACAGTAGATACGGAAGTTAAGAAAAACTTATTTTTTACTTTACTTTTAAGGGTAGTTTGGTGTTTTTAGGTTATAATAATTAAATTATAAAGTAAACTATGTGAGTTGTAAAGAGGTGATAATTTTGAAATTAAAATGTATTGTGGGGTAATTGATTTGTGTGTATTTTCTTATTTAGGGAGTGTGAACTTGTTTATGGGACGGACAAAAATAGAAAGAGTGAATTTATTTATGAGACGGAGAAGTACAATTCATCCAATTTAATTTTGGAGGAGTACAATTCATCCAATTTAATTTTGTAACATTACTAATTCGTGTCTCCAATAACACCATGCCCTTAAAGGTTACTCTATCCAAAAGTTATGCCATTATGTATCAAATGTTATACTCCCTCCGTCCCATACCAATACTTACGCTTCCTTTGTAATTTATAAAGGAAGCGTAAGCATGGGTGTGGGACGGAGGGAGTACTTTTTAATAAGAATTTATACCCTTAATTTTCATAGAAAAACACAGAATTTTTATTCAAACATTTATATTATTTATAATTAAAAAAAATTATACTCTATTAATGTAAGTATATATCCTTTAAAATAAAATGATATAACAGACAAATCAACTCTTCCTTCTAAAAAATGCCGCTTGTTTTTTTTTTTATTATTATATATATAATTCTTAATCCGTGATTATGTTAACGACGTAACTTTTCACGCAATCCTATATACAATTATATGCGACTATATGCAATTATGTGTGATCACACGCGGGCTTTGTTACCCAATATATCTGCAATTATATTTATGATGGTATATATGATATATCTTATGAAATGCTTGATTGAGAATAAAGACATTAATATCAATTGTTGATGTTTAATTGGCGAGAATTAAAATTTCACAATTACTTTCACTAATTAAATAATTAGTCCATATCCTTCAATTTTAGGGTAATTTTGGGGTGCACGGGGTACACCTAGGGTTCGATTACTTTGCAGATTAACAAGGATTATCCCTTGCCGAACCCTAGTTAAGGATCGCTTACTTTGAAGGTTGCAACTGAGGGATAACCCACGGGCCCTTGTCGGCCCGGTGTGAAATGCTGATGTGGAGTGTTTTACAAGGGCTTATTTATCCTTCTAAAACTGGGGGTCAGAAATTATCCCAAGAGTTATGGAATTGAAATTCCATTTTTGTCCTTAATCTCAAGTCCAAACTCCATTGATTTGGTCTGATTTGGTCAGTCGATTACTCCTGTTAATCGCCGCTGGTGACGAGTCTCTCCTCACCAGCATTCACTCCAATTTCTTCATTCCGTTTTCTTCATCTAACAAAAGGAATTCTTGTTTTGATTTAGAATAATGGGTTTCAAGAAAGGAAAAGAAAAATTCAACAGCATTCTTAATTTCTTACTTGTATATTTCAAGTCAAAATGTCGCCTCAAGAAGCTTGGTCTCATGGAATGCCTAAAAACTCCTACCCTTTCAACGCAATTGAAATTGTCGGTGACTAGAAAGACCAAAAAAGAAAAACCCACTATGCAGAGGAGTCAAAGATCTAGCCTCGGAGAAGAAGAAACCTGCAACCCGCTGGTGCGATTCACTATATCCCTCCAATGCCGACCATGGAGGCGGCGATATGGGAGGCGGAGGTCGTCATCTTTTTACCATTGATTCGCTGATGGAGAAGACTGGAATTGGGGCTAAAGATATCAGAAATCAAACACGAGTTCCCTTCTCATCCTTCTGCAATAATTTATCTTGTCGATTTCACAGATCTGTATAGTTAAATTGGGATTTCAAAGATCGCGATATGTTATGAAAGAGATTTCAGAGATTGCGGTGTTATGAGACAGTGGGAAGATAATGATCTTCCATATTTTTATTTTATTTTAATAATTTAGATAAATGATATTTTAGTAAAAATACTATAAATAAACAATGAAAGTAAACACTATAGATCAATCTTAACTGCATTAGTTAAATTTTACTCAACCCTCCCATAACCTTTACTCAAGGTTTATAAACTCTATCCCCTACACTAAAAGTAATCGGACCCCTAATGGTTTAATTTAGAGTATAATAGTAATTACATAAATTAAAAAGTTAGTTACTAATTAAAATCTAAGGGTGGAGATTAATTATTTTAAAATTTAATGGGCTAGATCTTACCGGTGCATCGGTGCACCCTAATAAGACTCAATTTTATTGTGATCGACTCTCTTGATGATACTCAAGGTCATTTCCATCGTGAAATTTGAACTAGGCGGCCCCTTTAACATCTCACTTGTCTTCAATAATAAATCTCACTGGGCTAACAATTGGGATTTTCAGCTTTTGAAGATACCATCTCATTGGACATCTCATTGGATATTTAAAGATCACTGCTTACTGGGCAAACAACTTGGGTTTACAGCCTTGGAAGATGATCACCATCCTCAACAACATTTAGGCCTGGCCATCTAAATTTTAACTCTTTAGATACAAATAATAGTATATTTAAATATTATGAAGATGATCACCATCCTCAACAACCTTCAGGCCCATGTTAATATTAACTCTTAAATACAATTAATAGTGTCTTTTAATATTAAGCATCCAACAAGAGGATGGCGTCTAACCACCTCCACGAAGCGGCCAACTAAAGAAGCAAGAAAACATAAGAAACAAATCAGACCAATAAAGTATGAACATGCTAATTGCTATTTTTTTTTTCACTAAAGTCGGAGACTTACCGGTTAAACTGATGATCATCTCTTATATTAGTGACCATCATGGATAAATCCAGGCGGGAGTTCGCCATTGTTCTCATGACGACCAAATTCACTGATTTGCCGACCTTGTCCCATAATTCATCATAAAACTGATGAAGAAACAGAATATCATTTTAACCATGAATGTATACCTTGGGAGGAAAAAGCTTTGAGATAACGCTAAATTACAAACTACTGCTCAACTTGTAAACAATCAATACAAATTATGCCCTATACGAGGAATCACTGCTGCAGCAATACGATATCTAAAATTGACTGCCACATTATAACATAATCACTTTATCTGAAACATTGATATTTCTTAGCTAAAATATCTATCAATAATTGCTAGCACACATATCCATATGCAGACTGGCATTTTGAATTCTATTGATTAGATTGCTGCAGCCTAACCAAGTTGAGGCATAATGATTTTCAAAATTACTTGGATGTCAAACATGCAAAGAAAGATTTGACAGAACACATGTATATTGAGATATTAGATAGAATGGCCATATATTTATATGTAAGAGTGTTCTATGCATATCTTAAATTGAATGCAAAGAAAAATATAATTGTCTCATTTCACAAGCCTCCAACTTCCCTAGTCCAACTTGGGAACTTGACAATGAACAAATAAGAATGTGATATTATATTCATAATAATAAAAAATGTGACAGACCTGCATTGCGCTATGAACAGCTTTCCCATCGCATTCAACAATAACGTCACCAGGGATCACTTTAGCAGAATAGGCAGGAGAATTTTCAGTAACCTATCCAGTGCCAAATAATATAAGATTATAAAATGCAAAACATTTTGTACCTGTCAACTTGTAATGCAAACTATAGAAAAAAAGATTGAAAAACATTGTCCACAAAGTGTTCCATGAAAATTGTAACACAACCACTTGCATAGAGCAACAACTAATCAATTTTTACACATTACAGTGCACCCACAATTTCAAAGCTTTTGCTGTGGCAGTAATTCGAATTGATTTAAAAGTATCTCTTTAATCAAAGTTCAATTTAGAAGGAGAAGAAGATCTCTATTAAAAGACAACTTAATACGAAACTTAACATGAAAATCACTCCTTTAAGACAACAACATACGCTTCATACCTCATCAACTACAATGCCAGTTTTGACATGGGGAAACTTCAGGATGATCATTTCTAATTGATCCTCTTCAATAGTGTAAAGACTACTGAATTCCATTCCGACCCAAGGTCGACAATAGTCCCTGTTACAAAGTTTTAATAAATGTATAGAACACAATAATCAATGCTGCGATCCACCATTTAACCTTACTTTTATAAATAAATATATACAATTTCAAAGAATGATAATTTAAAAAGGCAAACCAAATGTTTTACGAACCAAACATTAATTGCACAAAATTACAAGATAATAAAACAAACATCTGAAAAAAAAAAAAAAAACCACATGAAATTTTGTCAAGTTTGCCGTCTCAATGCGTAACAAGAAAAACTTCTATAAATTGAAAGAGTTCATCATATCACTAGTTGGAATAAGTGGGATAAAGATGAGCATATCATCCTCAACAATGGAAAAGGTATTTCAAATTACTAAAAAAATAATTACAAATCAAGAATCAAAGCAAATTCTATAAATAGAAAGGAGTTTAAAACTAAATTAAACAATACAACATTGATAAGTTATGTAACTTACCTAAATCTCTTGAAATGTTTCCACCACCTGTGGATTGTGTTACTTGGTAAGAAAGGAGTGAATCCTACATAAAAAAAATTCATCCCAATAACCTCCGTCTTTTCATTGACTAAAGGCCCCCCAATGCCACACTACATGAAAAATACATTTTTTAAAAATGTTTCCAACAGAACAGAAAATCATAGGTCACTAATACACTACTATTCTTTGCACAAATTGATGTTGAAAGTATTAAATGTCATAAAGATTATTAATGAAGACATTCTTATTCACTATACATGATCATTGTTTTGTTAAAATCATAGTTGTTAAAAGCGAGAGGCGCACCTAGGCGCACAGACCCCTAGGCGCGCCTGAGCTACATTTTGCCCAAAACTGAATTTACATGCATATACACAAATATATCCTACTTACAATCATATTACCTAACTAAACTAAAGTAAAAATCACATAACATCACATAATGATACATAATAACTCATAATAGCATTATAACAGATAAAACATACATACAAATAAAGTTCAAGTGAGCGGCAGATGGTGGAGGTGAAGGCAGCCCACCTTTTTGTCTTTGTTTTGAAAGTTCAAGTACTAAAACCCTAACCCTAATTCTCTATTTATTTCATTTTATAAGTGGGCTGTCCATTTTTATCTTAAAAACGTGTAAACCCTTTAATAATTGAGTAGCAACTTCAAAAAAAAAAAGGATGTTGAAGAGGCGCACCTCGGCGCGCGCCTTTGATACATGAGCCTGGAATAGCAAAAAATCTACAATCTAGGAGCAGACCCTTGAGCCTGAGCGCCTTAGGCGCGCCTTTAACCACTATGAGTTAAAACTACATCTAATAGATAGAGTGACAACACAACTAATGCCCAATAGTATGCCAACATCTACTTGGAGCGCTATAAAAAATATATATATAATTCAGACTTATTTCAAAATTAATTATTCAAAAAACTATCAAATTTAAAGGTGTAGTTGTGATTTTTGAAAGAACATTACTTGGCTCGCTAAACATGAAAACAATAATAATCTCATATAATATGAACATGAAGATATAGTAAAATCTAAAAGATGTACCTTTGTAATTTGACATGTGGAGCTGAGGAGCTCTTTACAATCAAAACTGAATTCTTCAATACTATAAAAAAATAGTTCATAACATTAAACGTTGAAGCATGCATTCATGAAAAATAATTTAAAAATTATGACACTCACTTGTAAACACCTGGAGCAGCCATGATTCGATTTTCATGGTAAGGATCTCCATCGCATTCGCGACCGAGGGCTATTACCTTAATTCCAGGAACCAATCTAAATAAATTAGAATGGGGGTATAGCTGGAACTCAGATGCGCATCTCTCATTATGTCTTGAATCGTCTAATTGATTTAACGCTGCAACTTGTGGCGAAGTTTGCATTTCGACCTGTATAGCAGCTATATTGTAATGCCAATCATTAGCTTCGAGCTTACCGCTGCATTGTTTTCCATCCCAGAAAACAACAACAATCTGCAATAGAACATTAGGAAAATTATTGTATAGATGTCGATGATGTCAAAACAGTTTGCAGCAAGGCTAGAAAATCTCTCGTACATAATGTTTGATAGGACTAGAGCAAATATAATTCAGAAGAAAAAGGGAAACCACTTTGGAAAAGATTGCTGCAAGGAGTCACAAAACCTGCAAGGTTCTCACTAAATCGGAAAACGCTGAGGATAACCACGTACAAAAGTGAGGGATCTCAATGAGAGAAAAAGGTCTCAAGAATGACTCAGATGAGAAGAAATGTAAAGGAGGTCTCAACAAACCTAGATCTCAGCATTTGGGGAGTAGAAGCCACCAAGAAGAAAGAACAAAGTTAAAGACTTTGAGGAGGAATACAGAAGGTGCTTAGGAGTTAGGACCCAGCATGCAAGGAGAAAAATCTTAGTAGATAAAAAGTATAAAGAAATAAGATTTGAAGAAAAGAAATGTAAGATATTATCAAACCTAAATCTCAGATTCTCAATACTCAAGAAGCCACTAAGAAGAATGGACAATCTCCACAGACTCTAAAAAGGAGCAAGCTATGTGATGAAAAACCTGCTTTCTGGGAAAGAATAAATGCTCTTATAGGCATTTAAAGAAAAAACACGAGTTAGTGCTCATAATTCTAAAGTGAAGAATTGCGAAGGTAAGAAGAAGGGGTTAACAACGGAATTTATTACCCATCAGTAAGAAGATTCCAATTCGGAGAAAGGAAACTCACTCGCTTCCGAAGAGAATGTCTATGTGCTGAAGTGTTGAAAGATCAAGATATAAAGATAACTAGTAGACACATTTAGTCAAGAGACAAATGTAGATGTGACGTGCGGGCTGAAGACTGCAGAAGAATCCCTGATTTTTAGGAGATCATGTCAAATTATACAAGGTGCTTTAAATGGATTCATGGATTGCATTTAATGCGTAAAATAACTGTCAAATTATACGATACAAGTGATGAAGACTAGAGAGCACGTATAAGAGACTCCAAGTCTACATTCGTCAAAGGAATATTTCAAAACACAAATACAAAAGAATCAGAATGCCATACTAAGAAAATGAGGGTGCAAGGAATAGTGAACAACAAAATCAAAGGAATCAGTAAGACTACATAAGTTCTCAGTAACTATCACATGCAAGGAGTAGTATTCAATAAGTGATACGAGTCACTGCGAATCCAGTCCATAAAAAAGAAAGTTTGCAGAAGGCTCTAAAATCATTTAGACAGAACGAGATCTCAGAAAGCAAAGAATTCATCAACATAGAAGACAATGAGAATGAACAAAACAGGTCGAAGACTCTGAAGAAGTACCAGCTATCTGCTGTGGAACTTATCAAAAGACCTACAAAGTTAATAAATGCTCAGAGAAACATTTAAGGGAGAACATGAGTAAATATTCATGATTGCAACAAAGATTGATGAGAAGTGCTTCAACAATAACTCTAATAGCTCACTAGATAAAAATGCTGAGGAGTTACTACACTTCACGAATTGAGCAAGCTAATTCACAAGAAACTATGAAAACATTTTGGAGGTCAATTAATTCCAAAAAGGCAGTTCATCAAATAACTAGTAGAAAAGGATTTTGGAGCCACCAATCAGAAGCTAGAGAATCTAACATTAATTCAGAAAAGCTGCATGTTTTGACAGGAAATCAGGAAAAGCCGACAGGATGCCTTCAATGTACGTTAATGACCAGAAAATATGTTTAATGCATGCATGGCTATCTAGCCAAAACCTGCACCAAAAAGATTAAGATTGAAGATTTGAAACTCCTTTCTTCAACAGGCAGAAATTAAGATGTCCATAAATAAGAGTGAAGGCACACTAGGAAGAGGGACAAATAACTGACCATTCAAGCATACAAAGCTCTCAAGCAATTCTCATGAATTTTACAAGTAAAAAGCCTACACTAGATATACAGCAAAAATCCTAAGAAGAGGGGTAATCATGTATACTGTTGTTTCAACCAAGTTGAAGATGATCCAAGTTAACCAAAAACCACACTAGGAGTGAAGAAGATTTAGAACATTAGAATTCTGGGACTTCTCAAGTTATCTGAGAAAGTGGAACTCTACTTGGAAACTTGGCTTCTAATTTCTAACTACAAGGAATCAGGATCACTATAAGAAGATTTAGAGAAACAGACTAGACTATATAATATAGTGTTTGGAACACAACATTGTAATTCTAGTGGATTGCCCGTCTTATAGTTGCTATAGGCGCATCTCAAGCAAGGCTCAATCCAATGCGCCTATATTCTTTGACAATTGATATAAACAGGCAGCGTTTAAGAGGTAAGCGCCTCTTTGCGCCTTTCTACTCCCCTGAAGGCGCACGCATTAGGCATGTCTTACGTGCATCCTCAAATCTGCTTCATGTTTTATGGTTTTTATGTTTTCAAACGTTTTTTACTTATAAAAAACATTTCCTAAGCTCTTTTTAGGTTGGGGGAATTTGACTGTTGTATTTAGGGAAATTAACCTAACGAACTTAATGAAAAGGATGATTAGAGGATGATGACTAGGGGATGATTATGATTAGTTAAATGGTCGCTAATCATTTGACAGATAACTTTCTAAAACTAGTAAGGCCTATAATTATTTGTTTATTATCTATTTTTGTTAAAAAAATTGAACTTGAAATTTGAAATCGATTATGATATTATGTATGAAAGTTCAATTTGTTATTATATTATGTATGAGTTATTATGTATTATTATGTGAATTTAATCTTTATTAAGTTAGGTAATTATGTGTTAAGTAAGATATATTATGTTTATGTGTTCTACAAGAGGCACGCCTCAGGCTCCAACAAGACCTTTACGAGTTTCACACCTTTAAAAACTATGGCCCTTTATGGAAAAGGAAGAATTGATGTAGAGGGATTAAACAAACCATTGAACCACTATTATTCATGTCTCGCATTTATTTTATTGCTACATTCATACACACAACACTGAGTAGCATATCAAATACACTAAGGTCTTTGCCACAGGCAATTGCTGATTACAAAACATTATTCATACAAGCATTTTGTACATTTGTACTTCTTCCGTCTCTCTAAATTGTGAACAATTTACATTTTTGTCCATCCCACTAAATTGGAAAAATCCTAATTTCAACAAAATAAATCAACATAACAACCGCCACTATACACATAACATACTTTAACACTTTATTTATTAATTAAAAATACTAAGTTATCCTTACAAAAGACAATAAAGTGCATCGAAAAGAGCATTTTTAATCTCCGTTAAAAAACAATGGTTCACACTCTGCTGGAACTAAGAAAGCACAAGTTTTATTCCTCTGCAAGGTTGATAATACTCACTGAGGAGCTGAAGCTTTGAGCAAATTATTAGTTTGGATACTGCAATGTTCTCAGTTTGTTTAGAAGATTCACTGAGAAGTCCTGAGGACTTGAAAATCTTTCGAGGGTTGTATTTAAAGTTCATTAGGAAAAGCATTAAAAATATTAGAAAGGTTGTAGAGGTCCATTCCCCACTCTAAACCTTTACCTCGGACCAACAAGTAATATCAAAGCAATTGGCTTAACAACCATCTTTGAAATATTAACCAGATCCTTTGTTTATGTGTCTAAAGAGTTTTGTGAAAATCACAGTTGTTAGAGGTGAAAGGCGCAAGGATCCCGAGGCGCACTTGAGGAGAGAGTGCACTAATAAGGTTCTACAACATATATACATAAGTATATCCTACTTAAAACATAACTACCTAACTAAGCTAAAAATCACATAACATCACATAATGATACATAATAACTCATAAATAGCATGATAACACATATAACATGATGAACATCCATACATGATTAGCTTCAAAGTTAAGAACTTCAATACAAATAAATAGAAAGTCAATTAAACAGAGTCTTCAAGTTAAGAAAGTTATTCGAATTTAGCTACTAGCAAACTAATCAATTATTATGCTCATCCTCCTCTTATATTTTATTTATGAAAAGCTATTAGAGCCAATGGATAGGAACCAAAAGCATTAACATAAAATTCAATAAGAATCCCACATAGAAAATACAACAACTAAATCCAAAATTCAATATCCAAAAAACAGGCGTACATCCAAGAAATAAAAACTATAAATACTGAATTAAACTTTAGCCCATAAAAACAAAGTCCACAACTCATATATAATCTACTCTAATCCAATTTAATTTGATCTGATCTAATCTTATCTAATATAATCTAACTAATCTAATCTTAATAATTAAAAGAAACTAACTGATTAATATGATGTGTGAATCCAAAACTACCCCACGGAGCAGCAAGGGCCCAGCCTCCTCGCCTCTTGTGCGCCTCTAACAACTATGATGAAAATCATCTTCACTGATCTACATTAACTCATCTTTACAAACTGTTCTAACGTTCTTTCTTAAAAAAGACTAAAAACACATTTCTCGTGTATTCTATTTAAATTCCTAGTTTCCTTAGTTCAATATTAAGCTAGGCCCTAGCTTCACTACACAACAATCCGTATATTTGCGAGTGAGATTCTTTTAATCAAAACAGAGTGAATAATCATGTAACTTACCATAGAGTTATAAATATAAAGATTGCTTAAATAAGAAGTGTTCAAACCTTTAAATTATCCAATAACAAGTTTGAGATGTGGTCAACTCTTAGAAGAGAGTTGGAAGTGATTATCACGCACTCGAAATTATTATTGCTAGTTGGAGAAGACTCTATCACAAATCCGCATCCATTTCTTACTTTATTTTGACCTGCACGTATTATTTAATCATTTTTATAATAATCCAACTAGCAGCATAGAGAAAGTAAATATAAACACCTGAATAAATTTTGATGCCCACGACGAAAGGAGAAGCTTTGAGAGCAGTGGTCTTCGTAAATATATCCAACCCATAGTTTACCGACAATAAAGAGAAACTCGCATTGTAGTGATCCATTTGCAGATTCATATCTCTACCCCCTAACATAAAAATAAAGAAAAAATTGAAGAGCAAATTAGTAGCAGTATAAAAAATAAAATTTTGATTTACTTAAAAAAAAAAACTATGATTGGAATAGATTTATAATTAATGTTAAGAATGAATTACCCTTAGAACCTTGACGATTGTCAGACTGCCAGAAATTGATTTTCTTCATTCTTGCAGTGTCACTCACAGTAACTGTTTGAGCCATTAAACAGTTAAATAGTTATGAACCCTAAGTGTACCTATAATGACCCACGAATTGAAACCCTAGGTGTACTCTGTCCTCAAAATTCGGACATAATATTCCGAATTTGAAAAGCTACGAATCAATGCTAGAAAAAAGAAGGCCGCCCATAGACGTTATATGACTACAAACTTTAAAATTCACAAAGAAGAAAGACAACTATAAGTTATTCGAGCAGTAAAGGAAGTATTTGCAATGATATCGCAGGTAAAAATAAAATAAAATAAAAAGAAAGAAGAAAGAATTACATAGCTATCAATTGTCTGTCATCCCCATTTGAATTCATTACAGAAATAACCAACAAGGTAAGGATATTAAGAGAATTAAAACCTTACATAAAAAGTGTCTCTTTCTCGCCTATGAAGCTGCGGCGGTGCGCTGCAATATGAAAGTGTAATTATAATTATGTAAATTATATTAGATGGGTTTTACTGGGAACAATTTTATATCTAATGAAATATTCAATGGACCTGAGTTGGGCCCAGTAAAGCTCAAACAATTAAATAGGGGACGCATGTAAGAAATATTCAATGGGCCCAGCCGCCCAGCAAATCCAAATTTATTGGATATGAATTGAATGGTAATGTAATCATTGGTAAAGGATAGGGTGCACCAAAGTTTATATCATGATTACTTTTTTTAACATAAGAGTGATATATATTATTGTTATTTTTATTACTAGTAAAATATTGGTGCGTTGCACGGGGAAAGTTTTTCTAATCAATTTAATTTTTAGTAATAATATTATGCATTTATTTATAACACAATTCTTTTAATTCATGAGTATTTTCATTATTTGACTTTTACAAAAAAAAAATTCAACCACAAATTAAACTTTTTACAGTTATAAGTAATGAAACATTTCTTTCATTAATTTATTCACTAAAGAAAAACTAATAGAAATTTCTTTTAGCAAACATTTAAGTTTTTATGTAGCCTTGTTTTAAGGGATAATCTACCTACACTTATATTTTGTCTTATTTCATTCAGTATTATATATATATATATATATATATATATATATATATATATATATATATAT
Organism: Pogostemon cablin; assembly: GCA_023678885.1. Lineage (NCBI taxonomy): Eukaryota > Viridiplantae > Streptophyta > Magnoliopsida > Lamiales > Lamiaceae > Pogostemon > Pogostemon cablin. The sequence goes on from CM042995.1 coordinate 23,534,911, forward strand.
ATATATATATATATATATATATATAATCGTATTAACTGTAATAATTTAAGTAATATGTAGAACAATTATTTTAATAATGGAGTATTATTAAATAAATAAGTAAAAATTATTAATTTTTCATTTACTTGCTGCATCATATCCATTGGCGGACCTACTAAGGGAGTAGGGGGGCACTGGGCCCCCTCAACTTCTAAAAATTACTAGTATAGATATAGAAATTTTTTAGAAATATCTTTGTGTCCAAGTGGTGAAGTGAGGATGTTTTAGTTTTAAAGGTCCCTTGTTCAATTCATGCAGCACTGTTATTTTTTTCCCCTCTTCTATTTCTTTTATTTATTTATTTTCCCTCTAAATAACATAAATAATTTTAATGACTTTAGTTTCAAAATTTATTTATTTTCCCTCTAAATAACATATTTATTTAATAATTTTAATGACTTTAGTTTCAAAATTGTTACTCTTACATAATACAATTAAAATACTAAAACATCTTTAGAAAAATATTAATAAAAGTTGGTAAATAAAATAATTCTTCTTAAAATTTGTAGAACAAAAAACACGAACTATTGTATGAGAAAAATTGGACCCCCCTCGACGGAAATCCTGCGTCCGCCACTTATCATATCCCATAGAAAATATGTAAAATCATCTATAATAAAGCCTTTAAAGAAATTTATGTTCCATATATTAAAAAAATATTTCCAAATAAATAAATAAAAATAAAGTTATCTATAAAGATACAAAATCTATCAACATATTCACTACAAAATTTCAATTTTAAATAATTAATCACACTAAATCTAACTTTTGTCTCCACTTAATACATGTACCACTAAAAAATGCCTTAAATCCAGCACTAAATACAACACCACTCTTATAATTATTCAACCTAAAATTAAAATTTTAAAATTAAAATGAAGTTCAGCTCTTGACCAATCTTTACATTTTAAATGGATGTTCTTGGTTAAAATTTCTTGGTAGTACCTGCGCAAATATAGGAAAAACGTTAAATTTTTTAACAATAAAAGTATAGTTGGAGAGATTATATCAACTCTTATTAAAATATTATATATATTTTTTTACAGTTAATCAATAAATATTAGACAAATTTTGTAAAAATCAAATCATCAAAAAGTGATTTTATTTTATACAACAATTAATGATTAAATATTTGATCATTTATTGACAAAAACAATAAAGTGAATGCCATTAATTTATGTTGTAAACTATTTTACCATTCTACAAAGATTGATGTCCGAAAGATTGATGTCCGAAGCTGTTAGTCTTTTCAAAGTATGGATAGACTCGATGTAATCATTGATTGTGTTTTGAAAATTAGCATCATTACAATTAAATAATAGAATAAATAAATAAATATATAATTATTTTGTGAATAAATCAACATAAGCTTATTGTAAAATACCTCTTGTATCTTCAGACAATAATGATTTTGGCAAGTCAATGGCACATGCACAGATTATTATAACAACGAACAAAGAACGTACTCCATTGATAGTTAGAGAATATTTAGAAATTCATTCTTATGAACATCTTGGAAACGCAGTAATTTAAAAGATTTAGAATCTCACCATCAAATTTAAATATTATACTAAATATAGAATATTATAGAAATAGTGACCAAAATACCAAATATCATATAATAATTGCTTATTATATTTATCCATAATTGCTTATTAATAATGGCTTGTTTTCAATCACATTAATAACAAAAATAATTTTTGGACGTTTTCACAAAAAAGTTATGACACTATAAAAATGAATATGAGGATAATAAATAATGAATTAAATGATAATAAAATGAACAGTAAATTTATGATTTAGGATGATAAATTGAGTTAATTAAAATGCGAGAAATTGAATGACGATAAATTGAAGAAACGATGAGAATTTGGAGATATATCGATACGGTATTGTTTGGGCGGGAATACCATAACTGCAGATTTGCTGCTTTTATATATATATATAGATATATAGATATATAGATTATGTAATGTGACTATGAATTACAATGAAATGGGTATTTTTGAATATGTGATGTGCCCAAGGGACATACTCCCTCGTTAATGTTTACGTTTTTTTTGCACGTGGATTAAGAAATATAATATTTTGATGGGTAGAAAGGTGAGAGAAATAATATTTAATGTAAAGTGGGTAGTTGTATTAATGTTGTGTGTGGGTCCAATATAGAATAATTAATTATTTTGTGTGGGTCTAACTTGACAAAAAAAGAAACGTAAACCTTAACGTGGGACAACTCAAAATGGAAAACGTAAACCTTAATGTGGGACAACTCAAAATGAAAAACGTAAACCTTAATGCGAGACAGAGGGAATATACGAGTAGCCATAAGTAGCTTTGAATGGGTGGGTTTCGGGTAGGTACGAATAGTTCCCCAAATCTCATTATAAAACAGTAACAGATATATGCCTCGAGTAACTGCGAATACCCGTTTATATTTACATTATACAAAATATTTAAATATATATAATTTTATATTATGGGGTGTAGGCACTTGAATTTTATTGCCCATTAAGAAAATTATGTGTCAAATTAATACAATAATTATCAATTAATTATTTATTTATTAAGGGATTTAAATAAATAAATTCCTAAAATAAATGAGTAAATAATTAATAATTGGGTAAGATCCAGTCAAATAAGTCTGACTTAAAGCCTAAGAAAGTGAAAGGCCCAAGCCCGCATAATTAGGTCAAAACGGACCAATCAGACTGCGAGTTATTTATGGGGCATCCTCATACTTCACCTATATAAGGAGTCCTCCTCCATTCATTCCAGACACACACATTCAAAGACCCGAAGACACAAACGCTCTGAAGAGATTGAAACACGAGCAACGCTCCTCAAGATCTTCAAGCATCTTCAAGTCAAGAACGGCAAACGATTCGGGATTAAGGTGCGGAGCCCCCCAAATCAAGCATTCTTCATACACTAAGTTCTTCGGTATTCTTCGCGCCAAGAATAGCATACGACCCGGGATTAAGGTGCTAAGCCCCCCAGATCGAGTGTTTTACACATCAAGTACGTTTAATCCAAACAAAGGCTCGACGCTTCTGGATTAATGTTATAAAATCCTAAATTTGAGTTCGGACAAGCTTCAATGGAAGATCCGACTCAACACACATAGTCAGCGCGATCAGCGTAGACAACCAGTCAAAGTCAAAGTCCAAATTAGTTCGAGAGAATAATCAGAGGATAGATAGAGATTGTTTCCTAAATTCTCAAGTTTAATCCGTCTGGATTATTATTGTAATTCTCTTATATTTATTTCATCTTAAATACATAAATTTATTGTTACAAATTTTGGCACGCCCAGTGGGACAATCTCTACCTCTCATCTCTTTTCTCAACAAGCTAGAAGATACAAAATATGACTCCTCTTAGGATCGCGATAAAAATGTCATCTACATCAAAGCCTTTAGAGCTACAAGTTGTGAAGACGCAAGTTATGACTCCGCTAAAGATTGCGATACGAAGGACTACTGCATCAAAGCCTCCAGAGTTGCAAACTGAAAAGGTTGAAGTCGTTACAAGAAGTATGTCTGAAGTCTCCTCAAAGACAAATCGTATGGTGGGGATTACTCTCAATAAGCCATTGCACAGCGACAAAGATGCTGAAGATGACTCTATCTGCTCAACTCCTCGCTCCACGCCAAGCTCACCACCTGCCTCAACTGAAGCTGCAGTGATGACGACAAGTGCTATGACTATTGAGGATCAAATCGCAAGTATGATGAAAGCCATTGAGGGACTCAACAAGCACATGGAAGCTCAAGATTTAAAAATCTTCAAACTTATGAAGAAAATGGAGAATGCGGAGACAAGCCGTACAAATAAGAAACAAGTTGAGAATGAGCACGGGGAGGAAGACTCAACGAAGCATCATCTATCCGAAGAAAAGCCAGCTGAGGATAAGATACAAGTTTCAACTGACGGAACATTTCCTATCAACCAACTAAAGAACATCATGATAAATACGATAAAAGATAAGTTTGAAGGGAGCTCTAAATCTTCTTCAACCTACGTCAAGCCATATAAAAAGAGGATTGGCAACTTGAGGATGCCAACTGACTATCAACCTCCCAAGTTTCAACAATTCGATGGCAAAGGCAATCCAAGACAACATGTGGCACACTTCGTCGAGACATGCAATGATGTTGGGACCTACGAAGATCACGTGGTGAGACAATTTGTCCGATCTCTAAAAGGAAATGCCTTCGATTGGTACATCGACTTGGAAGCTAACTCCATTGATAGTTGGGGGGCAAATAGAAAAAGTATTCCTCAACCGCTTCTATAGCACACGAAGAACTGTTAGCATGATGGAGCTAACAAATACTCGTCAAAGTGATGAAGAATATGTCCTCGACTACATCAATAGATGGAGGAGTCTAAGCCTCAATTGCAAAGAAAAATTATCAAAAACTTCAGCTATAGAAATGTGCATTCAAGGGATGCAATGGAATCTTAGCTACATACTCCAAGGAATTCAGCCTAAAACTTTTGAATAGTTGGCTTCAAGAGCTCACGACATGGAGATAAGCTTGATATCAAATGACATCGAATGGCCCTCTATTCAAGACTCTTTCGGGTTTGAATACATGTCCTTCGATGAGCCCTTAGAAGGGGAACCACAAACAAAGTCTGCCGTTTCTATAAAGATTAACAGAAATGAAGTTGAAGTAAGAGAAAATAGTGCAGCCCAAGATTGGGGGCAATAAACTGTTGATAAATCAAGACAAAGCTCCTTGACCCGAGCTAAAACTGTCTACATCACGCTCCCTGATACGAGCTAAAACTATCTACATCACTCTCCTTGATACGAGCTTAAACTATCTAAAACCCTCAAGTTACGCTCCTTGATATGAGCTAAAACTATCTACAAGCTATGCTCCTTGATACGAGCTTAAACTATCTTAAACCCTCAAGTACGCTCCTTGATATGAGCTAAAACTATCTACATGTTACGCTCCTTGACACGAGCTAAAATTGTCCATACTATGCTCCTTGATACGAGCTTAAACTATCTCACTCAAATCAAATCTCCTTGAGAAGAGACGGAACTCTCTACATGTTACGCTCCTCGACATGAGCTAAAAATGTCTACACAATACTCCTTGATACGAGTTTAAACTATCTAAAATCCTCAAGTTACGCTCTTTGATATGAGTAAAAACTATCTACACATCAAATCATATCTCCTTGAGAAGAGACAAAACTCTCTACATGTTCGATACTCCTTGATATGAGTATAAACTATCTACACATCAAATCAAATCTCCTTGGGAAGAGAATAAACTCTCTACACACAATGCTCCTCGACACGAGTAAAAAATGTCCACATAAGGCTCCTTGACATGAGTATAAACTGTCAACAAGTTCAAATTCAAGACTCATTGACACGAGTATAAACTGTCAGCAAATTCAAATCCAACGCTCCTCGACGCACGAGCCTAAACTGCATGCTACTCCTGGCCCGCATGAGTATAAAATGTGTACGGCACCCCCATTCAAATCAAATCATGTCTCTTGAACTACATTTTGATTTGATCCTCTTCAAGGAGGTACGCAGGCAACATAGCACTCTGCTAAGTTCAGTCATAATTCAAGCTATTCATATCAAATTGGAGAGGCAAGCAATAAAATTCAATCATGTTGATCAAGAAATGGATTGTCGCAATTTGTTCACCTCAACACAAAGGCGTCCGTGAAAAAAATGCGAGGGGGCATTTGTAGGCACTTGAATTTTATTACCCATTAAGGAAAATATGTGGCAAATTAATGCAATAATTATCAATTAATTATTTATTTATTAAGGGATTTAAATAAATAAATTCCTAAAATAAATGAGTAAATAATTTATAATTGGGTAAGATCTAGTCAAATAAGTCTGACTTAAAACCTAAGAAAGTGAAAGGCCCAAGCCCGCATAATTAGGTCAAAATGGACCAATCAGACTGCGAGTTATTTATGGGGCATCCTCATACTTCACCTATATAAGGAGTCATCCTCCATTCATTCCTGACACACACATTCAAAGACCCGAAGACACAAACGCTCTGAAGAGATTGAAACACGAGCAACGCTCCTCAAGATCTTCAAGCATCTTCAATTCAAGAACGGCAAACGATTCGGGATTAAGGTGCGGAGCCCCCCAAATCAAGCATTCTTCATACACTAAGTTCTTCGGTGTTCTTCGCGCCAAGAACAGCATACGACCCGGGATTAAGGTGCTAAGCCCCCCAGATCGAGTGTTTTACACATCAAGTATGTTTAATCCAAACAAAGGCTCGACGCCTCTGGATTAATGTTATAAAATCCTAAATCCGAGTTCGGACAAGCTTCAACGGAAGATCCGACTCAACAGACACAGTCAGCGCGATCAGCGTAGACAACCAGTCAAAGTCCAAATTGGTTCGAGAGAATAATCAGAGGATAGATAGAAATTGTTTCCTAAGTTCTCAAGTTTAATCTGTCTGGATTATTATTGTAATTTTCTTGTATTTATTTCATCTTAAATACATAAATTTATTGTTACATGGGGTATTATATAGGTAATTAAGAGGAAAACTAGGACGGTATCTACCTATTGATTTGGTTGAACTGTCCTCTCATGGTATAATTTCGATGTGTACTACCTTTTTATTTTATTTTTAAGCGTATTATTGCGCGTTAAACGTGGACGCAGATAAATCCTCAAGTATAAAGATGTCTATTGTAGCGGCAAGAAATCAAGATTATTATCGAAACTAAGGACGGTAAACTATTTATTTCCTAAATTACTAGAATAAATAAGACATGTAACCAATAATCAATGTTTTGATTTTTTTCTAACTAATTCCGACTTGAAAATTATATGCAAATTGATTAAGAAAATATTAAGAACTCAAGTATGGAGAAATAGTAGCTCTATAGACTCCGAATTAAACCTATTAATCTAATACTATGACATTTGGGTTCAATTCTATAGAAGTTATGGAAGAATCCTCAAAGCATATAAAATTCACTTAATTTGTCTAAGGCTATCCCCATCAACAACCAACAACAACCCAACCCAACAATATCATATTTATTTCTCTCTCGTCCACTTATACAACCTACAATCCAACCCAATTTTCATTTTTTTATACTTCATCAACAACCCAACACAACCTACCTTTTTAATAAAATATTCATTTATCTCTCATTTATATTTATAAAATAATAATTATTAAATTATATAAAATTATTTTGAATTTTTTTAATAATCATATTTAAAATTAAAATAATCTTATATTTTAAAAAATATTTAATTTCATAATTATAGTAAAAAATTCTTTTGAAAACTCACAAAAGAATAACATATGAACATCATAATAAAATTAAAATTACAATAATGATATAAAAATTACATAATTGAAATACAAAAGGTGAAAAAAAAAAGCATGAAATATAAAATTATAAAATAAATGTTCAAAAGAAATGAGAAGAAGATATAATTTAAAATTGAAAGAAGAAAGAGAATTTTTTATTGTGATATAAAATATGTTAATATTATACTCTATTTGTAAAGAAAAAAAATTAAAAAATTTTATTATTATTTTAAAAAAAACTAATAATTTAAATATTATTTATTAAAAATTAAAATTATATTTATAAAAATAAAGTTTAACAAATCAGAATGTGACAAGTGTCACCTTGTGAGATAAAAAGCATGGTTGATGACCTGAGTAATGGGATGATCCGCTTGTGCAATATCTTTCATTTTTCAATTTTTTTAATTCTCATTTCTTTTGTCGTTTATGGACGACCGATGACACAAGGTCATCAATGGGAATAACCTAAGTAAACTTATAATTAATTTGATTTATCCCCTAAGATTCTAGGTTAATATCTCTATCTAGGTAATTAATGTATTATTTCTCTCACTCGTCAGGTACTAAAAATTAATACGTATTCTATTTTTATGTACTATATGTTTATTACCTAATTTCCTGAATATTATTAATATAGTCAGTCATGAACTGTGCTGCGTTCTGGCCAGGGGGCACTGGGCCGCCTCAACATTTAAAAATTATTATATACTATGTAATAAATATCCCCTCAACATTTAAAAATTATTATATACTATGTAATAAATATTGTTTGATATTAGTGTAGCCTATGTGGTAGGATCGTTCTTTTCAATCCTTGAAGGTTAAGGGTTAAGTCTTGGGTACCATACCGTATTCTTCTTTTTCATTATATTTTTTTATGTTTTCATATTTAATATTTTTTCCTCCATTTATTTTCTTATAATTTCCTATTTAATATTTTTTTTCCTTATAAAATATTACGTTTCTTTAATGTGTTTATAAAATGATTTTTTTTAATATTTCTTATTTTTTCTAATAAATTATGTTTTTTTTATACCTTCTTATAAGTTTGCAATTTTTTGTTATTTAATATTTATATCTATTTGCTATTTCTCTTTCATATGTGAATACGTCACTTATATAATTAGTGATACCTTCTATATACCATATTTTTCACATTTTTCATTGAGTCTTCCTGCATATTATTATACATTTTATTTTATTAATACTAAAAATTCATCAAACAACTAACCTATTTTTTACACTTTATTTATCAATTTTAATAACTTTATTTTTTATTTAAGTTATAAAACTCACTCGTAGTTTTTCTTACATTATACAGCTAAAAAATAATTATTAATCCACGTGTCCATATACGTGTGCAATAAACCTGAGACAGAGGGAGTACATCGAAACTATACGTATACTTTGGGTCCCCCTCACCAAATCCTGGAGCTATCCCTGTGATTAATTTTCAATATGAATAAAATCCATCACTTATCTCATGTCTAATAAATTAAGGAATCAAGTCAGTTACCTAACTTATACCAAATAATTAATAAATTCATCAAATTGCTACACAAGTTACAATTATCTCAAGTATTGGTCAATAACGGGAAATAATCACAAAACGTTACGCTATTAAATGAAATATTCTCAAATAAATCAATGGAAAAATGAATAAATATTCTACATTTTTTAAAACCTAAAAAATAACTATTAAATTACATCACTTTATCATTCATACCCTAGAACTACAAAAAGTATTTACCCCATGGAGTGACAAACAACTCTCATGGGTGTAAGAAAGATCTTACCACAATAATAATTAAAAAAATTGAGTTTAATGTGAAAAACCATAAATTGAAGAATCATGTGTGCTCTTCTCTCCATCTCTTCCAATTGTTATGAATCTCCTCCTTGAATCGTCACATCGAGATGATGAATGGAATGAAGGGGTGGAATGGTGAGTGGCGAATCTGCATTCTGTCTGCTGTGGTCTGCTCTGCTTCTTCTCACACTGAAACAGGGCGTAGACAGGGGCGAAGCTAGAATAATTTTTTTTTTGGGGGGGAGGGGAGGGCTAAAAATAAAATCACGTTGATATTGTAGCATTAAAATTTCTTTCGTCTCGATTTTATTTGCACTGATATTGTTGATACAGAGTTTAAGAAATTTTTTTTTACTGATTTTACTGATTTTTTAGGGGTAACGTAGCCTTTTTAAGTAATAATAAAATATTTTATATGTATTAGGTGAGAGTTTTTTTTAATTAAAATATATTTTAATGTGTGATATTATTTTTTGATGATGCAAGCTATTATGGGACGAACACAAATATACTAAGTGATGTTAATTGTGGGATGACAGCAGTACAATTTAGTGTAGGCAAAGACTTGTGTGAGACCGTCTCACGTAAGGGTTTATGTGAGACGGTCAGAAAGTGATGAATTTTGTAAAGGAAAGTGATAATACTATTTCATGAACAACTTATAGTATAAATAAAAAGTGATAACATTCTATAGCGAAAGTGATAACGTTTTATAGCAAAAGTGATAACTAATTTAAAAAGTGAAAAAATTATCTCACGTAAGACGGTCTCACGCAAGACATACCCTTTAGTTTAATATGAAAGCATAAGTTGTCAAAAAAAAAATAGAAATACTTTCATACAATTTAGAAATCCAAAATAAACATAGATCACTTATTAAATAATTTTTAAACCCCATATAGATTCCAAATAAACATTTCATCTCAGATAACATAGATCTACGTATAGAACAACTATTTCATTCAAGATCACATGGATATGTATAAACATCTCTTTAGATCAGACACATTTTTATAGAAGAATTGGTCTCTTATGTCCCAAAATGCACAAGATATGTAAGGGTACAATATTTTGTTATAAAGAGTATAGTACACTTTAATTAACTAGTATATAGCACGTGCGTTGCACGTTACATGTATGTTTTATTTAATAAAAAAAATTGTATAAATATTTTTTTTAATAATTATCTAATACAGAGTATGATTTAATATTGTGAATAATTAAGTTATGCGCTAAAATATGGATACAGTAATAAATAAAATAAAGTGAAGTTAATTTGAATCCAAATATATTTTATAATTCATGTATAAGGACGTTATTTATTATGTGAGACGGTCTCACACAAGTCTTTGCCTTTATTAAATAACAATATACTCATGTACAACTAATAGGCCTTACGTGAGACGGTCAGGAAGTGATAACTTTTGTATTGAAGAGTGATATTAAATTAACGAAAAGTGATAATATTATTTCATGAACAATTTATAGTATATAAATGAAAAGTGATAACATTTTATAACGAAAGTGATAACGTTTTATAGATAACTGTTTTAAAAAGTATAATATGGTCTCACGTGAGACGGTCTCACGCAAGACCTACCATTTAATAAAAATAATTCCGTTGAGTGATTCATTTGAAAGTTTTTTTGTCTTTTTTATTATGTATTTTTTTATTTTTATAATATAGGAATCATTAAATTAATTTATATATGTTCCTCTTTTGATTAGATTTTTTTATTTTTTTTAAGTAATGTTAATCGTTTATAAAATGTTAAAAAAATTTATTATAGAGATAATGGGTCTATTAAGTGATTGATTGAAAAGAAAAACAAAATTGTCATAAAAATCTTAAAAGCATAAAATTCATTTACGAATACTCTTAATTCTATTTTGATCTTGTAAATTATATTAGTAAAAACGTTTTATATAAAAAAACAGAATTTAAAGAATATACATATTTGGTGTTTTCAACCACCAGTTGAAAATTATAAGAATATATATTGGTACATCAAAAAAATAAAGAGGGTGGTTATTTACACCCCGAAAATGATAAACATACCCCAAAAATATTATTTTAAAATATTTTTAATTTGTATAATTTAAATACCCTTATAAGAAATATATAATTTGATTTATTACTAAACATACCCCAAAAATTACTAAATATACCTTAGAATTTAATGAAATAAAAAAAATCGATATACTTTTCATTATCTTCTCTATGAAATTAAACTTCTATCAACAATCATAAACCTCTATCAACATTACCGTTCTAATGTCTACTAGTTCGTAGCTACTTCTTATATATATACCGTACAAATATGCCTCATGATTTTCTAATATCTCTACACATAATTAATAATATCAACAATGGCGAACAATAGATTTCCCAATCTGTCTAAATTAACAATAAACAATAGCTTTCCCACTCTTCTCCTTTTCCCAATTTTTATTATACTTTCATTCCTTCATAATTCTTCTACTCAACAAGTATAATCCTTCATACAATGTTTTTTTAAACTAATTATTTGCTCATAACAATTGTTCATAATATGATCACGTGCGTGTGCAGTGGTTGACACATGGAGGAGATATTAGTAACATGAGAAACGACGTTGGAGGAAGCATCAATCCTGCCTCCGTTAAATCTGAATTACTCAACACTCAAATGGAAATTCTTGGCGGGGTTTGACGTAATGGCAACGCCGTCAGTGGCTGACGGAGCTGTCTACTTTCCATCCTGGAATGGAAACCTGTATGCCGTGAAGCACTCATCTGACAATGGAATTTGGGGCAGTTAACGGGAATACTGCCCCAAAGTATATCCATTTTTTTATTTTATGGGATTCTAGGGTTTTGGGTATGTTTAGTAATATTTGGGGTATGTTTAGTAATAAGTTAAGTAATATAGTTCTTGTAGGGGTATTTAAGTCATACAAATAAAAATTATTTTAATTTAATATTTTTTTAGGTGTGTTTAGTATTTTCAGAGGTATAAATAGCCACTCCCAAAAATAAAATACTTAATTTAGGGGTAGGTGTGTGAGACCGTCTCACATATGTGAGACTGAGACGGATAAAAAATGATAAAATGTTATTACTTTCGCTATTAAATGTTATCACCTTTATTTATACTATAAATTATTCATAAAATAATTCACTGCACCATTATCACTTTTCATCGATAGAGTATCACTTTTCGTTAATAATGCTATCACTTTTTATCCGTCTCACGTAAGAGCTTACGTGAGACAGTCTCACATAAGTCTTTGCCTAATTTAGAGCATAATTTTTTTTATAATTATTATTTAACAGGTCACGTGGCTTACAAGTGAAATTATTAGGATTAGGATGTATAAAAGTGAAATTATTAGGATTTAGGAGTATAGTAAAACCATTAAGGGTAACTTAATTGACCGTTTGACTTGCTCATAAGCAACGCTGCTTCTGCTTCTATACAATTATGTGGATGAAACATAACCATCTTGGAATTCAGCTATGTATATCCCAACTTTACATGACAAATTGAAATGGTGAATAAAATAAATCTATGCATTGAGAGAATAATATTTCAGTTTGGGATTCTAATATGAATGAATTATTAAAATTTACCATAAGTCAGTCTAGAATGTTATTTATTTAGTTCCAAGCTCCAGCTGTCGAAATAAGAATGGATAAAGAAATCGATCTTTGCAGCAAGTCGTAATTGCAACCATAGGTTACAGTAAAAATCAATGTATGAACAATTCAACCCACAATATATAAAGACCTGCTCAAGTAGCACAATGACAAATCAGAAAAAATATCTCGATTTGGTTAACGTGAATTGTTAGGGTTCTATGCAATTCTATATCAGCGGAAGCAAGAGTAAGAATCGTATTACCTTTCACCGGGTATGTTGAAGAAGAACAGCTGCAGAAAATAACCTCTTGATCTTCTGTTGTATTCCCAAGTCCAATCTTGACGTCGTGTGGGCGATGATTTTCAAGATCTCCTCAATCTGCTCTCTTCCTTATCTCTCACAGTATTTAGGCATGAATGAATGATTCTGGATAAGCTGAGGTGACTTATTTATAGGCGACCAGGAGGAGAAATTAGAGTCGATCTCCATTGGGCTTAAGTATCCAAATTTAGCCCAAAACTTATACTTAAGTTCAATAATAATAATATAGTCCACTAAAATATTATTAATGCATTGCCGCTCCAATCCCATAATTACGTTATGGGCTCCTTCTTATTATGAGTCCGTTAGTCTCCCCATGTTTAAGATATACAATGCCCATTAACTAATTAAGTTACTGACAATTACATTAATTAATATCTCATCCGAGAGTAGTACCACTCAACCTTGTTATCATGCCAGAATAAATCCTCCTACAGGGTTTACATGATAATCCTTATGAGCTCCTCAAGGGGACATCATCAACCTATTTAATAGGACACAGATTCCTTCTACAATCAACAACACACCATAGAGATAGCACTATTTCCCAACTCACCGAGTTTATTGATTTAATATATAAATCTCACCCATTGATGAATCAAAGAGATACATACTGACTTATGTGTCGAGATTATTGTATAGGGATTAAGAGCACGAACATCCATAATAACTGAGATCAAATTCTCCTATATAGTCAGTATAAGTTGAACGATCTCAAGCGGTCCTGCTCAATACACAAAAAGCATACTAATGTGATTTTATAGTCAAGATAACTAATACCAAATCACACTACAACCATCCCGATAGATTGTTCCCGTCTATCTCGATTGTGAGCATCTGTTTATACTTTATAAGAAAACTGATAATATGATCTTTCGCGTGTTGTCACACAACATATTATCTACAGTATAAAGTAAGTGGACTTTTGCACAACCATATAAATAAATTATAACATTCAAAACGTTTGATCATATGATTTTCATTTCAAATAAATTGTAAAACATTGTTCATACAAAAAGCTAGACTTTAGTATACAATCTAACAATCTCCCACTTATACTAAAAGACTACGCTGCCATATCTGCTGACACGTATCTAATCTCCATTCCTTCTAGATGCCCATCGAACGCTTTCGCTGGAAGGCTCTTAGTAAAAGGATCAGCTAGGTTATCCTCCGATGCAATCTTAGCGACAACAACCTCACCTCTTTTAATATCTCGTATCAGGTGGTACTTTGCTCATGTGTTTACTCGCCTTATGGGCTCGTGGTTCCTTCGAATTTGCTACTGCACCACTGTTATCACAACAAATTATGATTGCTTTGGGCAAATCTGGAATCACATCCAAGTCCATTAAGAAGTTCCTGAGCCATACTACTTATTTAACTGCTTCAGAGGCTGCTACATATTCAGATTCAATTTCCATGGTGGAGTCTGCAACGCATTTCTGCTTTACACTCCGTCATATTATGGCTCCTCCTCCAAAAATAAACACATAACCCGAGGTTGATTTACTAGCATCCCTATCTGACTGAAAATCTGAATCAGTATAACCTAAAAGCAACAAATTATTCACCCAGTAAATCAGCATATAATCCATAGTCCTTCGCAGGTACTTCAAAATATGCTTTACCGCGGTCCAATGACCTTGTCCTGGGTTACTTTGATACCTACTGACTATGCCAACGGCATAACAGATATTCGGCTTCGTACATAGCATTGTATAAATGAGGCTTCCTACTGCCGAAGCATAAGGAACCGCCTTCATATCCTCTATTTCCTCTTGTGTTTTTGGACACATTTCCTTAGATAGAGGTATTCCATGTCTAAAAGGTAGAAAACCTTTCTTGGAATCTTACATGCTAAAACGAGCCAGGATTGTATCAATGTATGAAGTTTGAGACAAGCATAACATTCTTTTCTTGTGATCCCTTATTAATTTGATCCCTAGAATGTGTCCGGCTTCTCCTAAGTCCTTCATCTCAAACTGTTTGGATAGTCATACCCTTACATCCGATAATACCTTTACATTGTTTCCAATGAGTAGGATATCATCCACGTAAAGTACAAGAAATACCACTACGTTTCTGTCGCACCTTTTATACATAGATGATTCATCCGGATATTGAACCGATTTCACTAATATTACTCTACTGATCATTGACAAATTATTACTCTTTTTAAGATGAACAAAATATAGTTTGTCATGCAGAAAAATGAATAAGAGTATTTTGTCATGCATACGAGTAACAAGGGTTCCAATTCTTTATTTGTTCCAAAAATAAATCTTACCATTGAACTATTTCATACAATCATTTGTCACTAATTAAACATAGGAATGATGTGCAGGCAGAGCACGATAGATCTAATGAGTACGCAGATTATCAATCGGGATCATTGAACACGACAGATCGACTTATAGAGGATCTTGATAACTTCAACATCGTATTCTACATTGGAGATCTGCCATATGCAAATGATTACACCTCACAGTGGGATCAATTTACTGACCAAACCCAATCCATTGCATCTGTTGTGCCTTACATGATCTCTAGGTTTATGCATTAATTTTATCAGTTTTTATATGAGTTTAAAATTAGGATGATTCTGCGGTGCACCTGCAGTTAGTGTGTTAAAAATAGGGTAGTGGGTAGTTTTTTTTTAAAAATTATTTATTTTATTTAATGGTAGAGATCAAATTAAAATATAATCTAACGGTTAAGATTGTTCAGGTGCACCAGGTGCACAACAGTCGGAATCTTAAAATTAAAATCATTTCATATAAATTTACTTTATTTAAAATAGTTCTAAAAAACTGAAATTCTTCAAAATAGTTCCATAGCTTTTAAATTCTCATCAAATTGGTCATTTTTACTTAAAATGCCCAATTTTTCTAATTCCATGGATGACACTGAATCCGTGTTCTTACAAGGTTATGAGATGAAAATAGAAAAAAATATTATTTCGGGAGAAAATCGGAGCAAAATTGAAAGGTTTGGAATGAAAATAAATGTCCTAACTATTTTGGAATATTTTCGGATAAAGTAAAAAGATATGTGATGATTTATGTTTTATACTTCCTCTGTCCCTCCCAAAGGGAGTTTTAGGAATATTATTATTTAATGTGTAGTGGGTAGTTGTATTAGTGGGAATGTGGACCACATATTTTAATTGTATTATTGAGTGTATGTGGGTCCCATGTATGTAAAAAATGAAAGAAGACTCTTTGAGTGGGACGCCCAAAATGAAAAAAATACCCTTTTAGAAGGGAACGGGTTTTTATATACATATGGTTAATGTAAATCATGAATTAATTACTTATTGATAATATATATGTGCATGCATTGGGAATCATGAGCGTGACTGGCTAAATTCAGGGTCGTTTTATAATACACCAGACTCAGGTGGAGAATGTGGTGTTGTTGCAGAGACCATGTATTATGTTCCTGCCAGCAATAGAGCCAAATTCTGGTAAACACTGATTAGAGCTAAAACTGTATATGGTGTAGATATGGTGTTGAAGTGATAGGGTTATTTTTAGGTACTCTATGGACTATGCTATGTTCCATTTCTGCGTCGTGGATTCAGAGCATGATTGGCGGGAGGGATCGGAGCAGTACAAGTTCTTGGAAGAATGTTTGGCATCGATGGACTGGCAGAAACAACCGTGGTTGATATTTACAGCTCATCGGGTATTAGGTTACTCCTCCAACAGATGGTATGGTCTTGAAGGTACTTTAGAAGAGCCTATGGGTAGGGTGAGTTTGCAGAAGCTATGGAAGAAATATAAAGTCGACATTGCCTTCTTCGGCCACGTCCATAACTATGAAAGAGTTTGCCCTATTTACCAGGTTATTATTACATTATTAATATACTATATGTTTCTAATTTTTAATGGTATTTTGTCTTTTTTTTTTCTTTTAAGAAAAACTTGTGTGAGACCGTCCCTTGGGATGGTTCCGTGAGATGGATAAAAAGTCATTCTTGCATATCATACATTCAACAGTTTGGAAAAATAGATGTTCCAGATTGGTGCACAAGATACTTACTCTTTTTTTGTGTTCCTAAGATTATCTTCATGTAAAGAAAAAAACACCAAACACACTAATCTCATAATATACTTAAATATTAAATTGTCATTTTCACCTTGCACCTAACATAATTTAATCTTTATTTATCACTCAAAAACTTAATTGCCTTAAGAAAATTAACAAAGCTAGTTTTAATCACCATCATGATAATGTAAATGTAAACAAAATAATGGATTGGAAGGAGTACATGACGTGATTTTAGAGATGTACGAGTTTTGTAGTAGTGATGAATTGATAGTAATTCTAAAAATTGGCTTGGCTTGCAGAATCAATGTATGAACAAGGAAAAATTCCATTATTCAGGGACGGTGAACGGGACGATCCATGTGGTGGTTGTTGGAGGAGGAAGCCACTTATCGGATTTTACTACTATTGATACAGCATGGAGTATTTACAAGGATTATGATTACAGATTCGTGAAGATGACAGCGTTCAACCACAGCTACCTTCTATTCGAATACATGAGTATGATGGAAAGGTGTATGATTCTTTCACCATCTCAAGGGACTATAGAGATGTCTTAGCTTGTGTGTACGATGGTTGTGAACCCACCACACTAGCTACTTGAACAAAGTATTAGCAACTACTAATGTACCTTTCTTAATAAGTTGTTTCTATTCATGAAACTTAAGTCACCTTTTGTGATGAATAAAATGTGTCTCTTGTAATTTTTAACTTTTCCAACTAAATAAGGTCATTTAGTCTTTATTGGTAGTCAATCTTACAACGATATCTTTTGCATGTCATTTGATGTGCATCAATGCATCCCAGTACTTTCTGTCTTTATCATCTTCTTGAAATTTTGGGATTTCTCCGGCTTTACCGACATAATTGCAATCCTTGCTCTCGTATTATTTATTGTAGTTGTTGGTTTCTTTTTATTTTTTTATTTTACCGTGTCTATATCATTTAGGGGAATACATCTGTCTGTCTTCCTACTCATTGTCTTTATTGATTAGCCTTTGATCTATAATAATTTGTTGAGCTTCAGTTAAAGTTCAAATCTCAAGGCAGATTCTGCATTGCGGTGTTGCTCTCTTTTCCATACCGTGTTACTGATAATGTCTTCGATGCAACTTTATTGTATGTTAACGCCGACTAAATTGGCAGTGTTGCTTCTAACTGTTGCATTCCCTTCTTAGTACGGCATACACAATGGTGTTTCCTTTGGATCTTATCCTCATTATTTCTATAATCCTAAATCTATAGTGTAGCTTTAAAATTTACTTTAAGTGATGTTTGTTCCAAGTCTTTAAATGCTTGCATACAACTTAGTCTTCAGTGTCATTATAAGACTTAATTTAGCAAACTAAAACAGAAGGTGACTAGAGCTCTGTCTCTCACTAATTTAAATTTAACAAGAAATGAAAAAAGTATGCATGATGGGAGCTTTTAAATGTATCCATTATAGGTTGGAAAACCAATTCAGTTCTCCTATTTATGTTACGTGTTTCATATACTATTTCACTTCCTAAAATATCACTAAGCATTAGTTCTTGTTCTATACAAATGTCAAAGTGTAAGTATAATATTATAGCCTAAAAATAATAAGTAAACTCTAACGCTTGGCATTAATCCGGGGAAGAAAAATTACACACGAAATTTACTTAAAATGTGAAACTGTAGATGAAATAGGCCAATGAAATGGTAACTCCAATAGTTGAAAAGGAGAGGCTATAATCAGTTCGGACCAAAATAATCGGATTAGGAGAAATATTTTTGAACATAATAAAAACTCCATATCAAGACTCTCAAAAGGTTAAAAATACTCCTCCAATTAAAAGCATGTAAGCTTTCAGCTCCTCTCCACCATATGTGTTTCGTAAGTTCCACCACAGTTAAAATGTTGACCTGTTGAAGCCAAAGAATAGTCGCTGGAAAAACAAAGAAAACCAATTCACAAGCCTCTTAAATGATGTTTCATCTAATGTTTTGAGACAACAACCACATGCTAAATGCAGGATTAGTTTACAACATTAATATGCACATGTCGTGCTTGTATTTAAAAGAACGTAAACAAGATTGGGAAACAGAACTTGTAATGGAGGAAAAGGTTCTGAATGCTGAAATGAGTGATTTTTTCACGTCCACAAATTTGTAGTTTGTGAGAGAATGAACTAGTATCATACTAAATACTCTAGGTTCACAATAAGCTTTCCCAACCACCCCAAGTGTTTCTCTTCTAAGTTGTAAAAAAATATGATGAACAGGAAAGGCACGTGTAAAAGTAAGTGAATATCTTATAAAGAGTGCATTTGTATACCTCAAAATCATAAAACTTGATATAATAGGGAGCTCTCAATAGAGAGCTTGGTATGCAAAATCCTTGCAATAGTTGCACTGAGTTTGGCTTTGATGCTTGGGCCTAGACCTCCAATGGAGATCAATTCACCGTATGCAGCTGGTTCCTCTGTCCCACCAAATGAAATGGCACCCCTCCATTTACTAGTATCATCAGATACTGCACAACGATCCTATCAAATGCAAAAACATAACGGGCAAGCATGAGGGATATTAAGTATAAACACAACTAGGAAAGATGCCTCATTCTTGGAATAAAGCTAAATCTCAAAGAATGTGCTATTTTGAAGAATGCTCTTATAATTGTCCATGTATGTAACATTCTGACAATTTGGAGAAATTTTGGCCAATTTGTGAGATCAGTGAAGATTCGTTGAGGGGTTGTATCTCCAAATAATCTTAAAAGAGCAAAAAAATTTCTTAAACTCCAAGTTATGTGCCTCACACATAATTGCTTATACCTAATTTTTCCCTCAATTCACAGAGTGAGCAAATTGCAATACATTTATAAAACCATTCTTAATTAGATAAATTAAAAGAACACAGAGTTGGCCAAAACTAAAAACTAGCTAAGGCCTTAGATAAATGTTGATTCTAAAACACCATGAATTATTTTTGGCATAGTATGTTCAAACCCACTTCCTGTGAATAGTGAAATTGAACACTTAAATAAGTAATGAAGATCAAGATAAATCCTCCCAAAAGAAAATTTGAAAAATTATTAATTACCTAAATCATATACTGAAATGAAAAAACAAACAATAGAACCTCGAAGTAATAGTGGCTTCAGAGGAAAATTATTAAACACCAAACAGGCATATACATCTAAGTCCAGTTAACAGAATCTTGAAGGAAAAAAAACAGAACGGAAATAAATTGGACCTAACAAGAAAAAAAATAAACTTTGGCCAAATACCTATGAATTCAAGAATGAAGATAGCATACGCATGCATCAACAGACAGAAGAGAGATGCAGAAATAAAAGAGAAATTTACGGATTCAGGTTTTCCGATTATTTCGGCAACAACTTTAGTGGCATCTTGAGTAATCAGAAGCAACGACGCCATCAGCTGGAACATTGAGAATTCAAACAAATAATGCCGACATTGAATTTGTTCATCAATGTTTCAGTTGATGCTTCTGATTTTGATTGGTTTGAATCAATGTCGGCATCATTAGTGAAAAATCAACGTAGACGAGTGGTTTGATTAGATTGTCAAGTGAATAATACAAATAATAGGGAAAGTGGGAAAGAGGAAAAGAATGACTACTTTGGGCCGAATGAGCTTGAGAGGGAGTTCGAAACCTCTTATTCTTGGGCCTTCACAGTGGGTTTTTCAAAATTCAAGCCCAAAACCCAAACTATTACAATTAACAGTGGGGTTTTAAAAATTCAAGCCCAAACTCTTTCAAGAAAGTAAACTTATGGGAAAATACGACATTTTTGAAATATTTCAATCCAACCTCTAAAAAATAGGTAAACTATCAATTAGGAGCCTGAATTATTATAATTATTTCTTTTATCAATTATTAATTTGGAATCTAAATTTATCGCATATTTTATCAATTTAGTAGAAAATTTTCGGATTTCGGGCATATGTATGGAAATGCTAAGCGATAAGGGTAGCGTATGGATTTTATAAAATATCTTATTATTTAATTCGATAATCATTTATCACCCCCACCTAATACACAAAATATACTTTATAATTTATTTATTTATCATAAAAAAACACTACGATTACTTAATAAAGTTTGTAAAAACACAATATAATCTATATATATAAAATTACATAGGTTCAACTAAAGTTTCCTGCTCAAAAATTTAGTCAAAATCTCTTATCAATATATCACTAATTTCTCATCAATTTCCCGATTCTCTCTTCTCAATTTCTCCTCCATTTATGTTGTTTTCTTAATTTATTTTTTTTATATGGTAATAATCATTTCCCATTTATTACATAAATTGTTTTTGACTTTTCTTATTTCACATTGATATATTTTTAACAAAATATGAGTGTGAAATTAAAGATCATAAGTATATTTATTATTATTCATTAAAAATAAATTAAATATAAAAATACTATCATCTTAACTATCAACGTTTTTTGGAAGGACTATCAATTTGTTTAGAAATATTCACGACTCATTGTATTTTTTTGCAATTGTTAACATTTTATGATTGGCTTTATTGATAGTTATAGTTATTTACGAATTAAATTGAGGCAAGACTTTATTTTATCATTGTATTACCACATTATTAAAGATTCATGACCATGGAATAGTTATAATTTTAAGAATAAACTTGCCATTCCTTTTAGACATATTTCTAATAATTACGTTTGTTTTCACACGGGATTAAGAAATATAGTATTTAGTATGTATTGAGGTGAGAGAAATAATATTTAGTGTATAATAGATAGTTGTATTAGTGTTGTAGTTGGGTCCCATAATTATTTTGTGTGGTCCATATAACAAAAGAAAATATAACCATTAGGACGGAACGCTCAAATTGAAAATATGTAAACATTAAGATGCGATGGAGGAAGTACTTCCTCTATTATATGTGCATTATTACTAAGGTTAATTTTAGAGGCATCAACTAATCAAGAAAGAACATAATGTGTGTGTTTATATGTGCGCGTCATCTATGTATATAAGTACGTTGACTATTAAAAAAATATTAATAAAATTTAATTTTTAAAACCTATTCCCGTGCTACGCACGAATTAAAATGCTTGTTTAATTTGATACGAGAGTTTTTTTCCTGCTTCTTTCAAAATTTTAACTCTGGTGGAAAAGGATTTTCACTGAAAGTAGTGCATGAGAAGTTTCCCATAAAATCTACTCCACGTTTGCTATATAATGTCTCATCATTCAAATTTTAATTTTTAAGTAGCATCACTACTCACTTCGCCCCCTCCTTCCCGTTGTTGGCTGTGTCTTCCCCGCCACAGCCACCCACCGCTTCCAATGTCGGAAACTAAGTTTAGTGTAGCCTTTTCATCTGGATGCAGAAGAGCAAGTCTTCCTCCTGTTGGTTGGGTGTCAACAAAAGTCCCACATCGGTTATAAGTAGGGATGACGATAGGCTTATAAATGAGGGATGGACTCTCCCTAGCGTAAGACCTTTTGGGTGTGAGTCCAGAGTGGTAAAACCGTGTGGACCAGTGGGCGGCCCAAAGCGGACAATATTATCCTATTGGATTGAGTGGGACCTGACTATTTTAGGGGCCCGACCCGATTTCCTAGGCTGATAAACTCAACAAGTGGTATCAGAGCCAGGCCCCAGACTTAACCAGACGGATTTTGTGGGATGTTCAGACCTCAAACTGGATGGTCTAGCTGCGAAACTTTATTTGAGGGAGAAATATTGGTTGGGTGTCAATCAAAGTCCCACATCGGTTAAACTTTGTTCCTGCAAACCCTAAACCCACAGCCTTCTCCATGTCTAACCGATGTGGGACTTTGGTTGACACCCAACCAATATTTCCCCATCAGACAAAGTCCCGCGGCTAGACCATCACAGTTTGAGGTTCGAACATCCCACCATCCGTCCGGTTAAGTCTGAGGCCTGACTCTAATACCACTTGTTGGGTTTATCCGGCCCCTAGTTAAGCTGACAATATCATGCTATTGGATTGAGTGGGCCTGACGGGCCCGACCCGGCTCCCTGGTTGGATAAACCCAAGAAGTGGTATCAGAGCCAGGACCCAAACTTAACTGGGTGGATGGTGGGATGTTCGGACCTCAAATTGGATGGTCTAGCTGCGAGACTTTGTTTGAAGGGGAAATGTTGGTGGAGTATCAACCAAAGTCCCATATCGGTTAGAAATGGGGATGTCAATGATTTTATAAATGAGGGATGGACTCTCCCTAGTGTGAGGCCTTTTGGGCGTGAGTCCATAATGGTAAAACCGTGCAGGCAAGTGGACGGCCCAAAGCAGACAATATCATACTTATCGTTTTGGATAATTCTGGAGTGATTCTGGAGTGCACCTTAGAGTTTAATGGTATAATTTAGGGAATAATAGTAATTACGTAATTTTAAAAGTTAGTTATTAATTAAACTCCAAAGGTGAATATTAATTATTAAAAAAATTAATAGTTTAGATCTTACATGTGCGTCCTAATAAGGCTAATGTTTTAGCATGACGAAACTGTATTGTGTAGGAACAAATAAAATATTTTGCTAGGCCTTAAATAAATACTGTAAAATATGAAATTTAACTGGGCTCTATTTTTATCTTCTCCTGGGAAACTGTTTGGAATGTAGTTTATCGAAGAAAATATGCTTATATTTTTATTGTATTTTTAAAATTAAAAAATACTGTGTTTAAGTTTCTAGAATCGGTCCAAAATCATAATGGCAAATTATTCAAAAGGAGTGATTAAGTTGATGCAATCTTCTTATTTCTAAATTAACGGATTTCTTATCAAGCTTTGTGAAAGTCAGTGGCTTGTGTCTTGATAATATTATTCGTTGTTGAATTGATGGAACTGTTTATTGTCCAAATGTTGATTAACAAAATAGAATACGCTAATCCCTAAAGATGGTTGTGAACCAAAATGTAGCTTATTTAAATAGAGATCAAAGATTTGTGTAGGCTAGTAGCTTAGAAAAAGTATTAGAGCATGGCAGAAAGTTAGTTTAGAAGAAGCATAAAAGAGTAGGCGAGTGTTTCAATCTTTGATTTTTTTATTTTATTATTATTATTATTATTATTATTATCAAAGGTGATTTTGTACTGCTTTTCATTGAATCATTTCGCGTATTTCTATTGTAAAAATTAAGCCAAAGACTTTTATTTTCAAACACTAACAACTACGGATTTTCTGCCTAAGTTTATGTAAATAAAATTTTTTATAGCACAATCATTTGCATATACCTACACGAAGTCTTAGTGGCTGGATGAGAGAAACTGAGTTTTTATTTGGGGTTGTCTCAGGTATGTTGAACTTACATACACAAAAAAATTTAGAGTGTTGCATAAGTCTCATGTAATTTTAATGTTCAACGTATCTCGATTTGTTGAAATAAAAGTGTGCATGATTTTTTTTTTCAAAATTTGCGTACATCTCATCAATTTGTACTAGACTAGAGCTCCCAACAGACATACTCCCTTCGTCCCGATGGCACACTTTCTATTTTGGGTTGTCCCACAAAAGTTTGCACATTTCTGAAAAAGCAAAAAGACAAATACAATCACTCTTCCCCCATACACTTTATTTATAAAAAAACCACCCATACCTAACATACCTAATAAACTTTATCATTTATTTATGACAAAAAATAACATAATATCCATAAAAGTTATCACTTTCTTAATCTCCGTGCCGGAAAGAGGGGTGCAAACTTTCTTCGGACGGAGGGAGTATATATTATCATTGTCAAGTAACATTATTTTTCATGTAAGATTTTCATGTTTCCAAATTTTCATCACCAACACCAAATTTCGTCCTATATCTGCTGGGTCAGCTAATTCTGTATCTTCTTCCTTTTAGGATATATTATTGTTGGGTTTCTCCCAAATTTTTGGAGAAGCTGGAAAGGAATTTTAAATGGGTCAAAATTTAAAATAGCCACATTTCCTTAAGTTTAATTTTTTCTAGCCACCCTCATAATAATACATTTTTTCTAGCCACTTTCTACTATTCATTCCCAAAATACCCCTTTTCTCTTTAAAATCAATAAAATCTTTTATTTATTTTACCCGATTGATATCCGTATATGATTTTCTTTCTTTTCATCACAATTTTCTTCTTTAAAATAGACATAGTCCATTACGACCATATCAAGCCCATCATGCTTCCGTACAATAGTTATACAACATTAATCTCGTAATTAATTGACTTGAAATAGTAACAGTACCTTTTTCGACCGTCTATCCACTGGGTATCCGGGAGGTTTTACAACTGCCCCTCATAACCAACCACGCACCCCGCAGTGTGATGGTTCAATCCCGTTCCTTCAGCGGACCTCAGCACAACCCTGATTCGTTTCCTACACCGGGTGTACAGGATGCTGCTACTGTTTCTCGTCGGAAAATATGGAGGTTTAAAGTTGCATAAAAATTGGAAGGCTACATGCGAGTAGAAGCCCAAGATTTTTTATTTATTGAATGGAGAATTTATTACACACTTATCCTCACTGAACAAGAGGAGATAACTCCTTTAGCTACCTATTGTAGCTGCACTCAGAACACTCATACAAAGAAAGAAATATACAATGTTTATTTAGAAAGAGAAAACAGAAGGGAATGGTCGATGCCTTCTGCTTCCTCAACTCACCTATTTATAGAGGCTTTCGGATTTGAAATCCGAATTTCAAAGCCTCCTAACTTCTTTTGACGTCACTGCTTATGTCATTTGCCTCGGATTCCAACTTTAGCAGCTGGCTGGTCCATTCTTCTTTATTGGATTCTTTTTTGTGACGTCACTGCTTGCGTCACTTTACATTGGATGCCAACTTTTTAGCAACTGGCTGGTTTCTTTATTGGATTCCCCATTGGGGGTCATCTTTCCTGTCGGTTACATGTCTCTTGCCCTTTCGAAAAGGTCACCTGGCTCTTGCTTTTTTGAGGAGTCATTTGTCCTCTTTGGTGCCTGATGATTCTCCCGGCTCTTGGGTATTCTGAAGAGGTTTTACCCTCTTCTTTCCACGTGACTCTTTTGTTGGGGGTGGATCAGCAGTTCTGATCATCCCTATGACCAATCTTATTCCTTTTCCAAAATCTGATTCGGTTTGGATGGAACAGCTCGAACATACCTTGTTTGTCCATTGCCCGAAATGGGCCATATTGTAATATCTCCAATGAGTTTGTTTACTCACCGGAATCTTGTTTCTCCAGAGAATTTCTTGTTTCTCTTGGAAAGCCTTCTCTGCAAACCCTGTCTTCTTTCATGTTAAGGTATTCAACAGAAAAGACCCATTCAGAGACTTATGCTTGAACTTGAATGGGAACTTCACCTCCACCATGGCTTTGATGCAGGTATACAAACCCCCCGCTCTTCGCATAGAGATATGTTCTTCAGAAAATGTAGAAACCAAGACTGGTTCCTTTCCAGAAGACTCTTTGATCTTATTTGATGCTAACACATCGGGTCTTCTTAGCTTAATAAAATGAAAGGCCTCGTGGTTGCCTTTCCCAACTTGTTCTGGAGCTGCACTGGTGAAGTACAATTCCAATACATCGCCTCTGGATAGAGTCGAGTTATTTTCCCATGCCTTGAAAACCTTTTCTCCCAGCTAATCTGGAAGTTTTACAAGTTCTGGAAAACCTGGTGCAACAGTATAGATCGAGGCTAGTTCCCCAAAGTCATACCACTGCTTTACATCCATTGAATTTGAGCCTTCTCGCATTTAAACTCGGGGATATTTCCCAGATATATCCACTCGGCATTTCTCCAGTCGGATTCCTTGTCAGGTGTTCAATTTCTCCCAGCTGGCCTGGTATTCCTGCCAATAAGAGAAATCAGCTATGTTAATACCAACCTTAGCAGTGCCTGTCATGGGCCTAAGGTTAATCTCTCCCTTTTTCACCCCAGAGGTGCTGGGTTGACTCGTCGACTCTAGATGTGACTCCAGGTTTTTGATTTTTCCTTGGACTGGTTCCTCTTTTGGAGGTTCCAGACTAGGACTTGTGCTAAGGGTACTTGAATCCCTTGTTCCGGGTTTAGAGCCCCGTTCTCGACTACTCTCCTTTTGTCGATTGCAATTGCTATCAACAGCCCGGAGGAGTGGCTCTCGTGTTGCTTCGAACAGACTTGCGCCATTTCGAATGCAGTCTCGTATGCGATTAGACACTTTGGTCTGATCACTATCTTATATTCTTCCGGCACGCCTTGCATTGAGTGCCAGATTCTTGAATTCCCTTTGGAGCAACTCAAGGTTGTCCATCAGGTGCCTTGAAACCTTTCAGGATGGAGTCTATTTCAGCTCCTTCCATCTCTCGTCAAGAAATCTGCCAAAACATTATCAACATATTTAATAATGACAATATTAAAATCATAATATTGGCATTCAGCTTGCCATCTTAGTAGTCTAGCCTTTTCTGGTTTAGATTCGATTTTATTTTTTAAAAAGGCTTTGACGCTTGTGTTATCAATCTTAAGGATGAATTTCTTTGCGAGGAGAAATAGCGGCCATTTCTTGAACACCTTCCGAACTGCAAAGAACTCCTTCTCATTGATGTGCCATATGTTTGTTTCGCTCTCTGTAAAGAGCCCGCTACAGTATCTGCATGGCATTTCTCCTTCTGTTGTGGACTTTGTAAGAACCGCTGCCCACCAATGGTCACTGGCATCTGTATATAGTACCAGATCATCCTCGTCATTAGGAATGACTAATTTGGGGATCTTTTCGCAAACCTCCTTTAGTTGTTTAACCATTGCTCGGTGTGAATCTTTCCATTTGAATTCAGCATCCTTTTTTAACAAAGGACTGAACACCTTCTTGTATTGCGCCAGATTGTTGATGAACATTCCAGCAAAGTTGACTACTCATAAGAAACTTTGGAGTTGTTTCTTGTCTTTGAAGTCTTCGGGAAATCCTTGGACCTTTTCTACAATATGTGGTTGTAGAATAATCCCAGATTCGTCGATCTCTACTCCAAGAAACTCGATCTGACTAGTTGCTATTACCGCTTTCTTTTCAAAAAGCACCAATCCTTCCTTGTGGCATATTTCAGAAAATATTTCCAGATGTGCTAAATGTTCCTTCATGTTCTTTGAAGCTATGAGGATGTCATCCACATAGACAAACATGAATGAGAAATAATCTTTGAAAAGATTATCCATCTTTCTTTGGTATATCTGGGATGCGTTTGCCAAGCCCATAGACATGACGTTCCAAATATAATGACCTTGTGGTGTGGAGAAGGCTGTGAACTTCTTGCTCCCTTCTTCCATCATAATCTGGTAGAACCCAGATTTGCAATCGAACTTTGAGAATACCTTGGCATTCTTGATACAGTTGACCAAGTGTTCCCTACTTGGTATGTAGTATCCATCGAACTCCAAGATGTTGTTGATCCCTTTGTAGTTGATCACAAGTCTCGGTTTCCCCGCTTGACTTCTCCATGATTTCGAACTAGAAATCCTGGACTGCTGTATGGAGATACTCCTGGTGATATCAACTTAAGGTCCAAGTGTTCCTTAAGTATTTGCTGCATATCCTTTCGATCCTCTTGGTTCATCAGGATAGGCTTGTATCTCATGAACTCATGCTCCTTTCCTTCTTTTACTTTGAGTGAAGCTTTGAGCTCATTTTTATCCCACCAGGCTAGAGGATTCTCATTGAAGTTCCTCTGTATCTTCTTCTTGACGTCCTCCAAAGATGTTTGTTCTTCGATTGTGACGTCTCTCTGTAGGTTTTCTCCCAAGCTTGCTTTGAGAAGGTGGATTGTGTTCTCCTTTAGGTTCTCCATTTTCCATCCTCCTCTAGTCTCGGTTCTCATCTGAAGGACTGCTTCTCCATATCTCCTCCGATCATTCATCTTTGGATGGCTAAGTTTTTCTTCATCACCAAGCTTGCTGCGAAATATGATTGGCATTTTTCGTTGGAATGCATTACGCAGTCTTGGTGCGATGATCTTATGTTCACAAAGGGTTGTGAAAATAAGAATCCTTGTTGCGTTTCTTGGGTAAAACGTTTAAATGTCTGTAGGAAATTGTTTCCTAACAGAATATCTATTCTTGTGTCGTGGAAATATATCGGTGGAGTTTTCACCTTGTACCAAGGGTACGATCTGCTCCTCCGATCATGATTTCCGCCTGCTTGATTCCTTTGTTAAGGACTAGCATCCTTTGTGAGAAATCTTTTCCGAGAACTGTTGGTAGTTCTTCACCTGAGCCTTCCGGGAAGACTCCTTCTTTTGCTGTGCAGATGCCAGCTCCTGAATCAATGTATGCCGCAAAATACTTTGCACGATGCTCCTTATATATCATTCCGACAGTGATATATATTGAAAATGGACTTGTGGCCATGGGCGGATCAGAGCTTATAAGCCCTAGCCTCTAGTAAATCTTGTATCTTTTTCCCTTGACCGTAAACTCCATTCCATCTTATAGTCGTTCCCAAGGTTTGTGATCCTCGAGAAACTCCAATCCCAGAACTAGTTGTTCTGGAAATCTTCCTGCCACTCCCTAGATTATCAGCTCAAGATCTCCGAGTTTGAGTTGTCCTTGATATCTCCAGTTGTTGGTTGTTGAAGATAATACAATACATCACAAGGAATAGAGTTTTCCTTTTTTGTGATATCGAATATTACTTCGACTCCTCTCCATCCTTCTGGGCATTTTAGTTTACCTTTGGTTGTGAACTTTTCCGGTTCCTGGATTACCTCCACGATTGGCTTCTTTTCCCATTTTTCACTAATCATCCAATCTTCTTGGAAAGAAATCCTTCTTTGCTCGAATCTGAGGCTATCTTGTCTGCTCCAGACCGGCTTGTCCTTGATTCGCAAATCCATGTCGTGGATTGGCGGTAACTCCATTATTTCTGGCTTGGTTGCGCATGCAATCCTTTTGAACACTTCTGGTATCTCGATATACTCCTTCATTTGGAATAGATCCAAATGATGGGTGTTGGACAGGGCATATGAGATACTGTAGGTGATGGAGTAAGGTCAGTTCCCTTCTTTCATCTGATCTTTGTTCTTGAAGTCTTGATGAAGGGTGAGTGCCCTACTGAAATCTTTATCTGCCAGATTGTAGGCAATCCTTGGATATATGTAGGATGCCACCTTGCCTGCGTATAGGTTTCCTGAGATTCCTCCCAGGAATGCCTCTCTTGTATTCTTGATCCTCTTATCAAAGATTGCAATATCGATTGGTGTATCGATACCTTCTTTGAAAGTTGCTTTGATGAGGATCCGGATTGCTTCGATATGGATCCAAGACATGGTCTTGGCCATTCTTTCCTTGAGTTTACTGAGTTCGCTTTTGATTTCGTCAACAGGAACTAGTTGCATTTCCATCACATTTCTCGTGAGCTCCATTGGGATGGCAATTTCCCCTTCGGTCAATTTATATATGATGTTGTGCTTTCTCTTCTTGAAGCTTGGAAAGAATTTGTCCATCCTTCCTACGGTGAATCCATCGTATAGGTTGAGCCTTGGATCCTCCTTCATGATTCTCATAAGGCCTTTATGAGAAATGGATGTCTGGAAAAAGAATCCCGACATATTTTCTTGCATCTCCTATCTGAAGCCTTCTTCTTCACTCCGACTCATCTTGGCTAAAGAATTCTTCTTCGTAGATGCTCTCGTCTGAGGGTATATCTTCAAACTGATATACCTGTACTAGATCTTGGAAGTAAACAACATCCTCTATTTCTGGAGTTGTCTCAAACTGTCGTACTCCTCTCTTCTGGTTTTATGAGCAATCTGGTGAGATATGCCCTCTGGCTCCACACGTGTAGCAGTTGCAATCCTTGAATCTTTCATTGACTCGTGTGGCTGCTCTTCGGAACGTCTTTCTTGTGGGAGTTCTTCCTGTGCTCCTCTGGTTTGACCCTGAGGATGAGGCTTGGCTTCTTGAACTCCATCTTGATGGTCCAGATCTTTGCCCTGACTTATAGCTTCATGCCTTCTATTTAGACCAAAATGATCTTGGTCTTCTGGATCTCCATCCTCCGCTCCTTTGATTGTAAGGATAATTCTTCTTCATCCTTTTCTGCTTCTTTTGGTTTCTTCCAATGATAGTTGGAAGATCATTACTTTCGCAACATAAGGGGACTGTCTTGTTGATTCCCCTTAATCTCTTGTAGTTCTTGTGTAACGCCACTTGATGGCACCATTCTGCTATCTTGGCTTTGAGGAAGGACATTCTTCTTGCTATCGAATCCAGCTCGCATGGTTCATACTCTTTGATCAGCATTTCTCTCTATGGGCTCGGGATCTTGGCAAAGAATTGGTGGAATACTTCTTCCTCTTTGACCTTAGATTTCCATCTATACTCTGTGAAGAGTTTGATATACTCATCTACGTAACAAATGTCAAGTAGTTCTAGGCTGTATAGGACATTCCTATACTTCTTTTTCTTTTCTTTTTCCATTCCTTCGAAGTATCCTACCCCGATGAAATGGATCTTGAAGATCTTGGCCATTCGATAGACAATATTGCCTAGATCTTCGCCTTCCATAGCCTCCTTTTTGACTTCGTTTGAGAGCTCTTCCCAGGCGCATTTTACTGATCCTTCCAGGCTTATAGTAAGGAATCTTATGAACCCTTCTTTGTCCAGCTCCAATGCGCCACCTGCGATCTTCATGGCATTCGTCCATTCATCGATCAAGGCTTCTCTATTCTTGAAGTCTAGAGTGTCAAGGTTTAAGATCAACCCGTATGGATTTATCGGTTCAAGGTGAGACCGGCCATATGGGGTGTTGTGTATATTAGATCCTCGAACTCGGCTTGCTCCTGTTGACATTCCTATGGCCTTCATTTTGAAGTTTTGGAATGTATCTTCTTATCTTGCCCCATGGACTCTATGTGATCCAGAGGTTCCTTCGTCTTGGCTCCGATCCTGTTGGGTCTGATGAGTCTGGGACTGTTGTTGAGCACTAGATTCCTCTCCAACGTTCATCTTCAGATCTACAATTGATAGTCCTTGGAAGGACTCATATAGATCTTTTAGATCTTCAAGATTTTCTCTTGCCATCTGGAGATGTGGATTCTCCTCTAAGGATAGCAATCATCTTCTCGCTTTCTGATTTTGGCCTTATGACCTCCGTCGTTTTCCCTTTTTGGTGTAAAAGGGGTTCTGTTCCGAAGGTTAGCGGTAACCTTCCTCCAAGCCATTTCCCTGTCACCTTGGTCTCTAGGGACTTTACCTGTTCTATCAACTTCATGATGAGGTCGAATTGCTTGTACTGCAATTTCTCCACCTTATCCATCTTGAGGCTGATCTCGAACATTGTCTTGAACATGCTTTGGTAATATTCACCAAAGAATCTTACCGTATTCTGCAATTCTCTAAGATCTTGGTTCATCTTAGAGTTATCTGTCACGATCTCCTTCCACTCTGTCATTCGGTCCAGTAGGAGAAGTAATAGGGCTTGCAGATCTCTCTTGGTCCTTGGTTTGGTCGTCTCCTCCATTGCTCTTGTTTGGGGATACGTCCATGGATCTCGGTGAAACTTCGGGTTTTCACGATGTTTCTTGGTACCTCTTTTGAGTACCTTATCTGCATCTGGCATAGTTCCTCCAGAGATTCCTCTTTGGTGTGGTTAGCACGGGCTTCAACCACTTTACACCTTCGATCGAGGTTCTCCCAAAATCGATCGGCGTTCTCGTATTCTTTCTCTGTATATTGTCTATACAACACACAATAATATTGTTGTATAGAACTGCTTGTTTCATCGTAGTTGACAGGCCAGAAGTCCCTGTTGCTCCAGCTTGGAATAGGGATGATAGTCCTATCACTCTCGTATGTCGAACTTTCGTTCGGATACATATCTCTTTGAAACTCTCATCTCGTTAAGTGATAAATAAGTTTATAATAAATTTATCCCATTCCTAAATAAATAAACCTAAGGCTCTGATACCATTTTAAAGCGTTATAAAAGTGATGAAAATGGCAGACATATAGACCGAATAAGCAAATACATCTAGGCCGAATAGACAAATATGTATATGCTGAATAGGCAAATATGTATAGGCCGAATAGAATGATTATTTAGACGAAAACATATAGGCAGAATAGGCAAATACGTATAGGACGAATAGACAAATACGTATAGGCCGAATAGACAAATACGTATAGGCCGAATAGACAAATATGTCAAGGCCGAATAGAACAACTATTTGGGCCATTATTTCAATCGGATAAAATAAAATTATAAAATTTTCATTTAAATGAAGTTGGGGGTAAAAGGGTCTTAAATATAAAAAGTTGCTAGAAAAATTAATCTTTAACATATGTGGCTAGAAAAAATTTGTTTTAAGTCAAAGTGACTACTTTTTGCCATTATCACATTTTAAATTGAGCAGTTCTATTATGGTTCTGAGTAGTGGGAATCTGTTGGTTTGACAAACCAATTTCCATTACCTTATACTTCTCACTACTTGAGTAGTTAATGATTCCTTACTACTATTATTTTTTTTCTTTTACTATTTGATATTAAGTTGACCAAATTTATGTGTGTATGTTTGCATGTATTTATGTGTCTATGTACATGTTTGTTACCTATTCAAGTTATGATCCATTTAATCTGATTATTAGATTATCTTAATTGTTGCATGTGGTGGTAGGTGCCGAGGCAGGGAATAACTTGGGGGGCGCTAACCATAAAAGAACTAAGATCGTGTTTTGATTGGGTTATTTCAAATTTAATGGATTTGAAAATGATGGAATTTTAAATTCTTTCGATTTTAAACCAATTCATTTGAATTTCACTGTTTGGATAAATTATGTATCTTTTAAATGATTTCAAATCCATAATTTAAAATTTATTTTTAAAATAGAATTTTATATATGATAAATAAAAATAATAAAATTTTATTATATTAACCCAACCTACCCCCTACCCATCCCCCCTCCACCCCCCACCTCCAAGAAATTTTTTTAATGGATTTTTTTTAAGATCGTGTTTTGATTGAGTTATTTCAAATTTAATTTAATGGATTTGAAAATGAGGGGATTTTAAATTCTTTCGATTTTAAACCAATTCATTTTAATTCCACTGTTTGGATAAATTATGGATCTTTTAAAGGATTTCAAATCCATAATTTAAAATTTATTTTTAAAATAGAATTTTATATATGATAAATAAAAATAATAAAATTTTATTATATTAAATATTAAAATTTAAAATTGGGTCACTTACTATTGGATACATAAAATAATGCATAATTACTATAAACTACATCAATCAAAGCACTAATACTCATAACTACACAATTATGACTGTGATACCATAAATACCCCTATGTGTTTGCACAATTTGTTTTGCATAATTTATTTTTGCACATTTTGTTTGCACATTTTTAGCTCCGGTGGAGGTCCGGCAGCCCGCACCCGAGGTCAGGCGGTGGTCCGACGAATTTTTTTGC
Organism: Pogostemon cablin; assembly: GCA_023678885.1. Lineage (NCBI taxonomy): Eukaryota > Viridiplantae > Streptophyta > Magnoliopsida > Lamiales > Lamiaceae > Pogostemon > Pogostemon cablin. The sequence goes on from CM042995.1 coordinate 23,569,501, forward strand.
ATAATTTGTTTGCACAATTTATTTTTGCACAATTTGTTTGCACATTTTAAATTCCGACGGAGATCCGGTAGCCGGCGGCGGAGGTCCGGCTAATTTTTTTGCACAATTTGTTTGCACATTTTATGTTCCGGTGGAAGTCCGGCGGCGGTCCGAAAATTTTTTTTACACAATTTTTGCACAATTGTTTTTGCACTATTTCTTTTTTTTAATTTATTGCACATTTTCATTTTTTACAATTTTCATTTTTTACAACAAATAGCCTAATTGAATAAGCAGCTAAACACAAGTAATAATTCTCAAAGCCTGCTGCTATAAAAAATGTAGCATATATGCTAAGAAGGAGGCCTTCAACAAGTTCGAACACGCTATCCAAACGCCATCCTTAACTGATAAAAAGTTGCTGTCAAGAGCATATCATCATCATTTTACAGTGCTCGAACACTCACTAACAGTAGATAAGCATAGGGCATAGCCCATCACCAAAGTAATAGAGGCCTTCCCCTTCAAAGAATCCTCAAAGAACTTTCTATAGGAGAATAGGGTATGGAGAAGATCTTTAACTTGCTTGCAGCAGGATAGCTCCAGTATATTTCTGTAAAAACGAGCAAGTACAAGAATCTGCAAAGCCAAAACAATGGCAAGAAGAAGATGGCAATCCAAAGTCCAAATAATCATCGCAAGTAACCATCTGAGGACAAAAATCTTTTGTGAAATAAGCTGCTGAAACAGGAGCATCATCAAACCAGCAAAAGAGTGAAAAAAGGGGCAGATAGAACTCATTCATATATAACCAATCAAGCACAGCCCATCTATCCAATAAAGTTGTCAAAACGAACAGAGGATACTCCATCTACTATTTAGATCATCAGAAAAGTCCAGGAGATGGAAATTCTAAAAAGAACAAGGGCAAAATCTACCAGTTCTCACCGGTCATGTGTTCACTGAGAACTTTGCCTCTGATAATGGCCGGTGGAGTGTCGCGTCGCCGGCGAAGGCAATCTGTCCAAGACAGATCGAGAAGAGGCTGCCGCATAGCAATTGTCAGAGACAGCAAAACAGACGGCAGCGTTGGAGAGGACATGCGTCTCTGAAACTAGATCAGAAGGCGGCGATAGTGAATCGTCTGCCCTAAAAATTCTTCGTTGGGTACAGGAGAAGACGATGGTGCTAGAACTAGGGCATGAATCAGACGGCGGCAGTGAGAGCCACCGCTCAAGGCGAGCCCTAGGCGGCGGTGGGCGAGACAAGGCAGCGCCAACATCAGAAGGACGGCGGCAACGATACTCCAAACTCGCGAGGGGAAGGCAGGTGGAAATCGCTCAAGCGATGACAAGCGTCGGGCAAGCGGTAGCCACAAAACTGGAGGAGACGGAATCTTCGGCGGCTGATTTCACAGGAGTAGCTGGCAGCAAGATTGGCGGCGGAACTCGGCGACATCGACGATGAGGACGAGGACGGAGCGAGGAGAAATGTTGAACAACGAGACGGCGATGATGTGGCAGATCTACCAACAAACTGATAGCTGATCGCGACGACGACAAACTCCAGAAGGAAGCGATGGTGGCGTGGCATGGCGGATCTACCGACGCGGGAGAATTGGACGGAAGGGATGCTATCCTTTTTTAATCGGAACAGTTTTAGCTGGGATTTGATGGAAAAATATTTATTTTCATATTATAATGAGGTTAATTTTGTCCCTTCGCAGCTCATTTGTGTATCTAACCATAATTTCCTTTTTTTTTTAAAATGGTGGACCCACATTAGGGGCCTCCACCGCCCATGCACTGGGGATTGGTGGAGATTGATGGAGATGTTAAACGGGCCAGCCCTAACCCATTAGGGCTGGCCCTAACGGATTTCGGGCTAATCGGGCTTCGGGCTAAATCGGGTCTGTTTAAATGGGCTATGAAAAGGTGAACCTAACCCTAACCCTAACGGGCTACGGGTTAAACGGGCCGGGCTCGCGGGTTGCACGATAAAAAATATTTAAAAAATTATAAATTATAATTTATTATAAATAATATAAAAAATTCAAAATTAACTAATACATTATTTAAAATTTGAGAGAATTAAGATTAATACATGCAAAATATTGTTAAAAGATATAAATTAAAAGAATTTGTGATAATTAAATTAATCTTAATATATTTATTCAAGTATTATTTTATTTATTAGAGAAAATTTTGGGTTAGAGTAAGAAAAAAGATGAGAAAGAGATGAAAATTAAAAGATGGTGAGAGTTTGTCCAACGATGGGTTGGGAGTAGGGTGGTCGATATATAGATTATGGGTGTTAAAATTAATTAAACATAATAATAATAATAATTTCCAACCCTACGGGCCGGCCCGGTTAGCCCACGGGCCAACCCTATTAGCCCACGGGTTAATCGGTTCGGGCAAAAAAACCCGGATGTTAAACGGGCTCAAAATTCTTGGCCCTAACCCTAATTTTTTTCGGGTTAATCAGTTCGGGCCTACGGTTTACAAGATTATTAACAACTCTAGAGATTGGTGGAGGAGGTAAATCGCAGGATGTGCCTCAAGTGGCTTATAGGAAGGGCTCACTGTTAAACTTGTGCTTGCAAGGGGCCAAATCCATGCCAAAGTTTTCTTTTTTTTAAAAATGGTGTACCCCACCATTAGGGGCCCCCACCGCCCCTGCACTGGGGATTGGTGGAGATTGGTGGAGGAGGTAAATCGCAGAATGTGCCTCAAGTGGCTTATAGGAGGGCTCACTGTTAAAATTGTGCTTGCAAGGGGGCTAAATCCATGCCAAAGGCAGTATTCGAACCCCCACCCTGCAGCAACCAAGCTCAGCTGGAAGGCCTTTCCACCCTCCCCAAGCTCAGCTGGAAGACCTTTCCACTCTCCCCTCTAGAGTAAATAAGGTTAAAAGTGTGTATCTCTCAATAATAAACCCTTTAAAATTTTATTAAAAATAATTTTTTTTTGGGAGAGAACTCTACCACCCAACCTACCCCCTACCCATCCCCCTCTACCCCCCACCTCCAAGAAATTTTTTTTTTTATAAAATTTTAGATTTTTAATATTTCAATAATAAAAATATTACCACTCAACCCTACCCCCTACCCACCCCCAAAACACCACCCCCACCCCAAAATTTTTTTAATATAAAACTTTAAAATTTAATATTTAAATAATAAAAATATTACCATCCAATCCTACCACCCTATCCATCCACCCACCCCACCCCACTCCCGCTCACCACCCCTACCCACCAAAAATATTTTTTAAAAAAAAAGATTTAAATTTTAATATTTAAAAATAAAATCTAAAATTTTATAATATTTTTTTGGGGTGGGGTGGTGGCGGGGTTGGGTTTGGTGGGTTGGATTGGGTGGTAATATTTTTATTATTTAAATTTTAAAATCTAAAATTTTATAAAAAATTTATTTTGGGGGGTGGGGGTGGGGCTGGAGGGGTTGGGGGTGGGTAGGTGGTAGGTTGGGTGGTAATATTTTTATTATTTAAATATTAAAATCTAAAATTAAAAAAAAATTGAGGGGGTGGGGGTGGATAGGGGGTAGGTTGGGTGGTAATATTTTATTATTTAAATATTAAAATCTAAAATTTTATAAAAAAAAATATTTTGGGGTGGGTAGGGGGTAGGGTTGGGTGGTAATATTTTTAATATTCAAATATTAAAAATCTAAAATTTTATTAAAAAAAAATTTTGGGGGTGGAGGGGGTTGGGTGGCTGGGGTGGGTAGGGGTTAGGTTGGATGGTAGAATTTAAAACATAAAAATATATATTAATTTGTTTTAATTAATTTATTAATTTTACATATTATTTTTATATATTAATATATCAATTACACAACAACGGAAGGATTTCAAATGACACGGTTTCAGTGACGATTTTGAAATCCATTAAAAAACAACTAAAAAATTCAAAATTAAATCCATGATTTGAAATCCATTGATTTAAAATTTTGAATTTATAAATTCATTGATTTAAAGTATTATCCAAACATAAGGGAGAGATTTGAGGGAATGATTTATAAATCCCTCCTCAAATCTTTAAATCCAAACACAACCTAAATGAATCTCTTGATCGTTTGACCTCTTCCGATAACAGGTAGAATTCATCCTCTGTTACTAGAGTTCAATGAGTATTCCTTATTTTCTAGAGTGAGGCTCCTGTGCACCCAGACTCACAGAGCACATTTCATGCGCCTTTGCAATTTTCGTGCCCCTTTACAATTTAAACCCCTAGCAATACATAGGTTTAAACAGAATATAGAGGGGGAGTGTTGTGTTCACCTGGGGATACGGAGTATCCCTCCATGTCCCGGGGGTGCAGGAGTTTTTGCCTATTTTCTAATTAAGAAACAATATGGTAACTTAACTTTTGCACTACAACCAAACCTTTTAGGCTCTCTTGTCTGGTTCTTCAAATTGTATTTTAGTAGCCCTATAGAATAGGAAAAACACATCTATATTGCTTAAATAAAAATTTTAATTCATAATTACTGCTCTATTGCAAACAATCTACCTAGCCCACTTCTACTGATCAAAAAGGAAGAATTAATAAGATAGATTGAACCAGCAAAATATATGAAAGATCAACGCTAGTTTGTTGATTCTATGAAGAATATTGGAATAGCGAGATACATGTCTGCTTAAATGTTGATTCTTAAAAAGAATAACATAAAAGTATATAGAAATGTAACTATAAGTGCCAATTCGTTGATTCAACTCAAATATCAGAGGAAAACAAATAAAACACAATAAGGGAGTAAATCCCACTTTTCATTAATCTATATCAATTCCCTAGAATGATATACAAAACGCCTATTTATTGGTGATTATAAGATCTATCACTATATAATAAATACCTATAATAGGAAACAAATAAAAAATTATAAATAAATCCAAATGATGATTATCATAAATCTTTCATATCTCCATCATTCTCCACCCCTTGGAGACAATTTGCCTTCAAATTGTGCATGGTCATCACAAACACAAGTTCGGACACATGTTGAAATATATTTGAATTGATGTAGCCTAAAATGTTTCTGAAGAAATTCATCATATTTGAAATCACTACTAGTAAAATCCACCAAAATAAAATAAAAAATAAAATAAAATCCATTGAATCAAATGTATTACGATGTACATCCATAATTTTGACTTTTTTTTTAGAGGAATCAGATAAGATGAACATCATGTAGGGTGATAATATTTTTATTATTCAAATATTAAAATCTAAAATTAAAAATGTGTCGGGGGTGGGGTGGGTGGGTGGGTGGGTTGGGGTGGTGGGTGGATAGGGTGGTTAAGGTTGGGTGGTAATATTTATATTATTTAAATATTAAAATCTAAAAAATTAAAAAAAAAATTTAGGGGTGGTGGTGGGGGGTGGGGTGGTTGGGTAAGGAGGATAGGGTTGGATGATAATATTTTTATTATTTAGATAATAAAATCTATATTTTTATTTTAAAAAAAAAATTATTGGGGGTGGGTAGAGGGTAGGGATGAATGATAATATTTTTACTATTTAAATATTAAAATCTAAAATTAAAAAAAAAATAGCGGGTGGCCGGAAGTTGGGGGTGGGTGGTTGGCGGGGTGGGGTAGATAGGGGTAGAGTTGGGTGGTAATATTTTTATTATTTAAATATTAAAATTTAAAAGTTGTATGTCTTTTTTTTTTAATTTTAATTTATAAAAGTGGGTTGATACTAGGTTGGTGGGGCAGTGCGAGTTAGCCATACTTTAGTGGGTTTGAAGTGAGACGGACTTTTATGGGGCGAGTTAATTTTGAATTGAGAAATTGGTGGGTTAAGGTGGGTTGGGGCGGGTTGGCCCAGTGAGCTCAACCCATTTTGACAGCTCTATGAACATGTAGATGATACGCAACCTTCATAACTATCATCTGCAACTGTAGAAAAATTGTCCCGTTATTCACCCTCAACAACTCCATTACTTTCCTCATAAAAATTGGCAAACTATTATAATCATTGTCAAGAACTGTGTCGTCCTCAAAAAAATTGGTGGACCATCATCAACACACACATCCAAAGCACGATTGAACAGATAAAGTGAATATTGTCGACATACATTAATTGCTCATCACAAAGTATCATAAACAGGTTGATGCACTGAAACTATCATCGAAGATCATTACCATTCTTTGATATCAATTGATGAAGTGGAAGATATGAAAGATCAACAAACAAGTCGATAATTTGTTGGTTCTACAAAAAATACTGGAATAGCGAGATAAATGTCTGCTTAAACATTTGATTCTCAAAAGAGTTAAGAGAAACATGATTGAAAATGATAATCCTTCAATACAAGGCAAATTTGGGGAAAACAACAATAATACATTATATAGGAAAAATCCCAATTTTCATCAATCAATTCAACACCCTAAGGGAATAGTAAAAACACTTATTTATAGGGGATAATAAGAACTTCCATTATAAAGATAAACACAATTAAAAGGAAACAAATAAAAGGATGTCTTGTTAATATTTAAATAGTCTAAACTATAACTATCGTATATCGTCCATATTTCCATCATAGATAGCTGTTTGAAGTTCATTAATTGATATTTGATACTGGAAGTCTTGATTCTTGTATGCAGGTCAGAGAAGATATCCACTCTTTCTGATCTGATAAGGAAAACAAATGCTCAAGAAATGAAGTGGATTATCATGATAATTCTCAAAGGTAGACCTTAAATAACGTCATTTTACTTGGCTTTGTCTTCTCTGTCTCAGTTTTTATTTTGTTGTTTTGGTATATGTTTTTTAATCTACAACTCTACCAAAGTTCAGATCTTAAGTGGAGATAAGTGAGAAAAGCATATTTAATGAATTTCACCCTGATGTTGAGGACTTATTCAACGTCACATGTGATCTAAAGTTAGTTTGTGAAAAGTTACGAGATCGGAGTCAGCGGCATAAACGTCAGGTTTGCTTTAGAAGTCTTAATTAAGCATTTTTATGATGACATTCATTGAATCAAACCAACACAACCCATGCTTGCGGTGTGGTGTGAAAGAGAAACGAGTTAATCTTAGTCCTACACAGAAATTGCTCATTCCCAAGTTTAACGTGAAAAGGTTTGTAAGCTTGAAGCATGGGAGCCTATTAGGGTTTTATTGTTACCTTATTTAGTCTAGAAAAATATTGTATATATAGCTGAACTCTTTGTGATAATAAATGAATTACTTTGCCTCTCCTAACTATGTTATACATTCAAGATAATGCTATTCATTTTCAATGGGCGTGATTTGTGGTTTTCTTTTTATTTTTTTATGCATGTTCTGCTCATTTGAATTTTTAATCTTGTCATTTAAAATGCTTTGTTATCTTGAATCATGGAGACTGGATCTTCTTGTTGCTTGTGTCTGATCTCTTTTGATTATGCCTTTCCAATCTAAATCTTTTAAGTATTTGAAATTAATCGAGTTTTGTGGGAAAATGTAAAGGTTATTTATTCCAAAATGTGACTTCCAATTATTATGTTAGTCATGGCCACATCAGTACTCTTCATTCTTTCATGCTTATGACTCATGTTACGAATACATGGTGGTCTATAGAGTAATGCTTTCTGTAAACCTGACTTCTGAAGGACATCGAAGTTGGCAAACCTGTTCGACCTCAACTAGCTCTGAGGATCAGCAATGCAGCTGCTGCGTGGAAAAAGGTATGTATGCACTTTAAATGGTAAAGAAATTCTTGTGGTAAAACCTGTATTCTGTCACTAAATTTCCTGGGTTGGTGATTACTTACATGGAAAGGAAGTTGTAGTGGAGTGCAAATTTGATGGAGATCGCATCCAAATTCACAAAAATGGAACAGAGATAAAAATTTTCTCTAGGTAGTTTCTTTCTTAAAATGAACTCTTTCTCGCTTGTGTGTACTATTTTTTAGTGTTATATATATGTCTGCCTTTGTGCATGTGCTCAATCACATTTTATACATGAATATAGTTAGGGACTGCTATTATCAGATAATAGTATAGTCATTTCTGCTAGCTTCAGTTGTCTATATTTGAAAAAGGTATGTATGTACTAATATGTTTACATCAAATAGCCTGTCAACAGTTAGCAGCTGCAGGAAAATTTTGATACCATAGTCTACCAGGGCATCAGTTGACAACAGGAAGGGACCAATCCATAATATATCCAGCCTTATTTGCAGCCTTATGTGCAATAACATATTGACTCCGTAATTAAAATTTCATTTTATCAGTAACATAAGTTAGACAATTTTTGCATCCCGATCAACTTACTGGTTTTAATGTGGACAGGAATTTTCTTGATCATCCCGAGTATGGATATGGCATGTCAGATGTTATAAAAGAGAACATTTTGGTTGACAGGTTAAAACTTCAACTAGACCTCTGACTTTATCACTTGATGTTCTTGCTTTGCTCTTTATTTTGAAATCCACACTACTCTTATTAATTGTGGAGACTTAAAAGATAAATGTTAAAAGTTATTGTAGGTACATGATTATCTATTTTCTTTTTTTGTATAAAAATTAAAATGCTAAATCCCATCGTGTTTATAACTGGGAAAAATATCTTATTTGGGAAAATCCATTAAAAAAATGCCATTTTAAGTTTAATTTATTTGATAATGTTCTTCATGAGCTATAAAGAGAGAGTACTGAACTTTAGGTTTAATAATTATGGGTTTAATATACTGAACCTTCTAACATTCCTTCAACTTCAACAAACTAAATACTTCTGTGTCCTATTTTCAAGGTTGATAAACTGTAGTTGCTTTCTTTGAAAAGTCTCTGATTTGCATTTAGTGTAATACTGTTGCATTAGCCTCATATCTTTGAAATGTTACCTGAACAAGTTCATGTTGTACTTGTGCCATCAAAATGTATGTCATGTGCGAAGTGTAAAATTGCCTTTTATTTTCATGTCGACTGATATAACTACATAGTGTTGTTACTTGCCACCTTTTGTGTTGCAGGTGCATTCTTGATGGTGAAATGTTGGTTTGGGACAAATCCACAAATCGATTTGCAGAGTTTGGTTCAAATCAAGAGATAGGTGTGAATTTACTTTGTTCATTTCTTTCTGTCATGTAGCTTGTAGTTGTATTTGTCTAAAACTTTTTACTCACTCTTACATATTCCCAATCCTTTATCATAGCAAGGTTGCTAAGGATGGGCTTGATAATGATCGGCAGGTCTGTTATGACTTCTGTGTATATTGAGTCATTTATGTGATGCTATCATTCCTTAGTTTTTACACTCACTTTATTTTATGCAGTTGTGTTGTATCCTCACAGATTAAGCAATACAGGACATAATTTAAATGTAGAGTTTGATTCATATCTGAAAGCTATACAGCGAAGGATTTTAATCTACAGCCAAATCAATTTTATTACGTCCCGATTTCAATATAAGTCATAGTCTTTAATTGCCTCCCTCAACCTCAAATGTTTGCCTTAACATAATCATGTGGCTAGATGTTTCATTTGACATTCTCTATGCTAGAGATACCAGTGTTATTCATCAAAGTTTAAAGGAGAGACACCAACTTCTTCAGCAAATTGTCAAACCAGTAGCAGGTCGTTTGGAGTTTTTGGTTCCTAATGGTGGTCTTAATTCACATCGTCATGCTGGTACACATTGTGGTTTTATGATTTTTGGTTGTGCATGCAATTGTTTGTTTAAAAGTAGTGCTTGGCAATATTATTTTGAGCAGTTGTATATGTTTTTATTTCAATAAAAATGTTTATGCCCGTGTTTACACCTTTGTATTGAATCAATTCTCTCATCACTGGCTGTTTTTGCATAATATTTCTAATTAACGGCTCTATCAAACAGGGGAACCTTGTTGGTCTCTAATTGTTCATGACATTGATGGCGTTGATAGATTTTTCAAAGAAACCATTGAGAATATGTGAGCATTCTTATCCTCTATTCTTTACACCACCTGCAAGTTGTAGATACTTTTGTTCAAGTTAACTAATATCTTTGAACAATATGATCGTGTTAAAATACAAATCAATCAGTTGGTTGAAGCAAAATTTTATCTCCTGTAATGTTACTTGAACACTAAAAAATGGTTAGACATTTTTTTTAATATTAAAATGAATAGTTTAAAATTGAGATTGATTTTTAATAACTTGATTGTTTTCATAATGACCTGCTGTTAGGTGAAACATTGACAATTATGACAATGGATAGTCCTCTATCATATTTTTAATATGTCAATGATTAGTTGAATTCTAGATTTTGTGTGATTATAAACTCCTGATCTTGATGAGTTTTACTTGAGCATCATAATGTCAATCTTTTTGGAGGAAGCTCCTACAACCATCTTAAAGTACTATATAGTTTTTTTCCCAAATAATACGACAAGCTACTGACTAAATTTAACTTTAAATTCTTATTCCTACAGAATAATTTGAGGATGATGATGAGTCTTAGAGGTAGATTGACCATTTAATTTTCTTATTTATTTTTTGGAACTTACTCTATATTCATATTGATGATATTTTCAATCTATTGTTCATGTGTTATTATCATTAGTTATGATGTTACAGTTTGAGAGAGGTGAAGAGTATGTGAATATGTTGTTGATATATGTGTACTTTTTAATCAGAACTTGATTTATTGACTTCTTCTCTCAGTCTTTATCAAGTGCCATCCAAATGATGGAATAAAATATCAGTAAAATAGTTGGAGAATAATCTTACTTTTATTAATAATGTCTATTCTTGTGTGTTATAGTTCGGAAAGGTTTATAATTTTATTATCTGTTTTATTTACAGTTATTCCAGTCTATATATATTATTTTTACACTAAACAAGGAAAGCTCATGACTAGTTCTCTTTACTGTAGGGAAAAGATTTAAGGAAAGTGTACAACTTGATGCACATAACTTAGAACAGATTATTAACCTGAATTCCTTCAATAATTATACTGTAATATCTCCTATGATTTCTCATACAACATTTCTTATGACTACATTCATTATGCAAGTGCTACAATCTTTTGATTACATTTCTAAAGAGTAAAGAAATTTGGCTTATTGGTGACTAGACAAATGCCGAGAAATATAGCACTTTATACTGAAACTATCCCACTTGCTATCTTTTTTAATATGAATAGTGCTATTTTATGACTAGATAAGTGAGAGGGACATGTTGAAGCTCGTTGTTGTGTCTAACTTCTGCAAAGTAGTTGAATTCTTTTTGCGTACATAGATAACTTAAGTAATTATATATTCATGAACTATAGTTTTGCTTGACTATACAACTATCATTTATTTAGATGCGGAAGCATAATTTTTTTATTACTCCTTGATCAAATAGTTTATGGAAGAAAGCTCATACTTAACGAAGTAGACATCATTTCCTGTGTCATGCGAAGGACTCGTAAAATGATGAATAATAACTGTATGCATAATACTTGTTCAAAATATATTAGTCTTGTTGCATAATGGGAAGCATCATTGTAAACTTATGAACTCAAGATAGTGTATAAATTCTGATGTTAAAGACGGTAAAACACAAAGAATTGCAGTCCAACCATGAGAGATATTGATGCTAAAGGGAAGAAATAGTAAATACTGGTGCAAACAGAAAGATCGAGCTTATAAAGGAATGATAGATGATGTGGAGAATTGGACCTTTCATGCGTTTTAAACATTATAGTTATATGCTGGTTTTCTGAACTTAATTTTCCTTCACTCTGGCTATACTAGAGATGAAGGAATTGTTTTAAAAGATCTCAGCTCCAAGTGGGAACCTAGTGACCGAAGTGAAATGTGGCTTAAATTGAAGCCGGATTACATTCGAGCTGCGTCTGATTTGGATTCTCTTATTATAGGTCTGAAGTTAATCTCACTTATTTCTAAGGAAGTGCTTTTTTCCAATACATTCCTTTACTTAAAAATTATCATACAGGATGTTATTATGGTTCTGGACATCGTGGAGGTGAGATGAGGATAATTCTGTAGCTAGTTATTATATCTTTCATCTTGTTCCCTAAAGAAACTATTTGTTTTTGTTCAATGCTTGAAGGTAGCATAATTTCTGATTGGCCTTGCAGAACGTGCAGCACCAAACACATATCCAAGACGGTCAGTCCTTTTAATAATTTTCTGGGAAGTGTTCGATGCATTAACTTGAAGTTGTGATGGGCAACATCATAGTTTACTCCTCTGAGATGTTGCTTAGTTACTCAATGTTCAAGTTTATCTATTTGATTGCATATTTTACTCATCTGAGCTATTGCTTAGTTACTCAATGTTCAAGTTTATCTATTTGATTATATGGTCTTTACTTGCACGTATGCTACAGGACTTGTAATATATTCTGGCTTTGCTGTTTCTTAGATGCTTCTGCTGTAATATGTTCCAGACTTTGGTGAAATGCAAACTTATAGAGCAATCAGCAATCTGGATTTTTTTGTGAATTTCAAACTTAAGAATGGCAAAGTAGAGATGCATTTGATGGCTTTAGGATGACTGTAATGCAACACATGGCCCACACCCCAAATTTTAATGTAATAGAATATTAAATGAAAACTAAGTAGAGATCTGATTGAAGAATTTTCTACAATATTAGTACTTAACGTATAAGGCATCCACAATGCTCAGTGTTAATAATTCGGGGTCCAAATGTCACATCCTCATCCCATTAATGTACTTTAACATTTATTTTTAACTGTATTATTTGTTATTTTTTGCTCCCATTATAAACTTTTTAGTAACAATATTTATAGGCCCAGCCTAAAGATGTAGTTAATAGTTAATACTGCCCTTCGCGGGATGGAGAGATTAACAAATTGTGCATGCCCCACCAAAAAATTGTTATTGTCACACATTCACAATGGTTTTAACCAATAGATTTGTTAGTCACAAATGCCCCACCAAAAAATTGTTATTGTCACACATTCACAATGGTTTTAACCAATAAAATTTGTTAGTCACAATTCTACTAACAAGCAACGTGGATGCATTATTTGCTAGAAAAAAAAAATTAATATAAGAATAGAAAACTTTAAGTTCAAGGGGAGGAGCCACTGACCCTTACCTTTATCTACAACCTACCTCGAAAAGCTATCCAAAATTACGAAATCTATCTCCAATTAATTGTATTACCTCCAAAAAACAGCATCCAAAGCTGGAGAGATGACATACTACTTATTCAAATGAATAATAATCAATCATGCATATGACCAAATAAAAATTTCTAACCCCACCTAGACCAAACAAGCATCTTCTCTTTAGTAAAAATTAAACAGAGAAATATATGTAATGTAATATCTATAACTCATTAATTATTATTATTGTGGCCCAAAGACCATCTATTTTACCTAACAAGCGAACAGGAAAGTTACTAATATCTCCGATACATCAGTATACATACTGCAGCAAATAGATTCAATATATTTTTTTGTGGGAATTCAAAATTTCAATATTTACCTTAGATAGTTATAAAAAGCAGCCATCAAATTTGAAAGACTAGGCACAAACTAATCTGCAAGTTACTGTAGTAGACTATCTGAGGAGCAATTAATGGGGCTAAATATTGATTTTTGGCTGATCATAAATCCAGAAAAACCAAGCTTTATAAGTTAATGATCAAAAGAGTCATATGCATCCAGAAAAACCAAGCTTTATAAGTTAATGATCAAGAGAGTCATATGCGTGAAAAAAAACTGCTTATCTCTTTTCCATGAGTAGTTCTGATAGCCAAAACATAAATCCAACTAATAATCCTGAGCAATAGGTTGTTTACCTTTCTTATCTGTTTTCTGGATGAATTAGCTTTTCCTCTTGCATCATAGAACCTTATGACCATAGCAGGAGGCAAATATCTTAAGCACGTTCTTGATGTTTAGATGTTAAGCATAATTGATTTCTGATTCTTCTGATATTGCAGATTTCTTTCATTTTGCAGAGTTGGTACAGGACTTTCTGACGAAGAGCTTAATGTTGTTGTCACCAAATTGAAGCCTTATCTCAGGTATTTGTTATTCAATAATGTTCAAATTTGGAAGGTATTGATAAGAATATGAATAGAAACTCTTCTGCTCATTGTTAGGATGCATGTCAGAAAGTTCCTGGTTTTACAGTTGGTATTTGCTGCAATTTTAGTTTATTATTCTATGGTCTGATTTCTGGCATCACTAATGTAACTTTGTAATCATTTATTAATAAAGTTGTTACAACCTATAATATTTTATATGGGTAAAACTGAGTGCAAGCCTATAATTAATTGATTTGTTATAAGAAGGCCTGTATTTATTAGCATATAATTTTAACTGGGTGTTTTTTATTCCAGGAAATACGAATATCCAAAGAAAGCGCCACCAAGCTTTTATCAAGTTACCAATAACTCAAAAGAAAGACCAGATGTTTGGGTAGAAAGCCCAGAAAAGTGAGCGTTTTTAAGTGATTAATACAATTTTTTTCTGTTGCTTATTGTTTCTTGTGAATGCAGATCATACTCACTATTACCAGTGACATGCGAACAATTAGATCTGAGGTATTCAATTTAAAATTATTTCTTCATTATTTCTTTCAATGTTAACCATGTACTTGGCAATAATTGTTAAGATCTTTGATGCGCTTTTGTTTTCCCATTTCCTTTATGCTATTCTGTTTTATCTCTTCTGCAACCCTACATCCTTCATGGTATTATCTAATGAATCTCAATGAATTGTCATGACCGGTGATATTTGGTGATCAAGGTATTTGCTGCTCCATATAGCTTGAGATTTCCACGGATTGATCGAGTGAGATATGACAAACCTTGGCATGATTGCCTTGATGTGCAGTGTGAGTGGATAACTTCATTTGAGTTATTTATGATCTTCAATTAATATTAACAAGTAGCCCAATTCCTATTTATAATCGATTTTATTTACCTGTTGCAGTTTTTGTTGAACTGGTACACTCCAGCAATGGTACCATGCAAAAAGCAACAGATTTTGCAGCTGTGCAGGAAAATAAACCGAAACTGGAAAAAATATCTAGGAGAGCAAAGAAAAATACTTCTGTTGTTCCTTCACACTTCATTCAAACTGATGTTTCTCAAGTCAAGGGTGAAACATAATTATTCTCGAATATGGTATTTTGTATCCTACGATCATATTATAGATGTTATAGCTTCATAACTTACCATGTTTCTTTATTGCCCATACTTCATGTGGCTACACCTATCAAATGGATGAATGTAATAAATCAAGACAAGTTTTCTTTTAATTGGTGTTATATGACTCTCTTTTTCATTAGCCTAATTAGGTTATAATGACAATATAAATGTTGAAAGTGTATTTATGGAATTTAGTCAGTACATGTTTCAATTGCTTTATGGATGCCTGCCACAACAATTTTGGATTTATGCAGCTTTTTTCTGTTGTCTTTTGTTTTTTACTGATCTTCCTTGACATTTAGACTTTGTTAATTTATCTAAAACACGTTCTCTTGATTCCTTGAACAAAATGGTTTTTGAGAATGGTGGGTGTTTTTCAATGAAGTTGAACAATTCTGTTACTCACTGTATTGGGTCAGAGAATAAAGGTAACTCTTTTCCTGACTGTCTCATTTGACTTAAGGAAACTCAACCATCAACCCGAACTTATGACTTCTGAAAATGTTTAACAGGGATTAAGTTTCAGGCAGCCAAGCGCTAAGGAGATGTTATTCATTATTCCTGGCTCTTTGACTGTTGCTTGGAGAAGCAACTTATTCCCTTGCATCCGAAGTCAGTAAGTATAGCGCTTTCATCTCCCTCTTTTTGATACTCACTCTTCTGAAATTCTATATCTCACTCCTGGTTCTTCTGTTCCCGAAGGTACTTCATCTATCTCTCAGATATGACAAAGAAAAAGCTAGAGGAAGAAATCGATGAATTCTCAGACTCCTACTACTTGGATTTGAATGTAACAGAACTTAGAAAGGTAAAAGATGATGTTACAGTTTATCTAGATTAACCTGTATGTGAAGGGTTCGCTTCTACTACTTTGTGGAAATTCAGAAATCAAATGTTGGTGCCAGGAAATGCATTTGTGACTTGGTCAATCCAATTATTCATTTTTATTATCTGGTTTAAGTTTGTTGTGCATTTCAGTTATTAAGTAGCATTGATAAAGCTGAAGATTCTATAGCAGCAGAGCATTGCAAGAAAAAATTCTGTCCAAGGGAGGAATGGGTTCGATTTCATGGTTGTCGGATTTATTTCACTTTCCCCGGCAATTTTTGTGAGACAATTATGTTAAATTTGATTAAAATAAAGTTTATGTTTTGTTGGCAGTGAGGCACTCAAAGGTTTTGTTTTTTTTGTTATTTATTTTTACATGGATACGAGTATTACGAAATAAGCAAGTATCTTACATAATTAATAAACATAATTATTTACTATGTTAAAAAATATATAATTATTTTATAAAAACGCTCAATATTTACCATTACTTTCTTTTGTTATATATTTAAAATATACTTTTTCTTAATCTTCTTACTGCTAAAAATGAACATACTAGCATGGATTGAGGGATTGTATTATATAAAAATTCCAATTCAAATAAATTCTTTGGGAAGATATACTTATTTTATAAAAATTTAGAGATAGAATGGTTTATCTAAAAGACATGATTTAAGGTTGGCTAATTATAGTGTGCACCCGGGTGCACTCTAAGATAGGGTGCAACCATATACAAATATAAACAAAAACATACTCCCTCCGTCCCAAAATTGATTGCACACTTTTCACATTTATCCGTCCCAAAATAGATTGCACATTTCTAAAAAAGGAAATATCACATCAATCCCCACCCCTAAAAGTTCATCTTAATTACAACTTTACCAAACTCACCTAACACACATAACATACTTTATAATTTATTTATTACCTAAAAATATCACAATACTCCTAAAAAGTCAACATTTCTTAAACTCCGTATCTACAGTAACAGTGCAATCAATTTTGGGATGAAGGGAGTATACAATTATGAGTAAAATGTATGCTATTTAATTGTTAGTTTTTTAATGAAAAATTGAGTCTAAAAAAATATACAATTATTAAAAAACAAGTATACGCTATTGAATAAAAAGTTATGCACATATGAATGTTAGTTTTTTTAATGAAAACCTTAGTGTGAAAAAAGTATACAGTTATTACAAAATACGTATACAAAATAAAATAACATGTATACAAAATAGAATAAAAAATCATACACATATGGGTGCACCCTTGCACCCGGGTGCACCCAATATACACTCTTTAAGGTTTAAATAACATTAGAACATCTTAGTCCCGTGCAACGAACGGATTCAAATGCTAGTTACAACTAAATACAAAAAATAATACATCTATTAAAAAAATACATATATTATTTAATTAAACTATAATAATTTGTTATAAAAAAGTAAAAATTGAGTGTATAGATTTTAAATAGATATCCACGTTATATAGGATATCAATTAATACTCCTTCTGTCCCATGGAAACATGGGTATTTGCTTTTTTCACGTAAATTAAGAGATATAATAATATTTTAATGTGTCGTGAAGTAAAAGAAATAATATTTTAATATAAAGTCGATAGTTGTATTATTATTGTATATGTCCCATGGAGATATATTAATTATTTCTTATGAGTTACTTTACTAAAAAAAAGTACACTTTGTATTGTGGCGAACCAAAATGACAAAATATATACGTTTCAATAGGACTGATAGAGTAATATAAATTAGAAGAATGTAATAAACAAAATAAAACATACAATATGGATATAATTTTATTTTTTTTTTTTTATTAAAGATGTAAAGTTGACTAATAATATATAAATACATTTGTATTTATTAAACAAAATATTTAAAATAAAAATTTTTATAATCCCGTATAACACGCGGGTATTATACTAGTAAAGGGAGAAAATAAACATTTGATTTTCACAAGTTTGATTTAGACATAATTTCCATTAATAAAGGACATAAAGTGTCATTCAATATTGTAATTGAGCTACAAGTATGTTTATATATTTAAAAACATAATTTTCCAGAAGCAAAAATATTTAACATCAGGATGTGGAAGTAATCCAGAAACCTTCCATCTTTTCATATAAATGGAACATCTCAATTGCTTCGTCATATGAGCGATCCAAGCGTTACAGCATGCTGCTAGAATATTAAATTGAATGTAGGATTCATTGTCCCAACTACGTCATTTTATTTTTCTTCCTTGTCAATGACAATGTAATATCTTATATATAAAGAGAGATATATTGTACTTGTTAGTTGCAAGTAATATTAATAATACTTGAACTGTTTGTAAGATACATTTCCAAATACTTGTGTAAATTAAAAAACAAAATTTGACAGGTAAAATATCCACTAAAAAGTATTATTACAAAGATCACTAATTTTGGCAAAATTAGACTAAGCAAACATCAGAGAATGTTTATCACAAATAAACACCAATTTTTAGTTGTTTTTGTGTATGCATCAGAGAAATGTTCACACAAATAAACACCAATTTTTAGTTGTTTTTGCGTGTGCATCAGAGAAATTTCCAAAACACAACGAGTGTTTTGTAGAGGCGTGGAGTACCACTATCAATTTGTTTAACTAAAATTTTTATCAAATATTTATTTATTCTCTCTTTTCATCAATTCAGCCCTCAAAATTTTAGGAAACAACCGTATGAAAATACTTTATAGTTTCCCATCACCATGAGACTTAAGAAACAGAAGTCTGGCTTTTAAGCCGAAGATACCATTGGTTTGATCAAGTTTTACAAAGAAGATACCATTGATTAGATCTAAGTTTTACAAAAAATAATCTCCAGGTGACTCAATTTAAAAATATGTTCCAAATTGCAGATCATAGCTTGCTTTACATAGTCTTCTAAAATATAGTTTCCAAATGCGCTCCATGGTTGGACTACTGCATTGTAAAGGCAAAGAATAATTAATAAACAAATATATTTATGATTATACACTGGATAATAATATACTAGGCTGAGCAATTGCTTACCATATATAATATAATGAATGGGCCTCCATGCCTCCAACATCTACTAAGCTCTATGTGATATTCCCCCTCGTGATGATTTTCCCCTTGACTTCCTCTTTGAAGTGCGTGATGATTTCCCCTTGGAAGTACCTTGGATACGCAACAAAAAATTTTCTAATATTTGCTTCAAATAAATTGAGGGGATGGCATAATCAATCCCATTTTCACATGACACTATCACGCCAACCACCTGTCCATTTGAATTAAAAACGGGTGCTCCAAAGATTTCACATCCCAATCTTATGGATTCGAAAGACGTCCAATGACTGTTGAAGCCCTTGATTTGTATAAACTGTAAATCAGAGCGAAGCATTGTACAATACTCCTTTAATTTGGGATCATATACGTCAAGAACCTCTTTTCCACTTAACTCTGAAATAACTCTTCCAACAAGAATAGAGTGTCGCATCACTTTTGTAGGATGTGAGATGGAATACACCCTAATTCCATCTTTCAGGTTCATGCCATTTCCAATCTCTGCATATTGAGACGTCATGTCTACTTTCAATATGGCCAACCCGAAGTCTTTAACAATTTCCACTACTTTAGCTTTAATAAAAGCATTCCCTTCCCCTACTCCACGAACCTGTATATCGCTGTTGTAATTCAAACATATCGAAGAAGTTACAATGTAACCATCCTCGTTCAATGTAACACCGGTACATACTCTATGAAGACGTTTTTTCTTTTCTTTAGTTGTTATTAGTATGTACCAAACAACGCACTTCATATTGTTATAGAAATTTAAGTAGTCAGATTCATCGAGTGCTTCATTTGGTTCCTTCCAACGAGTGCACAAGCTCATCGATTCCATGATGATATCCTAAATAAAGGACCATAAATTTATTTTAACATCCTTACAAATACAAGCACATAATTGATACAAAGTATTTTCCTCTTATAGCTTACAGAATTTAGGGTCGTTTTGAGAGTTTAGTGATCACTATTTCAAGTACAAGAACATGAAGAATGTGCGGACATGAAGACGACGAGATACTCTATTTTCTTATTTAATTATATTAATACTATACATCAATCCATTTCTTAAATAATATTAACTGCATAAAATAAGAAATCACTATAAATTATTCAAAGCATTGTTTCTAATGATTATATAATTGGAATCATAATCTTGATTAACTGCATCATTGCAGTTATAGTATTATTATAAATAGAGTGTAGAGTTTTGAATATTGACAATACTCTAAGTAAAACTCTACAAAAAATAATACTGTTGGAGAGGAGAAGCATGAATGGGGATGGATCTATAGCACAAAAATCAGGAAAACTATGATTGAGGTGCAGTGATTAAAGAATGAAAATAAGGTATACCAGTGTTTAGGCCATTTCTATCTAGACCTTTTCACGAGAAACAGTAAATTAACATAACAAGGATTCAGCAACAATCATTAAAGGATATGCACAGTTAATCATGTAGAATAATTGATCAATTTTGATAGCAACAATTGAATACAATTTTAGCAAAGACGTCGGCAACCCTAGAAATCGACTGGTGGAGTGTGGTGGGGTCAAAATTTGTCATGCAATCATATTAAGGGGAAGGATTCACCGAGAAAAAAATGTACCTATAAAGCAAGGAGAGCGCCAGAGGACGAGGGCGGTCGTCGGAATCAATGTAAGGGTTGCGGCGGAGTTACGCTGGATTCAAGAGGAGAGATTCTTTTCTTTCTAACTAGTTCGAAGTTCCCTTCAAGCTCAACCAGTTTAATTTTCAAGTCCGCTTGCAAGAGCGTGTTTTTATCCGGAAACTATAAGAAGCGAAATTTTTTAATGTTATGGAAATCTGAGAAAAGCGTTTATTTAGGCCTACATTTTTTTCCTTTTATTGGAATAACAAATTAATGGCACATGTAGATATGTTGAGCCTCTTTATCTATCACTAGGAGAGTTGCACCTCACTTCCTGAGGTGTCAGCCCATGTCCAGTGATTTTTCTATGCATTTATGATTGCATTATTATGTCTCAGCACTAATGTTACTCACATTCATCACAATGCATATTCATTTTTCTGTGGTGTTTTTATGCACTTATTATTGCATTATTATTATGTCTTTGCGACTAATGTAATGTTAGACACTCATATTCACAGCAATGCTTATTTATA
Organism: Pogostemon cablin; assembly: GCA_023678885.1. NCBI lineage: Eukaryota > Viridiplantae > Streptophyta > Magnoliopsida > Lamiales > Lamiaceae > Pogostemon > Pogostemon cablin. The sequence continues at coordinate 23,590,657 of CM042995.1, forward strand.
TTGTTACAAAATAGGCACGTATAACTGTGCCACAAAATGTAATTGTACAGTGGTAGTGTTTAACGCTGCAATTAAAATAGCTTTCATAAGTAATGAGAGGTTAAGCTAAAAGCCTCTAAGATGATACAAAGTGACTGCTAACGTGAAGGACCATCAACATTACAACTTACTAAAGAATCTGTTAATACAAATAGGAGAGCCAGCATACATTGATGTGGTAAATTTTGTGCAGAAGGTACCTGCGAGTAAGTCGACAAGAGATCCAAAACTTCCTGTACAAAAATCATTAAGTGAGCGTATGCAAAATATCAAGCAACTGATTCAGCAGTAACACTAATTAAGCAAAGGATTAGTTAGACATGAGACATATATTTGGATGGCAAAACATTCACATCTTCTACGTTACAGCTGCTATTTGTTTTCAGTGTTAAAAATGGCTGTTGATGACAAGTATGTATGAGCCTGTTGTTTTTCCTAAACTTGGGTTGATGCATATATTTTAAATTGAGGCTTATTGTTAATTAACTTAATCACAAAGGCCTTTAAAACTTTGTGACTCAACTTATTCCAGAGTGCACAATGAAAAATAAAGTGGTAGGACAGAACAGTAGATCGAACCAGGTAATTGAGGATAAAATATTTAACATCACTGAATAATCCCATAAGAGTGGCTGAAAATCCGAAATTAACAAAATCATAACTTATTCATACTATAGCCTAACGTAAATCAAGAACCCGAACGATGGCAAACTAACACCTAAATAGATAAGCGGGGGCTAGGCTACTAATTCTTTTTCCCTCACATGTCAATACATACAAGGTCTCAATCTTTTAGTCGTCGTATTTTCACATCAATTATATTCTCCAGATAATATGTGTTGAGCTAAGCTTCATACATATACTCTAAGCATATCAAAGTTTCCAGCTCTTATTCACTCCAACTATAGAACTTGCACTTGACATTAAAACAAAATATTTAACTACAGTTTCAACAAATGTACCAACTTTAAAAGAATTTGAGTTTTAACACTTTTTAACAATAAAGGATTAGCCCATGTTTTACTTTCAGTCTTTCACCCATGCCATGCAAACCTTAAAATAATATAATAGAAGATAATCACACAAGAAACAAAACAACAGTATCTACAACTATAGTAACCTAAAAATAAAGGAAATTTAACACTTTTTCAGTACAAAAAGGTATAGCCCCCATTTTATTTCACCCATATAATGCTAATCTTGAAAAGAGCATAAGAATCATAAACAAAACTAAATGTGAATACCTCTGTTGAATCTGCTATGCTAGCGGCGGAGGGAGTTCGAGACCGTGCCTTAGCTGGAATTTGGGACAAAGGAACCCAACCTGAGAAGATAACAGAATTATACTTTTAAGAATAAATGGTAGTTACCTCTGCAAAGGAGTCACAACGGAACAATGACTTGAGACATTGTGGATGATGCAATTGAGCTTTGAAGTGACATATATATAAGGAATAATATTTATCTTGTTCTGGGATGAAAAAAAGAGGAAAAACATTACTTTTTCAAGCACATGGAAGGTGGGACTAAAAACCCATAGGAAACTGGCAACAATCTTTTCCCTCGTTATGATATTGCAGAGATGTTCACGCACGCCTGTTTAAGTTGGAAAATAAGATTGACATAACATAGATACTTATAAGAAAAACAGTGACAAGTGCAATGTATTAAAATGTCATGAATTCAATGTTGTATTGTGATTGAAAAGATACATATTGTGTTAACTGTTAAGAAACATCAGTTAAGTAAATCATGAGTAATTTAATCATATAACATTCTTTTTCTAGTAGACTTAAACATTCGTAGCCAAAAAGGCGAAAAATTATTTATTCATCTGCATAGTCTAAAGCTCACCCTTTTACATGTAGAAGAGCTTCACGTCCTGCACTAATAGGAAAAGTTAAAAAAATAATGTAAACAACTGCAGACTTCAATTGCATGCGAAAAGCTTAACTATTTTGCTAATAAGTCTAACATTATCCGTGGTGTTGGCTCCTCCCTCCAGTTAATCATGGGCAACGTAACAGAGCAACTCTAGAAGAAAGCAAAATATTAAGTTCTGACATGAAGAAGCTATGTAGTACCCACATAAAGAAGTCATTATGTTGAAGGTGCATTGCCACCTTAACAAGAATGTAAACTTATGGCTGAAATTAGTACAGGTAGCGAATAAAGCATACCAATTCTATACTATTATAAGAATAAAGCATATGAATCCTATACTATTATAAAAAATGCAAATAATTTTAAGTCACTTATATATGCTCTTTAATCAGAGTAGATCAGACATGAGCACATATAAGTAGATCACTTACACCTTCCAAAAGCAATTCACGGCCATAAAACAAACAAACAGAGAACCAAAAGAAAAAAGAAAAAAAAGGCCATAGTTTTTCTGTGTGTTGAAACTGTCCAAAAAAAAACTTAGCAACAGAAGGAACAATAAGAACTGAGAACCCCAACCAAATTGAGTCAATCACAAAAGTCTGCCGATAACGCAATCTAATCCCAATTTATGTTGCGAAAAAACAAGCCCATATACAGTTAATGCTCAGTGAAGTAAAAAAGGGTAATTGCTCGATGTCCCTCATGCAGCACTCTTCTCATGTCACTCCCTAGGTTTACCCTTATTTAATATTTCTTATCAGGAGTACATAGTAACAAAATAAAGTGATTGGCAACAACAAAGGTCAGAGGACCGTACAAATTCCACTTTTTCAGTAGAAGATGCGAGTAAACTGCAAGAATGCTAACAATCAGGCAAGGTGGAGGGAAAAAAGGTAGAGTTTCTCTTTAACCTGAGAAAGTAAACGTAGATATTACAAAATTGTCACCCGTATGAAGGTGCTAACCGCAGAACGTAAAACTTATGGGAATGCTCAGTCGAATCAAAACCTTGCTGTACAATATAAAGAGGAGGAATAATTAGGGTTTGAGCAAGAGCAAGAGCAAAATGTAGAAAAGAGAACTCACCTGTAGTTGTGCAAAGCAAAAGGATTTGGTGCGGCAGGCTTGAGCGCAACGAAATTAAAGAAAGAGAAAAATATAAGGCAAAAGCTCATGTGCGCCCGGACACGGAAAGATGCTCCGTGTCCCATGTGAACACAACCCTCCCCTCCAATCCTATTTAAACATATGTATTGCTAGGAGTTTAAATTGTAAAGGGACATGAAAATTGTAAAGGTGCACGGAATGTGCTCCGTGCGCCCGGGTGCACAGGAGCCTCACTCAAAATATAATTAGTATCTATACAGGTGGAGGTAGACAGAAATGAAGGTGGAGAGAGAGACGAGCCACGCAAGAGATACATCAGAAGTGAAGCGTAGCGAACCGACACGTGTACGCCTTGGTAACCAGTACAGAAACTGTCCCATTAGTGGGCTAAATCTCTTTATATATAGTAAAGTAATTTAATTTTTAACCATCCAGCAAATAAGAAATTTTGCATTTATCATCTAAATCTTTATTTACTACTATTCGCTAATTATTTGGTGCACTCGGTGCACCCATCTTCAGAAATGTATATAATTATGAATAAAATTGTATGTACTTTGTTAGGGAATTTTTTGTTAATTTTTTTAATAAAAAATTGAAGGGAAGTTAATAAAATTAGTCATTTTTAACAAGCCAACTAACAATGCCAGCAGACAAATAAGTTTTGTAACATTTATAGTCAAATTATGATGAACTGACGAAACTACCCTCAATTTAAGATTCCTTCACATGCTTCCCCAAGCTTCAACCAGTGATTGTGTATTAATTCTCACGCCCCACAGCAGCCTCAACTCACTCAAGTTTTTTAGCTGCTCTCGTCGGCAGCTTTGGTGGTGGGAATTTGTCGATCATCCTACCTAGATCGGAGAACCATCCAGCGACGCCACGTCGATACATTGTTGCAGCGACGGGCATTGGCATCCGGTTGCTAAGTCCGCCGCATGGCAGTAGCTCTATTTCACGGGGCCGGTTTCATCGAGTAAGAATATTGTTCATCGGGGTTGTATTGAAGAAGTCAGATTGAATCGAGTTTGTTGGTGTTGGTCAATTGGGGAAAAGTACAATTGAATCTTAGGAGATATATTAAGTTTTAAAGTTAGCAAAAACATTATATGATAGTGATGCGGGAGATGGGTCATGAAGAAAGATAATCAATTCATTGATTTGCATTAATATCCCAGTGTCCTGGATGTTAATTCAAGTGTTACACATCATTTGGTAAAGAATGAAACCGTTAGTGATGTGGGTTATGAACAAAGCTAAGTAATTTCATAGATCTGATGTAGATTCATAATGTATTTGATGTTAATTCCAGTGTGAAACCATGAATCTGCTAAATATTTGAAGTATTACGGTTGTTCATTAAAACATGGACTAAAACTGATATGGTACTTTTTGTTAAGGTATTTGGTGTTCATTAGATTTGAGTCAAATATGGTACAAACCATTTATGATGTTTGATTGTTAACTTTGTATTGTATTGTATATTGATTATGCAAGAAACAATTGTTTATCTAATTGTATTATAAGTGGATTGATGTCATTGTAATGCTTTGGTTTGTGGGGTGCAAGACTTGATCGGTTGGATGAAGACACCATAACCAATCAGTCTGTCGATATCTGTCAAGGGGGGTAATGTATAATGGGGCCTCATTCGGTTAAAAAAACAAGTAGGATGGTAATTGTTACAATAGATATACGAAATTGACACCAATAATTTTAACTTGGAAAACCCCTCAAGTTGAGGGTAAAACCATGGGCTCGATCCAGAAAATAATCCATTAATCAATAAAGAGTACACAAATTTATCTATCTATACAAATAAAGGAATACCACAGAATGACCAAAATATCATCAAGAGAATCAGTTTATAGAATAACAATGAGAGAAGAGATAATAAAATTGTACAAAGAGAATACGAATCACCCGATTCTTGTTGCACCCCTTGAATATGTTTAACAGAAACTCACTCCGATCAATATGTCGAGGATGTCGCTACGAACTCCCCCTCAAAATTTGGAGTAAAACAATGAAGAAACGGAACCCCAAATTCGATAACTTCTAAAACAATGAAGAAACGAAACCCCAAAGTCGATAACTTCTCACACGCTCTAGTGATATGTTCTCAATCCCTCTTACTACTGCCCTTTCACGTTGAAACATCTATCGGATGAATTAATCCATCACCCATGTGTCAATTGTGGGTCATTAAAAGAAATCAAACTTCATGGGCCATGTATCACTAATAATAGTATTAGTCTTTCTTGGGGTTCTTTTTTATTATTATTTTGGGCCAACTATTAATGGGGAAAGCCCAACAATCTCTCCCTCCCTAAATAGTTGGCTGCAACAACACACCTATCTCGAGCTCATGCCAGCCAACCCGACACACAATTCATGCTTCTTGAGGGTAATAACTTTAGTCATCATATTCGCGGGATTCCTGTCAGTGTGAATTTTCTCCAGCTTCATAAGCTGCTTCTCTAACACCATTCTGAGCCAATGGTACCTCACATCAATATGCTTCATCCGAGTATGATACATGTAATTCTTGCTTAAATTTATAAAACTCTAACTATCACAGAATATTATGTATTCTTCTTGCTTCAATCACAAATCCTGAAAAAGTCTCTTCATCCACATATTTTCTTTTCCAGCTTTATTTGCTGCAATATACTCTGCCTCCATAGTAGATAAGGCAACACACTTCAGCAGCTCCCCCTAAAAATGTAAACAAGTAGCTTGAAGTTGATTTTCTCCCATCGAGATCACCTGTCATATCAGCATCTACGAATCCTTCAAGTCGTGACTTAAAACCTCCAAAACTCAAACATAATCTTGAAGTCCTTTTCAAATATCTGAAAATCCACTTCGCATCATCCCAATGTTCTTTTCCTAGATTGGAAAGAAATCTGTCACAAACTAACAACTTGAGCAATATCTGGCCTCGTGCATACCATGGCATCCATCAAAGAAACAATTGTAGAGGAGTAACGTATAGTTTCCATCTCATCCCTCTGATCTTTGGTTTTGGGATATGATCTCTTACTCAATTTAATGTGATTAGCAAGTGGTGTGCACATGGGTTCAACATGCTTCATATTAAATCTCTCAAGCACCTTCTCAATATACTTCTCCTATGACAATTACAATTTTCTTGTCTTTGTGTCACGAAAAATCTCCATTCCCAATATATGCATCGCTGAACCTAAATCCTTCATGTTAAACGATTTAGGCAGCTCTTTCTTCAACCTACTAATCATCACAATATTCTTTCCCACAATCAACATAAAGCAGCAAAATAATAAAATTACCATCCATGAAGTGTTTGATATAAACATAATGATTTGCCTTTTTTCTTTTATAACTCTAGCTAGCCATAAAAGAATCAAAATTCTTATACCACTGTATTTTAGCTTGCTTCAAGCCATACAAACTTTTCCTTAACTTTCAAACCAAGTGTTCCTTCCCTTTAACCTCATATCCTTCAGGCTGGTTCATATAAATCTGCTCATTCTATTCTCCATGTAAGAATGTCGTTTGAACATCAAGTTGTTCAATCTCAAGGTCCAAGCTAGCTGTCAATCCCAAGAAAATACTGATGGAAGTCATCTTCACCATCGGTGAAAATATCTTATCAAAGTCTACTCCATTCTTCTATGTAAATCCCTTGACAACCAATCTTACCTTGTGTCTCACTATCTTGTCTCCATCTTTCTTTAACTTGAATACCTATTTGTTCTTAAGAACTCTCTTGCCTTTTGGAAGCTCGACTAAATCATAAGTTTCATTCTTATGCAAAGAACTCAACTCTTCTTGCATAGCCTCAAACCACTGATTCTTGTCTTTCATAGACTGCACCTCTTAGAAAGTCTCCGGTTCCCTATCATCAGTGATCAATGCCCACTATGAACTCGGAGATAATGTATTTAGTCTCCGGCTTCTCACAAGTCTTCTAGTCTGTTCTCTTGAAATTTCTAGCAGTACATGTTGCATCTCTTGTTCCACGTGGCATGTATCTGGCTCAACTGGATCATGATTAAATGCAATATGCTCACCATCTACAGCTTCATTTTCATTTTCACCTTCTTCTCCACCATATCTAGGATCAATGGTAGGAATCTTATTTGGTGATAGATCAACTACACATGTAGGCATCTGTGTAGTGCTCCTTCCCCTTCTTCAAATCTTCAATTGTCTCATTCTCATGGAAGATGAAATCTCTGCTCCTGACAAGTGTCCTCCTCTCTGGATCCCATAATCTGTATCCGAACTCCTCAACTCCATAACTAACAAATATAAAAGGTGTATATTTGCTATCGAGATTGCTTCTTTGCTCCTTCGGTACATGCATAATGACTTGCATCCGAACATTTTCAAATGGGAATAAGAGATATTCTTCCCACTCCACACCCTCTCTAGAATATCACTATCCAAAGGAAATCATAGGGATCTGTTAATCAAATAGCAAGCATTCAACATGGTTTCACCACAAAATGTCTTTGGTAGTTTGGCCAAAATCAACATACACCTAACTTTCTCCATAATGGTTTTGTTCATCCTTTCTGCTACATGATTATGTTGAGGAGTACCGGTTCTGTTTCTCATGTCTCCACCATGTTTATCACAATAATCTTTGAACTCTCTGGAAATGTACTCTTAACCATTATCAATTCTTAGACACTTTAATAACTTTCCTGTCTTTTTTTCAACGATGGTGTGGAATCTCTGAAAAGTCTGAAATACTTCACTCTTGTTCTTCAAGAAATACACCCTAGTTTTGCGTGAAGCATCATTAATAAAAGTGAGAAAATATTTATTTTCACATAAGGACTCCACCTCGAGAGGACCACAAACATCATAATGTATTAGCTCCAAAACATCATTCTTTCGTTTAAAATTTGAACCGAAATGAAATTCTAGTTTGTTTATCAAATACATAAAAATCACAAAGATTAAGTGGCTTACCTTGTGTAGTGGGGATCAGAGACTTCTTGGCTAGGATTTGCTCCTTTCTCACTCATATGCTCAAGTCTATTGTGCCACAAATTCTTGGAAGAATCATCAACAACTGCTAATAACTGGTCCCGAGCAATCTTATGCTTTGTCCTGTAAAGTGTACAATAAGCTTCCCTTTTGCCAATGATGAGTGTTCTATGCGCACTTCAATTAAATCCCCAAGTGTGAAGAATAACAATTGTAGCGGCAAGCAACCAAGTTAAATTATCGATCACAAAAGGACAGTCAATTGTTTATTTACTATAAATTGCTAACTAATCAGAATTACGTAACCAATATCCAGTGTCATAATTTAATTAACTAAAGACTTAAAAATTAAATAACTTAATAAATAAAACAAAGAAGAAAGATTTAAGAGTAAATCAAGAGATTAATAACATTTCTAAGGTATTAGACATAGACCAATTAATTTGGACTCCTAGACTTCCAATTGATTATTCATGCAGTCTCTATGAAAATACACCATATAGCCATGTTAACCCACAAGATATGACCCGATTTTAAGCTAACAGTATATACTGATTAATTTCCTAAGCTGCGTGAATATTACCAAGCCCCCTTCCTAATAGAGATGTTGATATGATCCTGGACCGTAGGTCCGGCCCATTTAACCTGAAAAAATGTAGGTTTAGGTTTGTATAAGTAGTGACCCGTTTAAACCAGGTCCTTTTTGGCCCAGACTGATTAGCCCGAGGCCCTATAGGGCTAGCCCGTAGGTTAATAGGGCTGGCCCGGTTAGTCCGATTAAATTTTTATAATAAAAAATTAATTATTAATATACTTAAATTATTAAAATTAATGATATTTTTTTATGTTAACAAATAATTTCTATTGATAGTTATATTTAATAGTAATTTAATACCCTGTAACTTACTAAATTTTTGTTGGTTTGTCATTTTAAAATAAAATAATTTAAGAAATAAGGTATGTGAGATATTTTAAAAAGTAATATTAAAAATAAACTATCTTAATTCACAAAGAATATTAACGTATTTGGAATCCTAAAATTCTTTTTAATTTTTTACATATAAACTTATAAATTTATTATTTATTATTACTGTTAGAACAACATTTGATGTATTTTTAATGTTTAATTATGTTTCAAATTAAATTAATTTTTTTTTATTCACCGACCTGTTAGTGGCCCGTTTAGCCCGAGGCCCGCCAGGGCTAGGGTTAGGTTCGCATAAATGACGGCCCGTTTAAGATGGACCACTTAACCCGTGGCCCGTTTAGCCCGTAGCCCTATAGGTCTGGCCCTGTAGGTTCAGGTTCAGCGTGTTTACCATCCCTACTTCCTAGATACTAATCAACGCAAACAATAATACCTCCGGATGGTAAGTTTGACTAACAAGATATTCTTTGAAAGTACTACAAGGTTCTATTCACTTCCTACTTAATTGTCTAATTGCATTGTTCCACTAAACAGTTCAAGTATTTAATTTACCAGTTCTTGAAATTAATGTGTTCACGGACAAACTATCTTAATTCCTAATAGAAAGACAATACAATTCATGAACGCATACAAGCTAACATCGTAAATCAAGCAACACATGCAATGACATTAATTTATTATGAAGACGTTACGAAGCACAAAAGAAAAGTCTGAATAAACCACGTAAAATCAAAATATTAACTGCATAAAATCACAAAATTTGGTCTAGGTCCAAATCAATTGAATCAAACCTTCAAACCCTAGAAGTGTAATGGGAATTAGCCCATGAGGTTACAATCAACACTTATGGCTACAGAATTCATAACAATAATCAAAACAAAGGAAGAAGAAAGATAAGAACGTCGAAACCCTAGCCTTAGCGTAGATATGTGTTCCTTCTCCATCTCTCCGATTGTTCAATCTCCCTCAACTTGTACTTGAATCTCCTTCGGAAGGGATGGAAGATGGGATGGATGGAGATCTGATGTGTGTGTGTGGATGGGGCCTGAATTCTGATGAATAATCGATCTTCCATTTTCTTTTGTGTTAGGATCTCTTTTTATACATTGGACTTCGAATCTAACTAGCTGGGCCATTTTTTACACGTTTTCACACAATGTAGGGTGTAAATCCTAATTTCTGGCCGAAAAATACGCAACATGACTTATCCCTATGCAGCACAACTTACCAACATGACCTGAGTTGCAAGTCGTGTAACACGAGTCAATGCAGCTTGAGTTGAGTAGCTAACTCAAGCTACCACCTATCAAGTCGAGCTGCGATACTCTGCAGCCTGACCCTCATCTGTCCCCAACTCAATTTGAGTGAACAACTCGAGTAGTCGTCTGTCATGTTGTGTTGGCCATGACCTGAAACTCGTCTAGATACTCGCCTAGCTCGACTCGAGTTAGTAACTCGATCGAGCTATTAAGTCGTGCTAGCCTTGATCTGAATACTAAACCATCTACCGGACCTAACTCGACTTGAGTTGGCAACTTGAGTCGTGGCCTGTTTAGTTATGTTGCATGATTCTGCATCCTGTTCCACATACTTTGCCCAACTCGACTCGAGTTGAGTCATCTTCAGCCCGTTTTCAATTCTGCTCCATTTTGACCTGTTCTACCCTTCAAAACTCAACAAAACATCTTAGTAGCATTTTAATTACGCAAGATATGAAAACCACACAATCTTAAATAAAATCATGGCTATATTCTAATAAAAACGATGTAATGTGAGACATATAATGTGTGAAATTCCACTCTCAACAAGCCCCCAAACTTACCTGTTGCTCGTCCTGAGGCAACAACATAGAAATCCAATAGGGTAATTGAGATGAAATTTCACGGCCTAAAACAAATCAGACTAAACAACAATTCAAAAATCATACTTCCAATACTAAGAAAATTAATTTAAGCCTCATTTAATTTGTTGGGCTCAAATTAATTATCAATTATTTATTAATCTATTTTAGGAATGAATTTATGTAAATTCTAAAATAAATTAAAATTGATACTTAATCAAGAAAATTCACGTATCCCAATTTGATTGGACCGTGAATTTTAATTGCTTATAAATGCCCCTTGCGATTTGTTCACGGACGTCGTGTCTTGTTGTGAAGGAATCGCAAAAGTTCCATCTTTTTCTCAACATTTGTAATTTGGGTTTTTAAGTGTGGCTTAAATTATGTGTAATACCAATTACACTATTGAGAAACTACTTTATCAAACAAGTAATTTTTTCTTGACCCACCTCTTTATTGGCTCAACTTATTCTCTCAAACCCAAATCAATTTCTTCCCTGCTCAACTTCAAGATTACGGGAGAAAAGAAAATATGGAACAAATTTGTTTCTTATTCACCAAATAATTTTCAAATCTTGTTCAAAAATCAATCAATTTTATTTTTAGTAAAAAATCTCTTAAAATTTTGCAGAGATTTTATTCCTACAAAAAATTTTCATGCAAAACCCGATTCATTACTATATAATTAGTGGGTCATGCCCTCAATTTCTTCATCATCATATCGTAAAATACTTCAACTCTTGATAATGTAACGTACATCTTCTCTCTTTCCCCTACAGCAGTGCATCTAATGCATTGTGGCTCAAGCTACATCAACAACTCCCACCGCCAACACAGCTCAAGCTACATCAACAACTCCCACCGGGGATCTAGTTAGGTATATAGGGGTACAGATGTACCCCCAAATTAAAAAATAATTATTATAGATATAGTATATAGTCATCTAAATTAGAAATAGCTTGGTGGTTAAAGGTGCTCTTTCCACTCCACAGGTTAGGAGTTCGAATCCCGAACTATTTCAACTAATTTTTTTATCCTTTTTTACTTTACATTTATATTATTTTTTATCCTTTTTTACTTTATATTTATATTATTTTATAATTTAGTTTATGTTTTAATCATTTTCTTTATTTTTATTTGTATTATTTCTCTACATTTTTTTATTATCTTATTTGATCCTTTTATTTTTATTTATTTATTTTTATTATTTAATCCTTTTCTTTATTTATATTTGTATTATATCTCTACATTTTTATTTTAATTATCTTATTATATATCAAACATATTTTTTTTAATGTTATACTACATCTTTTCTTTTCTTTTTATTTATTTATTTTATTTAAATCTTTGTGTTCATTTTAAATCATTTAAATTTTCCTCAATTGTTTGTACCCAAATTATTAATGGTAAATTTATACTCCCTCCGTCCCGTCCAAGGAGGGTCTTTTGTTTTTTAGCACGTAGATTAAAGAGTATTATTATTTAATATGTAGTAGATAGTTGTATTAGTGGAAAAATGAAAGGGGACCCTTTAGATGTGGTTCGGATCTCCTGTTACATTTTGGTGTTACATCTCCTGTTATAAACCGTTGGATGATTGACACGTATGATAAACTAATTTATACCCTAACAATCAACCCTAAGGGGAAAGGTTGATATTTTCCTCTCCGCATACGTGTCAATCATCTAACTCGTATAACAGGAGATGTAACACCAAAATGTAACATGACATCCAAGATCCTTTAGATGGGACACCCAAAATGGAAAAAAAGACCCTATTTGAATGGAACGGAGCGAGTAATATTTTTATAGTTACAGGTCGTACCCCCAATTTCTAAATCCTGGATCCGCCCCTGCGCCAACACCATACAATTCACGTAACACCATACAATTCACGTAAAGTAATTGGCTTAACTGCTGTTAGGCATAATTTGCGCACTCCAATTAAATCCCCAAGTGTAGGGATGTCAACTGCAGCGGCAAGTACCCCAGTAAAAATATCGTTCCCACTGAGACAGTCTATTATTTATTTTACTATTAATTACTATTCAACTAGAATAATTGTAACAAATTTCCAATTATTTAAAGACGATTAATTTCTAAAATGCTGAAATAATAAATCACAAATTAAATTAAAGCAAAGATTATTTCAAGGATGATCAAGATAAAAATAACAGCTCTAAGGTATCAGGTTTAATGCAATTGATTCGGTTCCCTAAACGTCCTACTGCTCGTTCATACTGTTTTAATGGATTCACATTCTGATATAATGCGTGAATAGTTTTGAATCTCCTTCTTAGTTACTAATAAGGCGAATTTAAGAAACCTCCGGATGGCCAATTCGACTAACATATATTCTCTGGAATTCCTATTCAACCTTATTAACTTCCTACTCGATTCCCTAATTGCATTGTTCCACTAAGATAATCAAGTACCATATTTACTAGCTCTTGGGATTAACGTGTTCACGGACAAACTACTCTAATCCCTAGCAATCAAACAGTATCAAGTACACATGCACACAAGCTAACATAGAATATCAAGCATCACGGGCAATATCAGTAATATGCGATGAAGACATTACAAGTGCATAACACAATTTGGATAAAACAAATAAATAAGGATTATCACAGTATGAATCGACCAGTTTAGTCTAGGTTCCCTAATCAACTACATCTGACCATCAAACCTTAGAACTGTAAGAGTATTTAGCCCATGAGGTTACACACAACCCTCATGGCTAACAAATTCATAATCGAAATCATAAAAGTAAAGAATAAGAAAAAGTACAAAACCCTAGTTTGTGGATTGCACTTCTCCTCCGTCTCTCCAATTAGATTGACTCCCGAACAACCCTTGAGATCTCCTCTGGACCGATGGAACGGATGGATGGGTGAATTCTGATGTGAATTGATGTGGTGGATGATCCGTGAATTGGAATTCACGTTGTGTTATTTCTTGGTGAATGATTCTCCCTTCTCAAAGTGTTTGCTCCCACCTTTATACCTTGGGCACCGAAACTAGCTTTGCTGGGCTTTTTCTCATGTTTGTCACGCACAGGGGATTAAAAATCTCAATTTTCGGCCTAAACTGATGCAACACGAGTTTGAGTGACCAACTCGAGTTGCCAGCACGACTCAAGTTGCCTTATGATGCAACCCGAGTAACCTAGCTCGAGTCGTGCTACCAAGTCGTGCATCCGCCTGTTAAGTCGAGCTGCCATGCTCTGAAACTGATTTTCCTCCGTACATCAACACGAGTCGAGCTGGCAAGTCGAGTCATCGCCTGTCAACTCGTGTTGGCTCTCTGGACAAAATTCGGAACTGCTCTGCCTCACACGACATGCAACTCGGCTTATCCCATACGCAGCTCGACTCGAGCTGAAAGTCGAGCTGCCCAAGATAAGTCGAGTTGGCTCACTGACCAATTCTGACCCTCTACGACATCCAACACGACTCGAGTTGCCAAGTCGTGCTGACTAATGCAACTCGAGTAAGGCCATTTCGTGCCCATTTCTCGCCCGTCTTCGGTTCCGCTTCATTCTTACCCTATTTTATCCTTCAAAACTCAACTAAACGCATTAGTAGCACCATAATCATGCAAAACATGTAAACTATGCAATTCGACATGAATCTATGGCATTCTCCTAGCTAAAACAAGGCATTATAATACCAAAAAGACGTAAATTTCCACTCTCATCAACTGCTTTACAGTATGCTGTTTATATTTTTTATTGAGTTGATATTAGGTGCACCATTTTTTATTGAGTTGATACTAGGTGCACCGGGTGCACCCATATATATAACTTTTTATTCTACGTGTTTTTTAATAATTGTATATTTTTTTCACACTAAATTTTTCATTAAAAAAATTAGTATGTGTATAACTTTTTATTCTATAGTGGATGCATGTTTTTTAATAATTGTATATTTTTTTACACTCAATTTTTCATTAAAAAAACTAATAATTATTGTATACATTTTTTTTCATAATGGTGTATGTTTTTGTTTTATATTTGTATACGTTTTTTGGAGTGGATGCACCTTAATTAGTCTTTTTTATTTTTATTATTATTATTTTTTTAAAATCATACAGAAAAATCACAACCCAACACCACAAGAGGTATATTTGAATCTTCATACATGGACTATACTGCCCCTCTATTGTATCTCCTCATTGTCATTGTGCCTAACATGGACGGTGATGTTTCAAGTGGGCTCAATTACCATGACACATGTATTGGGCTCAAAGAGTGAACATTTATATGGCCCAAATATTTCATGACAAAGCCTTGTATTTTATTCCTCAAACCTGTTTTAGGCTTCCACTAAAAATGGCTGACGTAAGCCTTTTATTAATTAACCCAAGAATTATATCCAGCAACTCTACTTTGTCTAATGTCTCTCCACGATTTTTTTTTATTTTTTTTTGAAGCTAGTCATGGGAGAGAGGAGATTTGATTTGGAGGATCCATTCACATGTTTCCCAAGGGGAATGGATTAATTCCTTATCAAGCTTTTACTTTCCTTTTGAATTAAACCATTGATCTTCACCTTTGGGCTGGTCTTAATTCCCCTTTAGCAATCACATCTTGGGGCTTTAATACTTGAAGTCCAAGATTAATTCATGCTTTAAATAAACTAAAGCATGTATTAAATTTAAGAGTTCGAATGTAGTGCACCTGTTTGGACGATTTCAGCTGTTAGATTAAATTATAATTGAATCTCTACCATTCATTCATTTAAATAATTAAAAATTAAAATATGATAACTACCCACTGACCCATTAATTTAGCCTATAAATTCTAAGGTGCACTAGGTGGACCCTAGAATAACCCTAAATTTAATTTCCTTCTAACATTTTGGACTTCATTACGGTTTAATTTATAATAATTTTGAACTTAATAATTAATTGATCCCATAAATTTATTTTGTGTCTTTTAATTAAATATAAATAAATTCATAAATTTAAATTAATTGAACCATCCCTTTTGCAAATCACCTTCATCACTTTCACTACCTTCGTTACTTCACCCTTGCAACAATCTTGAGGCTATGTCTAACACTCCAAAAAAAAAAAAAATCGTTTTTTTAATTTCTTCACCCAAATTTACGGTCAACCACCATCTTCTCCGGTCAAAAATTACTCGTATCAATTTGAGTAGCACTCCAGCGAAAGCTATAGCTTGGTATCATCCAAAGCAAAGAGAGTTCATGATTGAACTCCGATTCTTCGAGGTTTAAAAAAGGCAATGACTGCTTCTAAATGACCGTTTGCAGTAGCCTTTTGGAGTTTATACTTGCTTTGGTAATAAGTTTTCTTGAAGTAATTCACTCTTCTCAACAATTAATAAAGTGCCCATTTTTGTTGATAAAGCACTCTTGAAAAGTAATGCCGAATGCGTGAAAAAGTTCAAATATGGTCCTCAATCAAATGAAACTTAGACAATTCCATTAATGTTTACTTAGAAACAATTACTCATGAGTACCTTTTCTCCCCTTGTCACACTGAGGCTCCGTCTACTTTGACGTGGAGGGATATACAAACCTGAGGATAATTTGACCTTGGTTGAGGGCTAACACTTCATTTCCTTTAACCCCTCTTTTACTAATTTACCTTGAATGGTGAACGAGTGAAGAAGAAATAGCCAAACCTAACCCCACCCCCCAAATTCAAATTCGAAAAGAAAAGTCCAAGTCCATAGGAATAGAATATGGATATATTGGGTTTGGGCCGGTCCATGAAAGATAGAGAGATTATTATGTGTAAACGGATAGTAATATGGATATATTGGGGTTGGGCCGGTCCATGACAAATAGAGAGATTGTCTAAACGGTGATAAATATATAGACTAAAATATTCTAATTTGTTAATACATTATATAAATCATAGGTTATTATGTGTGCACTGTGCACCTAGGGTTTATATGATTAATTTTAGGGTATAGTTATTTTTTTTTTAAATTTCAATCAAAGGTGATTATTGATAAGTTATTTTATCCAATGGTTAATATGTCGGTATGTTTGCTGGGAAATGCTAATAATATCTAGGGTGTGTTATTTAAGTCATCTAAACTATGAAATTTCTTCTCATAGTTTGCTTGTTTTTGTTTCTACTTTTGATTATGTGCTGAAAAAACTTTTGTATGGACAACATTATTTATATTGATTAGGGTGCACCCATGTTTGACTCATCTTTGGCTATTAATCATAGCTTTGATTTTATTGAATATATCCATAAATAATTTAGACGACTAAAATATCCCAGAGAATAATTCGACCTTGGCTGAGGGCTAACACTTCATTTCCTTTAACTCCCCTTTTACTAATGGCAAAAACTCATGTGCGCCCGAGGACACGGAAAGATGCTCCGTGTCCCCATGTGAACACAACTCTCCCCTCTAATCCTATTTAAACCTATGTATTGCTAGGGGTTTAAATTGTAAAGGGGCATGAAAATTGTAAAGGCGCACGGAATGTGTTCCGTGCGCCCGGGTGCACAAGAGCCTCACTCTTTACTAATTTACCCTGAATAGTGAACAAGTGAGAAGAAATAGAGCATCACCACCGAGATGAAGAGTAGATAATTGTAGACATGAAATTCAACTTAGATATGAATCTCCACCGTCAATACAGAACATCCGTCAACCACAACCGCCATGAACATTCAATATGGATCTGACTCTCCCACATCCGATTGAAGATAATCAAATCGCAGTTTCTGTGGTTTCTGATATTGAATTTGTGAATCCCGTAAAACAACGATATGAGATTTTTGGACAAAGATACTGATTTTAGAGGTAATTAACGATTACCAAAAAAAGTTCTAATCTTCTTTTCGAAACCCTAATTAATGATGATTCTCTCAGATGAGACATCATTCTACCACGTTTCTCCCTGAAATGGAAGATGATTCTTAGTACGAAAGAAGGGCATAATGAATTTTTCATTTAGCCCTCGGTCGATGCACCACATATTTATAGTTTAAAATATATTAATGGGTAGTTTTTTTTTTTTTTTTAAATTAATTATATTACTCCCTCCGTCCCGGGTATTTTTACCCGTTTGTACGGGCACCGAGATTAAGACGTTTTATTTTTTTAATATATAATGTAAGAGAAAGTAGGGATAAATTAGTAATTTAAAAAGAAAAAGTGAATAAAGTTATTGGGAATGATGAATAAAGTGTAAAAAAGTAATTAAAGTTGTTGGGATTGTAAAAAGTAGGTAATAAAATATTATGTATTTTTGCCAAAAATGGAATGGGTAAAAATACGTGGGACACCCCAAAATGGAAAGTGGGTAAAAATACGTGGGACGGAGGGAGTATTATATTTGATTTGATGGTATAAATTATATTAAAAATTAATCTAACGGTTAGATTGTCCACTAAGTACACCAAAGTCAACTCGACAGTTAATAAATCCTTTGCTACAGTGGGAATAATACCGGGCCGACAAGGGCCCGGGTGTTTTCCCTCGGGCCCAACATGAAAAGTAAACGTACTTAATACACTTCTTAGCCAGGGTTAAGTTACGTATAACCCTCCTTGACAACCAAAGTAAACTGCGCCTGAATGTGTACAAGGGAGTTACGGTCCCCAAAAATTAATAATACATCTTCCTCAGTTGGTAAACTAGAAGAATGGAAAAAAAGAAAACTATCGAAATAATGGTAGAGGTCGGAATAAATTGGCTTAAAAGGTATGTACAATATAGGTTCAACTGGTTGAAGCCGCAAGAAGAATCCCTAGTTTCGGTTCAAAAACAAAAACCTCCCTAATTCCTTGGGACCCCTAAAATTTTTAAACCGTGAATCACACACTTGATTTCAAAGTTTTTCGATTCGAATTTTCCAACTACATTTATTCACAATTATACAAAGTTCGATGTGCATGACCCCTATATGAATATATTAATTATTTTTGTGTGGGCTCATATACTAAAAAAGAAATATGTCAACTTCTATAAGAGAACAAAAAAAAAAGTATCACAACTTCTTTGGAATGGAGGGATAGTTATTATATAATTTAAAAAGTTAGTTATTCATTAAAATTTAAAGGTGGAGATTAAAAATATTTTAGATCTTACAGGTGCACCCGTATATCTTAGTAAGACTCGGAATCTAATCCAGACCAAAAGGGTTGCCCTTTTTTTTTTAATTAATTAACAACTATTGCAAATTATAATTGAGTTGATCTCTTGTATTCCCAAGTGCACAAGATGTGTGAGGATATAATATTTTGTTGGGTAAATTACAAAAATCCTCCCTAGTGGTTTGTCCAAATTACCAAATGAACCTCATGGTTTGAAAAATTATCAATTACTCCCTTTAATTTTTTTTATTTGAATATTAATAAAAATAACCCTTTTTAAATAAAGATGGATAAAAATGACATCAAAATCCATGTATTTAACATTGTATTTTTAAATTTCACTATTTTACTTTTTTTCATTTTTTTAAATGTAGAAAATTAGGGATAGAAAGATTTTTTAACCTTGAAATGACATTAATACTCATATGTTTAACATTGTATTTTTAAATTTCATTATTTTATTTATTTTTTAATTTACATACCTAGGGATTAGAGGGATTTTTATTTTTATTTTTTTAACTTGGAAAAAAAATATCTCTAATCCCAATATTCTACATTTAAAAAATTTAAAAATAAAAATAGTGAAATTGAAAAATACAATGTTAAATATATGGGTATTAATGTCATTTCTTTCCCTCTTTATTGTTAAAAATGGTATTTTTATAAATATTCAAATCAAATACAAGTCTTAGGGGTAATGGGTATTTTTCAAACCACGGGCTTATTTGGTAGTTTAAATAAATCTTGAGGGGGTTTTGGTAATTTATCTTATTTTGTGCTAAAGGGTATAAAACTTTAATGAATAAGGTATATTTTTTTCATTGGAAAGATCGGGTAAAGTATGAATAGTATAAATATTTGATAAAAAAAATAATTTTTTTTCTTTTTCATAAAAGGTACATGTTCTTATACTAAAGGGTACAACCTAAAATAAAAAGTGTTAATTACGCTAAAAGTCCCAACCTTTTCGCGAATTTATGAATTAGTCCAAACTTTACAATATTTACAAATAAGTTCTAGGCTTTTAATCCCTTTTGTAAATCAAGCCACTGGACAGCTGGACGTGTCAGTGTTTATTACACATCCCCACCCAATTGTTTAAAACGACGCTATTTTGAAGCCATGTGTTAAAACTTAAATCCACGTATTAAAAAAAAAAAAACGGCGGCGAAGGAGATGGTTCCCGTTCAAAAATTGCTACAGTTCTAAATTGTCTTCTTCTCCTTCAATTACCAAACACTACAGTTCCAATCAAAACAAATCCAAAATAGCCAAATAGCTTTAAAATCACATACTCCCTCCGTCCCGGGCTAAGAGTCTCATTTGCTTTTGGGCACGTGGATTAAGGAGTATTATTATTTAATGTGTAGTGGGTAGTTATATTAGTGGGTGTAGGGGCCCCATGTATTAATTGTATTAGTGGGTGTGGGTGGGTCCCATATGTCCAAAAAAGGAAATGGGACTCTTTGGGTGGGACGACCAAAATGGTAAAATGACCCTCTTAACCTGGGACGGAGGGAGTACATGTTAGGAAATTTTAAATTTCCATATAGTCTAATTGTGGGCAATATATTATTATGCAATTATATTAGCTATTCAATTATTTTATGAACTTAATTAAGTGATCCAATTAGGGTGTAAAGTCCATGGACTGTGATAATAATGATATTGGTCAATTGAGTAGATACTCAATACTACATGATTGAGTGATTATGAGTGACCCAGTTGTGTAGTATATAAAGGCTCATAGGTTATGGTCCCCAAGATACTAAGCCGCACATGGTCTTCCATTCTCCCCATCAGGAGGGATTACTACGGTCCCCATAAGGAATAAGGAGGCTTAGTTGAGGAAGACCACAATACCTATCAATCGTGTTCCGCCTAACTCTGGATTAAGGTACGCTTCTGCATTACAGTTTGATCTCAATTTATCATAATTTGGCTAAGGTTTCATGGATTTATTTCCTACAAGTGGTATCAGAGCCAAGTTATTTGTGATTATGTGAGATCTTAAAGAATTGTGTTTAGATCAAAATATTTATATTTGATCATTACTTAATTGAACTACAACGCTGCTCGAAATATTTATATTCCCATTAAATTTTAGAATTTAATTAAAGTATAATTGGGGAGACATTTTTAATGTCGTTCAATTAAACATAAATATTTATCTTAAGTATTTGTTTAATTGGTCTAGTAATTTTTCAATCTGGTCAATCAAAGCATCATGTTGTCATAGCAGTCTCTGTGTGTGGAGTGCGACTTTATTGAAATTACATAGATGAGTGTGGAATTATTTGTGTTCTGTGTTCGGCCCATAGGTAGACACAGTTTGATAGAATAATAATACACATGTGATAATAAGTATGTGATAATTATTTAATTGTTCATGTGAACATTTGTCGGTCCATAGATAGACTTTTATTTGACAGAACTTATTATCAATACTTGATTATTACACCAAGATTACCCCTGCAGTTAATTTTTATCCATAGACGAGGTTAATGTTGCACAAGGTGTCTTGTGATGGATCCCCAATTAATAATATTGTGCAAGTGTATCTTCATGCGGTTATTGATTGACCCAAAGGTAGGTTAATATTTGGCCCGAAATACACAAGCACCTGTGGTGGTGAATACGTAACAATTATTTGTTTAACATGTGAGTAATAAGTCGGCCCAAAGGAAGGCTATTGCTTGACAGTTTTATTGTCAGTATTTGACTACTACGTAGAGAGTGTCACTTACAAGTTGGTATTTTGTCATTGAGCTTGATACTAATGATGTGCTTGATTCCTTGAGATGATTCTAAGTTATTTAAATTTTGAAAGATTATAAAGTTTAATGTGAGCATGATAAATTATTTTGCAATAATTCTCTGTACAATTAAGAAGTCTGCTAATTAAGTTTAACCTATATCAACAACAAAATCATACATGATGATAACTTCAACAATAAAGAAAAAACTAGTAGGCTTCAAGAAAATTTTGTCTCAATAAAGTATAAGGGCAATACAAGAAAACCCATTAAGAAAGCTGCTAAAGACAACTAAAGTACAACTTTTTGTTTACTCCTAAAGGCTTGTGGAATTATTTTATAATACACCACATTAAGAATACTTAGCATGAATGGTGTTATGGTGTAGTTAAAAGACATGATTGTACTCCACAACATATGGTTACTAATTGGAGAAATACTAAAGATTGCAGTTTATGGTGTCAATAAAGTTCCAACCAAAGTAGTTGTGAAAACTCTTTGAGTTTCACATATGGTGATGTCCAACTAAGAATAGATCATTGAGATCTACTAAAGAAATTTGGACTCAAACGGTTATCGACTGCTTTATAAATTATGAATAAGGTTTTGTGATCCAAATTAATTGGTTCATATTTGAGACGGGTAATACGGAATTCTTTGAGGATGCTTATTTTGGGGGAAGAATAATATTAGAGACATTGTCCTTAAGGGGGGAGTCGATTCGACCCCCACTTATGCCTTTTAAAAATATGGAAATTCAGAATATCGATGGGACAATGTCAATAATATTTAATGAATAAAAAATTCAACAACCTCAAGAATTAATGTCACTAAGGAAACCACTAGAGTTGAGAGAAAGACAATTCGGATGATTATGTAGTTTTCTCCTAAATAAGGAGGACACTATGGAATTAATAGTAGAGCATTCAAATAATGTTCATCAAGCCATGCAAGGTCCAAATACTCAGAAGTGGGTTAATGCTATAAGTTAGGAGTTTAAATCAATACAAGATGATCAGGTTTGCATCTTGTTAGGAAATAAACCCTTAAGTTTTTTCATGAAGGAATCACGAGTATCATCATGAGGTAATTGTCTCATTTGGTTTTGAGATTAATATAGATGATTATGTGATTCAGTGGGAGAATGTTTAAGTTAAACTGAGGAAGACAAGTACAATCTCAATCAGGTGCCCTAAAGTTAAACTAAAGATTTAAGAAATGTAGAGATATTTTATATGTTTTGATTGTTGGAAGTTGTTGTATGATGAGGTCTGTACAAGACCTAATTTGGCTTATGTTGTTGGTATATTAAGTAGGCATTTAATAAGTAACTCTAATTTGGATCTTTATAAAGTATTTACAGAGAACAAAAGATAACATGCTTGCACATTAGGGATCAGATTTGTTAGAGATCATAAAGAATTCTGATTCTGAGTTTGTTGGATGCCAATACAGTATAAGATCCACTTCAGGCTATATCTTCTGTTGGTCAGGAGAGCTATATCATGCAAAAGTGTCAAGCAAACACTTATAGCTCATTAACCATGACAATAGAAATAGTAGCACACTAAGGGGCATTCACACATGAGATAAAGATTGCGAAGCTTTGTCACATAAAGTTTATTGTGACAGTTAGTTCGCAATAAAGTATTAGCAACAAGAGTTCTTATAAGTAAAATATATTAACATAGAATTCTTGGTTGTTAAAGAAAGTATTTTGTGTTGATAAAATTTTAGTAGAGCTTATTGTGATAGACTCTAAATGAGATTCGCCACTTATGTATTCAATGCCTTGTATTGAGCTAGCTACTCATTTGGGTATTATATGGTTTTAGAATACATTGGATTAGTGGGAGTCTATATTTATTGCTCATTAAAGTTTTTAAGACACTTTGATTTGGATAATTCAGTTTTCTGCAAAATAAAGTTGATGGTTTTGAATTCATTGTGAATTCACTAAAGTTAATTTTTTATATTTTGTAATGTTTTACATTATGGATTGATCTCACTAAGGATTAAAGTTGGACCAGTTGGAAATAGACATGATGTTGATCACATTTGACATGTAATTTCCATGCTACTCATCATATTTGATCTATATCATTGAGTATATTGATATTGGTGATTGTCGGGGTTTAACCACGATTTATAATGTGGTGAATGACGCGGTAGTTCCATATTAGTATATGAGATGGACCAGATTGTTAAGTATAGCCTGAAGAGGAATAGCATGAAGTTGCGCAACTAATTAAGGACTCTTGATATAATTGCTTTGAGAAATATATAGCCAAAGCGGGAGATTGTTGAAAATTTTTAATTTCCAATATAGTCTAATTGTGGGCAATATATTATTATGCAATTATATTAGCTATTCAATTATTTTATGGACTTAATTAAGTGATTCAATTAAGGTGTAAAGTCCATGAACTATAATAATAATGATATGGGTCAATTGAGTAGATACCCAATACTACATGATTGGGTGATTATGGGTGGCCCAGTTGTGATTATGTCCCCAAGATATTAAGCCGCACATGATCTTCCCTTCTCCCTATCAAATCCCCATAAGGAATAAGGAGGCTTATTTGAGGAAGACCATAATACCTATCAATCGTGTTCCGCCTAACTCTGGATTAAGGTACGCTTTCGCATTACAGTTTGATCTCAGTTTATCATAATAGGGCTAAGGTTTCATGGATTTATATCCTACAATACACTCTTCCATAAACTTAACAAAGAAGAAAATACCATGGGCATCTCGGTGCCGAATGACTGCAAATTGAATCTGTACAAAACATCAATATCCTCTCAGAAACATGCGGAGGCAACTGCCTGCAATAACATCAACACATTGAATAAATTACAAGAGAAAAATGAAATATTGGAGAATGATGTAACACATTAGGATAAAAAAATGTTAACAGAAATAGAATCGCCGTAACAGATCCATACCATCTCCTTCGCGGCCGCCGTCATGTCGCCTCCCCCAGCCTATGCAGCCATGGCAATAACATCCTAAATTCGAACAAAGCTTTATCTAACTCCCATTCTGACATTAGATTATAAACTAATAGAATTTCCCCCTTTTCGATTATTGATAATTCGGATAAGAACTCCGTTTTCCCTTGTCCATGGTAACTGGAACACTTCACCGCCACAATGTTGCCGGTGGTCTGGAGAACGCCTCTTTACACCATCTTGAAGGCTCCATTACCGATGACCCGATCGGTATCAAATCAACGCCGGTGGTGGAGTCTGCTGGCGACGGGGTACATTGGGCGAACTTAGGGCTCAATTTGGGGAAATAAGTGGAAAAGAAAAACGTTCAAGAAAACTTGTGGATTGAATGAAAAATGACGTCGTTTTTTTTAATTACTATGTGGATTTAACGGATCAGTTCAAAACAGTGTCGTTTTGAATAATTGGGTGGGGATGTGTAATAAAAAATGACACGTCAGCCATCGGACTAAAGGTCGAGAAATTATTTGTTAATATTATTAAAAAGTTTGGACTAATTCGCAATTCGTAAAAAGGTTGGAACTTTTAGCGTAAATCAGTGTTTTCATAACCGGATTAGAGATCAAACCGATGGAGGTAATGGTTTACGGTCGGACCGGACGGTTCAACCAGAAAGACAATAATAATATATTTTTTATAATATTTTATTTTTTTATAATAATAATTGAATTTTAATTAATTTTATAAAGTTTGGGCCATCACCATTCAATTGGGCTCTCACTTACATCACCCCCTATGGGCCTTCTAATATAAGTTCACAATTGGGCCCCTCCACTCATATCACCCCCTCCACTTATATCACCCTCTTTTGACCTAATCTGATGCCACCGCACCTTTCTTATATCACCAGGTGAAGAATTGCAGACTTCAAGACTACAGAGATTTCTTCAAACTTCAACAATGGCGGCAGTGAATTCGTGAAAGCCTACGCAGTCGGCAGCTCACATAAAGCACTCCGTCTGTCACTGTCAGCTGCTGTTCCGATCTGTCGCCCGACTTCGATCTGCCTTTCGTCTCCGTCCTCCCGTACCGATCTGCCGTATGCTGTCAGCTTTCAGTCACTATAGCACGCCGTGAGTCTTGAAAAACATGAAACTCGGCGGTTTTGGTCGGCCGGTCCAAACTGATTATGCTGATTTTGACCAGTTTCTTCTGATTTGACCGCAAAAGTGATTTCTGGGGGTATTTCGGACCGGTCCCGACACAGGTTCCTGATTGAACCGGTCGAACCGGCCGGTCCAATTCCGACGACACTGGCGTAAATAACCATAAAAATGTGGGATTTGGGGACAACGTGTCCCCGAGGACACACAAATTTTAGCCATTATAATTTTAAAATTACACAAAAGACTGGAGTGATATCGTCTCATGGAGTCTACCTCGTATGACGAATTATTCATTAAATCTATTAAATAATTTTAAAGAGTCCTATTTGATTGTAATCAAATTAAAAAATTAATTATTAAGATAAATTATTTTTTGATTTAAGTAATTTAAAGGTCCTGTTTAGTTGATATCAAATTAAACATTTTCAAAATTAATTATGAAAATAAATTAATTAGACATTGCATGTATATAATCTTTTATTTTTTTATTTAATTATATTATTTTATATTGTAATAATTTTTAAAAATTGTAATTTATGTAATTTTTTTAAAAAAAATTATACAAGAAATGTAGTTATGTTTTTGTGCCAATGGTCATAAATATCCAAAATACATCCCCATCAATAATAATACCAATATCAAATAACTTTCATAATAATTCTAACCAAATGCACTTTAAAAGGTCCTAAATCCCCCCCACCCACCCACCCCTCTTACTTCCCCCCCTCAAATCCTCTTATCCAAACACAATTTAAATGTATACTCCCTCAATCTCGAAACTACGTATACGTTTGTTTTTTACATGGTGATTAAGAAGTATAATATTTTAATGTAGAGTGAAGTGAGAGAAATATTATTTTAATGTGTAGAGGGTGGGTTGTACTAGTGTAGTGTGTGAGTCCTATGTGGATATTATAATTATTTTGTGTGGGTCCCCTCTACCAAAAAGGAAAATTTAATACTTTATTTTATGACGGATCAAAATGGAAAAGTGTATACTTAGTTGTGGGACAAAGTGAATATCATTTTTAATTAAAGCATGAGTTTGAATATTAGTTATACTCGAAATCAAATAACTTTTATGTTTTTTTTAATGAAGAACCGAATGAAAAAAAAATTATACAATTATTAAGAAACTTATATATATTATTGAATAAAAAAATTTATACACATATGGATGCATATGTGCATCAGGTGCATAGGGTAGCAACTTTTTTATTACTAATGTTGTTACTTCTTATTCGTCTTACGGTTTTCATAAAAAGATGCACATGTACACCCGAGTGTATAGGATATCAACTTATTTATTATGATGTTATCACTCATTATCTGTCTTATGAAGTCTTCTTGTAAGACGGTCTCACACAAGTTTTTATCTTAATATTATTGGCAAGTCTTGTGTGAGACTGTCTCACGGTGAGAAAATTTTATGCTTTCTTAATTAGTTATCACTTTTTTTTGTAAAATGTTATTATAAATTATTCATGAAATAATTCACTGCATCATTATCACTTTTTATCAATTGAGTATCACTTTTCATTAATGATGTTATCACTTTTTATCCGTCTTATTTAAGAGTTAGATGACGGTACGCCATGATGATGAAATTGGTGGAGGGTAGGCGGCGGCAGATGCGAACGCTGATTTGGTTAGCAAGAGAGAAAGAGGAGGTGAAGGAGCTTAAGCGGGCAGACCCGTCGGACTGTGAAGGATTTGACGATAAATTGACCATTGAATCGGAGGCCCTTGACGTGGGAGGAGGGCTTGGAACTAAGATGAATTGTGAAGGACAAAAGGATTTGACTATAAATTGTGAGAGACGATTAGGAAGGAAACTACATCATTTTTGCCACTTAAGATTAGTCAAAGAGTATAAAGTTTGACACGTCAGCATCGGATAATATTCTTGCTGCCCGATAATTCGAATTGCAAAACCATAGTAAGGTGGAATACTTTCTTGTAAAATCCCAAGAAATTTAGACTAAATAAAATAACACGCAACAAGAAATTTAGACTAAATAAAATAACACGCAAGCAACACGCCCACAAAATCGATACGTAGCAATACAAAACTCTAAATAGATTCATTTAAGACTAGTGAAATTGGTAAATGTTATTTCACTGAATATGGTTACAAAGTACTTGTGTGCAGTGCGAAGACGAGTCCTATCCCACCTATCCACCCTATCCAACCTACCCAAGCCCTAAGCTTGGGGTGAAAACAAAACATAATCACATACATCAAGACTTCAAGTACAAAGATGCTATCTGAATTTTGATTCTATCAGCTATGTGTGCCGGAGAGAGCATCCTTGTTCCAAAATGTAGGGCATTTCTTTCCATCCAAATGTAGTAGATCATCTTAGCAAAGGTTATGAAAAGAAGTCTTTTTGCATTGCTGTTCCTTCTTGTGTCCGCAATAATCTTACAGAAGGCATCTGTAACTGAATTGATTCTTGATCGCTATTTTCTTTCACCCTCAAGTGTAAGGGATCGATTGCAGTGCGCGTGACCAAGTGAAATACCGTTCCCACGAGATAGTTAAATAATTCTAGTAATGATAATTCAATTGCAAGACAAATCTGGGGGTTTTTGAAATAATGATTAATTAAACTAATAAAACTGAATTAAAATAATTAAACTAAGCAAATAAAATAAATCACGCAGAGAAAACGATTTGGAATTCAAGAATGAAGAATTGGTAATGCTCGGGCAAACAGTTTAACTATGTGACTTATTTATCTAGAACCATATTAATTACCTGCAGATGTTTATAAGAGGATCACTAAGCCTAGTTAAATCACCTTGATCGGGTAGGATCTAACACTTATAAAGAGAAAATCCTAGGATCAATAAGAAATTAACTCCCTCTCCCTCTATAGGTACTTTATGCTAAATTTCAATTAAGGCTAGAGCACTAGACTTCCCTTTCTAGGTACGCGATTGTTAACCCTTTTATCTCCTTATTAATTACCTAATAATGATGTTTTACCAAGTAATTAATATTCCAAATTGATTGTCTAACACTCTTAGGTATTATAGGCCAATCCCCTAAGACTGTCACAGGAAACAACAATTATTATGCAGAAATAAGGAATCCTATTAACTAGCAATCAGTGATACCGTCAATAATAATTAAAGGAATCAAAATCCAAAAACACAATAATATGAAGTCTCAAAATATCCTCTTCAATAAGGAAATAAACAATCTGCAGAATAATCAATCCAAGTCTAGGGCAATCAAATCACATAGTCAAAACTGTTTTAACGCCCTAACATTACCAACAAAGAAACTTAGACCATGAAATTACGAGGGCAAATCACAAAGATGTAATAAACCCTAACCATTGTTCTAAAATAACAAAGAAAAATAATTAAAGATAAAGAACCCTTTTTGGAGGACTCCGTCTCTTCAATTACGATCCCCGTCGGAATCTCTGTCTTCGATCCAAGTAGCAACTCCAATTGTCTCTCCGGTGGATGGATGAAAGGTGGTGAATAATAGAGGAATTAGGACACTGTGTGCCGCTGATGGTGGTGTGTGTGGGCATCTATTTCGGGAAGGTGAGGATTGGAGTATTTATAATGGAGGAATGGGCCTGGGCCAAAATAAATGACGTGTCGTGCAAGGATTGAGCACAACTTTGGCGCACTGTACCTCGCACGGCCAGTGCGAGGGTCGCACGGAACATGCACGACATCGTGCTTCAATACTTGTCACCGTGCGGGCGTGACTCTTCCTCGCTCGGCCTTACCCGTGCAACAATTCCTCACGCACGGCGTCGTGATCTTCATGCACGGCGTCGTGTGTTGCTCTCTCTTGGCAGCTTAGCACTCACGATCCTCGCACGGCATCGTGTGTTGTCACACGGTGGTAACCGTGTGACAAAGTCCCACACAAACGGCTGTTAAGGAGTCTCACACGGCTGGAAATGCTTTACACATAGTTGGAAACGTGCAACAACTTGTTCACGCACGCCCCAGCTCGCGCAGTCGCCGCGCGCGCTTTGGCTGCCTGCGCGACTTCAAGGTTTTTAGCATAATTTCTTCATCCGGCCTCCGAATTGAGTGATTCTTGCGCCCACGCGATCCTCTCTTCCTTGAATTTCTATTCATATAAATAACATACAAAAACTCTAACATTTGAAGGTATAAAAAGTCCTGAAAAGTGGCACCATCGTGCTGAGCAGGAGCAGCTTGCGAGACGTCACCGTTTTGATCATAACTTTCTCATCTGAAATCAGATTGAGGTGTTTCTTAAGTCAAAATGATCTTCTCTTCCGTACCTTTCCAACCATATATCACATTACTAATTTGGACAACCACACAGATACAGAAAAATTATGGAAAGTGGACGTCTGTTTGCTTGCAAATAGCACGAATTCATCCTTCATTCCAACTTTGAGTTCTTGATCCTTTTTCCTATCAAAACATAACAAAATACCTCTCATGCGCCTCTTAGTCGATAATAATTCAAATTATAAATATTTGTGCAAATAATAATAATTAAACACTCAAAGAGGTATTAAATCGGACTCAAAAGTACATGAATTTCCACTCTCATCAAACCCCCCAAACTTAAGGTATTGTTCGTCCTCGACAACGAAACGACAAACCAAGAGAATAATGAGATGGAAAGTCATGTTCAAAGGCAAGGATCATAACATCAACTAAGCCTCCATAGATGTAATTAATCTTAACTCGGTTAACATAACTTCAAATTCAAAAGAATCAATTCATTCAAAATATGCAAGTTAATATATTTACTTCACCAATTCAAGTGCTCAATCCACCTATGCTCACAGGATATATATTAATATTTAACTTTCACGCTCATGGTGTATAAAGTGTACACCAATGGGTTATATATGCTCTCTTGGATTCAATTCAAGTGCATGCATAACCATAAGCTTGTCTATTGTCTTAACTCTCCTTTTACTTGTAGCTAGCAAATAATGAATCAAAAGGACTTTTTATTTGGTTGTAACATAGGCTCTTTGGACAAGGTAGGAAATTTATGGATAAGTGACTCAAACTAGGATCAATCATGCGGCCGTCCATCATGATCTTTTATTCTTCCTCATCACTTTCTTTTCAAGCACAACTCCTCCTCTACTTCAAACTATTTATTTTTCTTCAATTCCTTGAATGGGGTACCAGTTTCGGGCACTACCCCTTGCATCCTCTATAGAGTACCAGTTTTAGGCACTACCCTAAAGTGTTTAATTCAATGAAGTACTAGATTTAAGCACTACTCCATGATTTTCCTTAGATGCATATTCAAGCTCAATCACTCTTTCAACACCACTTTCATTCCTTCCCAAGCTGTTGTCAAGCTCTATCAACACACTTTGAAAAACTATTAATTTTCCTTCATGACGGACAATCAAGGCTAAAAAAAAATTATTAAGATACTCAAAGTGGTTATTTCTCGTAGGTTGCCAAGGAATGAGGTTTTTAGGCTCAATGGGGCTAACTACGGATGAACAATCATATGGTAGGGAATTATTTGGCTAACTAACTCATAAAATCAAAGATGGCCTTAAATCATTTTCATAATCTACTAGACTATTCTCGAATATTCAAGGAGACTCAAGGCAAGTTTTAGAATACACGCACAAGAATGATACGCTCAAGAATAAAAATATCATGCATCAATGTATCATGATTTATGGCTCAAATCTCACTTGGCAATTTCATAGAATGAACGAGCACTCTTCAAGGCTGAGTATACATCATAACAAGCACATCAAGAACTTCAAGTACTTAAGAATTAAAGCATGTTCCCCTTATCAATCATAATTAACATCATAGGCAAAAATTAACAGTTCAAAGATCACCATGAAATTCAGGTCATAAAATTTAAAGCTCATGCTCCTCACTCATAAGAATTCAAACTCACAGAAAAATTTAGAATAAGGAACGAAGTAACCTGATTTCAATCTTCTTCACATCTTGCAAGTTTAATCCATCACATTTCTCAATTAATAAACTCAACACAGAACTCATCATCACATGAGAGATAAAAATATCGAAAAGATAAAATTCAACGACAGAACATCATGGGACACACAAAAATAAACAAAAACACACAAAACACCTGGATAGTCCCAAAAAAAATTCGAAAGATTCAAAATTTCTAAAAAAATCGACTTCCAAGCATACAGACACTAAACAATGCAGAGTAAACATACCTGGTGCGGATGGAACAAGGGAAGAACATCACACCCCCCCAAACTTAGATGAAAACGTGAGTTGAATCTAAGTTTAAAAGGATGTTATTACCTTAAGTAAGTACGCACCTTGAGTATAATTCACCTAGCATAAGACACAACAAAACAAAATAAAAGCAACAAAAATGGTGGGTTGCCTCCCACCAAGCGCTCTTGTTTAATGTCGAGGAGCTCGACGGAATGCAGACTCTGAGATTTTTAGACTCATGCATCAACACTTCTTCTTCATGTTTCATCTTCACTTTGAAGTGTTGTTTCGCCCTCTTTCGATCCATCCACATTATCTCTCCTTTCATGCTCACAAGGATCAGCTCATTT
This sequence comes from Pogostemon cablin, assembly GCA_023678885.1. Taxonomy (NCBI): domain Eukaryota; kingdom Viridiplantae; phylum Streptophyta; class Magnoliopsida; order Lamiales; family Lamiaceae; genus Pogostemon; species Pogostemon cablin. The sequence continues at coordinate 23,622,969 of CM042995.1, forward strand.
GGATCTCCGTCTTCGTATGCATCTTTCCTATAAAAATCAAGATGATCAGAAAGATAAAAGTTAGTATCATGATAGGCATAAAGATGAGAGTTAAATATATCCGAAGGGACTGGTGGAATTTTCAGATAAGGATCATCTCTCTTTCCTTTGCCACATTTAAATGCAACAACTTTCCCTTCAGAGTTCAACGAGATTGTTCCTTCTTGCTAGTCAATCTTAGCTCTTCCCGTCGCTAGGAATGGTCTTCCTAAAATTAGTGAAATTGCAGGGTCCACCACTTTTTTAATCACCATAAAATCAGTCGGGAAAGCCATCTTCTCAACTTCCACCACAACATCCTCAACAACCCTTAAGGGCTTTATTATATCACCTCTTGCAGTATGAAATTACCTAGATGTTGGTTTCAACTCTCCTCCTTCAAGCTCCTCAAAAATTGCATTAGGCATGATGTTCACAGTAGATCCCAAATCACACAGTGCATTCATTTCCTTCTTTCCTTCAATCTCACACGGGATTATGAATTTCCCCGGATCACTCAACTTTTCAGAAGGCTTTTCAAACTCTTTCTTCTTCTTTCATGCCTCATACTTTGATCTTAAAGACTCAATATACTGCTTGAACTCTTCTTTCTTCTCTTCTTTCACAAATTGTTGTGGAAAAGGAAGAGGATAAGGAGTAATAGGAATTCCCCAGTAATCACACTCATATTCTTTACCCTTCTCTCTTTCTATTCTTTCCCTTTTTGCTCTTTGCCACTTCTTTTCCATGATTGGAGATTGCTCTCTCTTTCTCAGAGTCTACGGTATCAGTATGTTGAGGAACAGAGTCAAACAGAGAAGAATCAGGGTCACACGATAGATATCGAGCGTTATTACTCGCTGGCGGGTGAGCACGCACGATGCCGTGTGATCTGATGTGCGTGAGGCTCGGCATGGGCTCATCAGGTGATTGCACATGGTTCATGCCGCGCGAGCTTCCGAATAATGTTTCATCACGCACAGCTCTGTGTGATTGTTCTCGGTAGCTACCTGGAACCCTCTTCCATTGCTCAGTGGTGACCCACTTCGCTCGGTGATCACTTGACGACCACTCGGCATCAGGTGATTTCACTCGGCACTCACCGTGTGAGCTTTCAGATGCTGCTTCATCAATCCAGTGTGTATTCACGACTTGGTGTGATGGTGCCTGGTAGCTACCGGGTGCGAATTGATCATCCATCTCCGGACGCTCGTCAACATGTGAGTGCGCACGGTAGCAGCCCTGTATATGCTTATTGGTGAGCGGGTATGCTTGATTCTCATCTAGCATGCTCCCGGACCAATTTTCTGCGTGCTGACCAGCATCCGGCATCCTCATTTTCTCATACTGTGTACTACATATCAAAGTAATAGCCATGCAGTTCTCTCTCGGATTCAACTCAGTCTGAGCATGAAATTTTTCTTGCTGTTGCAACTTACCAACCGCAGCATTCAATTGACTGATAGCAAGATCTGTTTCTTTCTGCTTCTTTTCTGCTTCCTTGTACCTTTCTTCAGCTGTTTCTTTATTTGTGACCATCATCTTGAGCATCAAATCAAGCTTATCATCCATTGATGGTTTCCCTTCAGCAAGTTTCTGAGCTGGCTCAAATCCAGGAGGTGGCACAACTGCATTGTTAGGATTAGAATAAGACAAATTTTCACTCCTTCTCTGGGTGTTGAAGTTCGAATTTCCTTGGTTCCATCTCTGTTGATATTGACGATCGTTACCTTGGTCATTCCTCCTCCCAAACTAATTGTTCGGTCTGAAATTTTGTCTATTTCTATTATCTCCTCCTTGGAACATAGCATAATATGCCTCTTCAAATTCTTCCTCATCTCCAGCTTTAGTTATCTCCTCTCTGTTTCCTTTCGTGAGGCGATCCATCTTATTATTCAACTCATTGAGTCGATCATGGAGAGCTGACACTTTACTATTTCTGGCTTGTATCTCAACCTTTGCCACTTTATCAAAAGAACCCTCTCTATCTACTCTTTCTGCTGGCCAATCATAAGTGTTAGCAGCCATCTCCTCGAATATCTCTTCAGCTGCCTCTGCAGACTGCTTAAATATAGATCCACCTGCTGTCGCGTCCATCAACACTCTTGAGTCTCTTCTTAGGCCTTGATAGAAGAAGCCTAAGTAAGTAACCTTTGAAAATCCATGTTTGGGATAGCTCCACAACAGCTCTTTGAACCTCTCCCATGCCTCGTAGAAACTCTCCAAGGATCCTTGTTTAAATTGTGTGATCCTTTTCTTTATCAAGAAACTCTTGGATGGAGGGAAGTATTTGTTCAGGAATTTATCTGCAAGTTGCTCCCAATTAGTACAACATCCTTGAGGAAGGTTGTTGTACCACTCCTTGGCTTTCCCCGTAAGTGAGAATGGGAAAAGCCGCATCCTGATAGCATCTTCCGGAAGATTCCTGTGCTTCTGCGTCCTTGCATATTCATCAAATAACTGCAGATGCTCACTAGGATTCTCCAAAGGATTCCCACTAAACTGCTGTCTCTCCACCATCTGGATCAGTCCGAAAGGTAGCTCAAAACTCTCTGCGGTGATCGCAGGTCCATTCAACCCAGCATTAGTGGTGTGCTTCAGTTTGTATTGGTCCCTCATAGGCGTCGGAGCTTGCTGATCATCAGCCATCTTAGCTGCTTATATCTGTGCTCACGCAGAAGATCGGAATTGTTTGGTTTTGAAAATAAAGTAAAATAAAATAAAGCAAATAAAGTTTAACGTCATACAAGAAAATAAATCACTATAGAATTAAATTTAAATCTATAAACTATCCCCGACAGGCGGCGCTAAGAACTTGATCGCTATTTTCTTTCACCCTCAAGTGTAAGGGATCGATTGTAGTGCGTGTGATCAAGTGAAATATTGTTCCCACGAGATAGTTAAATAATTCTAGTAATGATAATGCAATTGCAAGACAAATCTGGGGGTTTTTGAAATAATGATTAATTAAACTAATAAAACTGAATTAAAATAATTAAACTAAGCAAATAAAATAAATCACGCAGAGAAAACGATTTGGAATTCAAGAATGGAGAATTGGTAATGCTCGGACAAACAGTTTAACTATGTGACTTATTTATCTAGACCCAAATTAATTACCTGCAGACGTTTATAAGAGGATCACTAAGCCTAGTTAAATCACCTTGATCGGGTAGGATCTAACACTTATAATCAAAAGAAATTAACTCCCTCTCCCTCTATAGGTACTTCATGCTAAATTCCAATTAAGGCTAGAGCACTAGACTTCCTTTCTAGGTACGTGATTGTTAACTATTTTGTCTCCTTATTAATTACCTAATAATGATATTTTACCAAGTAATTAATATTCCAAATTGATTGTCTAACACTCTTAGATATTATATGCCAATCCCCTAAGACTGTCACAGGAAACAACAATTATTATGCAGAAATAAGGAATCCTATTAACTACCAATCAGTGATACCGTCAATAATAATTAAAGAAATCAAAACCCAAAAACACAATAACATGAAGTCTCAAAATATCCTCTTCAATAAGGAAATAAACAATCTACAGAATAATCAATCCAAGTCTAGGGCAATCAAATCACATAGTCAAAATTATTTTAACGCCCTAACATTACCAACAAAGAAACTTAGACCATGAAATTACGAGGGCAAATCACAAAGATGTAATAAACCTTAACCATTGTTCTAAAATAACAAAGAAAAATAATTAAAGATAAAGAACCCTTTTTGGAGGACTCCGTCTCTTCAATTACGATCTCCATCGGAATCTCTGTCTCCGATCCATGTAGCAACTCCGATCGTCTCTCCGGTGGATGGATGGAAGGTGGTGAATAATGGAGGAATTAGGGCACTGTGTGCCGCTGATGGTGGTATGTGTGGGGATCTGTTTTGGAAAGGTCAGGATTGGAGTATTTATAATGGAGGAATGGACCTGGGCCAAAATAAATGACGTGTCGTGTAAGGATTGGGCAAAACTTTGGCGCACTGCACCTCGCACGGCCAGTGTGAGGGTCGCACGGAACATGCACGGCATCGTGCTTCAATACTTGTCACCGGGCGCGACTCTTCCTCGCTCGGCCTTACCCGTGCGATAATTCCTCACGCATGGCGTCGTGATCTTCATGCACGGCGTCGTGTGTTGCTCTCTCTTGGCAGCTTATCACTCACGATCCTCGCACGGCATCGTGTGTTGTCACACGGTGGTAACCGTGTGACAAAGTCCCACACACACGGCTGTTAAGGAGTCTCACACGGCTGGAAATACTTTACACATGGTTGGAAACTCTAACATTTGAAGGTATAAAAAGTCCTAAAAAGTGGCACCATCGTGCTGAGCAGGAGCAGCTTGCGCGACGTCACTGTTTTGATCATAACTTTCTCATCTGAAATCGGATTGAGGTGTTTATTGAGCCAAAATGATCTTCTCTTCCGTATGTTTCCAACCATATATCACATTACTAATTTGGACAAACACACAGATACAGAAAAATTATAGAAAGTGGACGTCTGTTTGCTTGCAAATAGCACGAATTCATCCTTCATTCCAACTTTGAGTTCTTGATCGTTTTTCCTATCAAAACACAACAAAATACCTCTTATGCACCTCTTAGTCGATAATAATTCAAAGTATAAAGATTTGTGTAAATAATAATAATTAAACACTCAAAGAGGTATTAAATCGGACTCAAAAGTACATGAATTTCCACTCTCATCAATTCTATCTCTCCTCTAACCTATCCAACTCCTTACCTCATCCCCAATGTGCTTGGTATATGGGCAATGAAAGAAGATGTGCGATTTGGTTTCTAAATCAAAGCAGAAGCAACATCGTTTATCTTCTCCTGTGTACCAAACCCTGTCCTTCGTAGAGAGTTTTTCTCTGTGTACAAACCATATTCTGAAGCTGTATTTTCTCACAATCCATTTGTGCCAAATATGTTTATATACAAAGCTCGGGTCTTCTGTGTAGTTGTTCCTCAAGTGTGCATACATACGACTGTCTTTAAATACCCCATTCTCACAACATTTCTCCATAATACCAGTCACCCCTTCATCTCCTTCTGTTTCACTTTCAATCTCGTTTCTAATGGTGATAGGTGTTCTCCATAAGTATGTAGAATTTGCTCTCACATAGACTATATATATTAGATTTGGAATAAGGCCTTTAGGAGTGAGGTTAGGTCAGTTAATGTTTTAGCCATTATGAGTGGGTAGGATATAACCCATGACATGTCACGGATAAAACGATATCAACACAAACACCCTATTATATCAAATATTTAGAATAAGGTCAATTAATGATTTAGTGGGTAGAATATAATGGGATCGTGCCACGATGTAACACAAGTAATTGTCTGCATTTATTTTAGAGATTGGATAGTTGACATGGCGAGGAAGAATCATCCATGCAGTTAATCATCACTTCTTAATAAGAATATCATCTTTTTTATCATCTCACTTACACAAGACTTGGTCAACAAAGTCTAAACTGGCACATTAAGAGTATTACTTGTGTAAAAGGGGCTTTGGTCTCCACACCTTTGTAAGCAATTAAAATTTACGGTCCAATTAAATATCGACACGTGGATTTTATATATTAAATATTAATTTATTTTGGAATTTAAATAAATTAATTCCTAAAAATAAATTAATAAGAAGTTGATAATTAATTTGAGCACAACAGATTAAATGGGTTTAAATTAAATGAGGCATGACCCAAGTCAATTAAGCCCAAGTCAAATGAGGTCTGACCCAAGTCAAAGAAGCCCAGATAAATCAAATCAAACCCAAGTAAAATGGGCCCGATTATGGTCCAGTTAAGTTGGAGCCCAAGCCCGCTAAGTGAGGCCCAAAGGTGGCTTGGACCTCCTTTCTCACCTATAAAAAGGGGTCTCCGCCATTCATTCAACAGACATTCAAGCACTCGAAGACGACGCTCTTGAAGAGATCGAGAACACGAGTAAAGCTCCCTCAAGATCTTCAAGTGAAGAACGAACGAAGAACTTCAAGCGATCTTCAAGTCTTCAAAGCTCCAAGCGAAGAACGTTTGAGGATCTTCAAGTCTTCAAGCGATCTTTAAAGCATCTTCAAAGCTTCAAGCTCAAGGCCTTCGAGGATCTCCAAGTCTTCAAGCGATCTTCGAGTCTTCAAAGTCTTCAAGCTCAAGGCCTTCGAAAATCTTCTAGTCTTCAAGCGGTCTTCGAGTCTTCAAAGTCTTCAAGCTCAAGGCCTTCGAGGATCTTCAAGTCTTCAAGCGATCTTAGAAGATCTTCAAGTCTTCAAGCTCGGGATCTTCAAGTAATCTTCGAGTCTTCAAGATCTTCAAAGCTTCAAGCGAAGAACAAGCCTCCAAAGCTTCAAGCTCAAGATCTTCAAACAAAGCTTCAAGCTCAAGATCTTCAAGGCATCAAGCAAGCTTCAAGTCAAGAACAACTACTAATCCGGGTCAAGGCTTCAAGTCCCTCAGATCAAGTGTTCTTCGAGGAAGGCTCTCCAGTCAACGTTCAATCCGAACAAAGGTTCAACGCCTCTGGGTCAACGTTCAAGACTACACATTCGAACTCGAACAAGCTTCGTTTGAAGATCCAACTCATCACACACGTTGTCAACACAGTCAGCATACACTTCGTTAAAGAAGTCAAAGTTAACAAACACAAGTCAAGTCAAAGTCAAGTCAAAGCCACATTGGTTCGAGAGAAGAATCAGGGGATTGATTGAGATTGTAACCCGCTTACATATTCTCCAAATTAAATCCATCTGAAATTATCTTTGTACTCAGTTTGTATTTATTTCATTATAAATACAAAATTTATTGTTACACCCTTCTTCTCCTGCTCCTTCATTAATATTGTTTTTTATTTTATTTTTAAATTTATTATATTTAAATGACTATTATACCCTAAACCCTAAGGATAAATTATACTCTAAACTATTATACCCTAAATTCTAAGGATAAATTATACCTTAAACTATAAGGATAAAATTACAATTATACCCTAAACTACAATGGTAAAATTACAATTATACCCTAAACCTTAAACCCTTAGGGATAAATTATACCCTAAACCACAAGGGTAAAATTACAATTATGCCCTAAACCCTAAACCTTAGGGATAAATTATACCCTAAACCACAAGTAGTAAAATTAAAATTATACCTTAAACCCGAATAAATTATAACCGAAACCATAATGGTGAAATTATAATTATAACTTAAATTTTAGAAGTAAAACATATCTTAAACTCTAAAATTAAATTTGAAAAAAATAATAATAAAAAAACAATAAAAAATGGAAAAATGAAAAAAAGAAGGGTTTATTACTCTCCCATACACACTTTCAAGCTTATTTGCTATGAGATACATTGAAAAAAAGAAAATATAATCAGATACACAATTTATTAAAGGATGGACAAAATTACCCTCCAACTCAAACTCACATTCCAAATCTCATGTGGAGTTCACGCTCAGATGCCCGAAGAAACCCGATCTGGGCTTTCTTCAATCCATGGCCGCCACATCCAACCTCCTACCATGGCACTACATCTTTCATGATCTTTCCTCATCCCTATTACTGCCGATTCTCTCTCTCCTCCTTATATATCAATCTTATTCCTCAATTCATCTATTTTTCCTTCTCCACTGCCTTTATGCTATATTCATAAATAACAAAAGGGAAAAAAATTAAATTCCTAGAATTCCATCGGCGATGGCGGTGGAGCCGATGATGAACTATAGAGCCACCACCTTCGCATCAAAATTCGAAGGAACCGCCGCCGCAGAAGATGCTTCCGGACTCCAGAGTATGGAAAAGCTTATCCGATTTTCTCTTCTCAGCACCAGAAGAATCTCTCCGCTGACGCGGCTTCACACCTTCGATGTGCTTCACAGCCGTCCCCATCCCATCGACGGAGGGATAGCTTCATTACGCATAAAGCCTTCTGTGAGGCGTTAGCGAAGAAGAGCATGCATTCTCAAAATGTTCATCCCCCATCTTCCCCTTCTGGTGGTTTCATTAGTTTCGCTTAATTTTTAATCGAATAATTTATTTATTACAGCTAATTGGTTTCACATCAGTTGAATTGATGGAGAATCCACCGGCGCCGCCAGTTACGGCATCGTCGACGACTTCCACAGCCAGTAGTGACTCAACCGCTAGTGTTCCTCTTAGATTTTGACCCTGTTCTGAGTCCCCTGTTTTGTGGCCGCCGTTAATGGCAATTCTTTGCCGCCGCTCGATAGATCCTCAGCCGGAGCCTGTTAGCTACATCTGTGGAGGTGATTCATTACTCTTAACAATTTAACCGATCTTCTTCGGTAGATGATAACGGCTATGTATTTGGATTATTTGCGTTTGATTTTTAATTTCTTTGAATTATGTGTTTTTTCAAATTGCGGTCAAGAGAACACGTTGAAGCCGGGGGATGTGATTTAGTGCCGTGAGTAAGGCTATCATATTCTCTATAAGAAACACACTGGCAGACGTATCTAATTATTTTTTTCTTGATTTTTTTCCTCAATTTGTATTTTAGTTCACTTTCTATGTGTTGTTCTGTCGTTTATTTCTTATGTTTTTTTTGCTGCTTTAGGTATCTGTTTGATTCTAAGTCGATCACCTAGCTGGAGGGTTGTTGTGCAATGGATCAGCAGATAAGAGTGTATGCATATGGAGGAGAGATAATTAATGGGGTGTTTGATTAAGCATATGGTGATTAGATATTGCTCTGTTTTTTTTTTGGAAATCTAGTGCCCATTAAGTGTTTGTTAAAATGCCTAAATGGTAATATTTTCTTGAATTGCAGGATATGTTTATAGCAGGAACAGACACATAATCAGCCTTGGGGTTTGAAGGTGTTGTTGGGTTCTTAATCACTTTTGGGTTGGTTTAAGTTTTCATTGAGTGAGGTTGCTTTTTTAATTTCCAACTTTAAAGTGAATTAAACGTATTTTAGTTCTGGATTTTTTCTTCTCCTAGTGAGGAAAAAGTGACCCCTTGGGTTATATGGTGATGCCTTTTTTGGGTTCTTCTTTCAGTTTGCTTGTTGAATTTGTTTCAATCCACCATGTTCCATTGGTTCCATTTGTTTCAATTTGCCACCAGGTTGGGCTCGTTGCAAGATTTATGAGGTTGTGTTGTGATTTGGATTCCAAAATTTTATGCAAAAAAATATTGTGTTTGTTCGTTTCATCAACACAATAAATTTGAATATTACAAAATTGTGCAAAAAATTTGTGCAAAATAAAATGTTCAAAAGAAATTGTGCAAAAAAAAATTGTGTAAAATAAAATTGTACAAAACAAAATGTGCAAAAAAAACTGTAAAGCAAAATGTGAAAAAAAAAATAAGCCAAAACAAACTGTGCAAAAACAAAATTGTGCAAATCAAGTTGTGCAAAACAAATTTATGCAAACCCTACCCCCCACCCACCCACTGCCGGACCGCCGGCCGGTCGTTGGACCTCCGCTAGAACTTAAAATGTGCAAACAAAATGTGCAAAAACAAAATTGTGCAAACCAAATTGTGCAAACACATAGGGGTATTTATGGCATCACAATCATAATTGTGTAGTTATGAGTATTAGTGCTTTAAGTCATGTATTGTATATCAATTATGCATTATTTTATGTATCAAATAGTAAGTGATCTAAAAAAGAGAAAGAAAAATGCACAATAGCGAAAAGGGGTGTAGAGGGGGTGGGGCCCTGCGGTGGTAAATTTCAATTTTGGTGGACAAGTTCAACAGAAGTCATTGTCTTAAATGATCGAAGAGTGAAGGGACACTATTACCACGGAAGCTCATAGTATCCTGCCATTTCTTTAGCATATATCCTCTTCCTTTTCCAACTAAAAGGCCATCTGAAAGCAATTCAGAAAAATAAGTTGCAACCCCAATCGTGTTAAATAATACTCTCCACATCCCGTAATTTGTACACACTTTGAAGTGCGTATTAATTCACGGAACAGATAGTGGATTAAAAAAATATATACCTGTAAGTTTGATACAGTTTAACACAATCAAGAACCACATTTACACAAAATTGGGAACTATTGTCGGGTTGAATCACAGTCAAATTCACAAGCTCTCCAATCTTGATTAGTATAAGTTGAGTCGGGTCAAGACCACCTTATATTTAGAACTATATAAACGAATAATAGCATGATTAATAAAACTATTGAAGCATAGACGGAGGCAGTTAAGGACTAGGGCCTCCCTTGGCATTTCAAAAACTACTATTATATATATATATATATATATATATATATATATATATATATATATATATATATATATATATTTTTTTTTTCAAATTATAGCAATATAGTAAGCATAGCATAGTGTCCTTTTTTTTTTTTTACTTTTTGAATGTCAAGGTTCAACCCCTCAATGTAACATAACTTTTATTTATTTTTTCTTTAGACATTGTTTTAGTTAATTTTTATTTTATTTATTTTTATAAATTAGTTTTATTTATATTATAAATTTTTTCTCCTTAGAAATTTCCTTCTCTTTGATCCTTTTAAATGACATTTTTTTTTATCAAACAAAGTTAGTTATTAGTATACTCCCTCCGTCCTACACTAAGAGTAGTTTTTGCTTTTTGGCGCGTGGATTAAGGTATATTATTATTTAATGTGTAGTGGGTAGTTGCATTAGTGGGAGTGTGTGCCCCATATTATAATTGTATTAGAGGGTGTGTGTGAGTATCATGTGTGTAAAAAAGGAAAGAGGACCCTTTGGGTGGGACCTCCAAAATGGCAAAAAGAGACCCTTTTGGTGGGATGGAGGGAGTAGTTAGTTCACCAAGCAATCATACATCCTTCTATCTCCAAGCCTCCTTATTACTACTCACCTATTCGTTCTCAAGGGGAATCGAACCTGGGTCACTCACTTTAGTGAGGAGCCCAGTGGCTAAGTGGGCTAGCCCACTTGGTTGCATAATTTTATCTTTTTATTTTTCTTTCACATTGTTTTGTGTTAAATTTTATTTCATACGTTATGGTATATTAGTTATAATATATATATTCCAACTGATTCTAAATCAAGGTAAGATCTAAATACACCTCATGGATCAAGATTAAATTATGTGTATTAAAATAAATATTAATTAAAAATATTAAAAGTACATTCTAATTTTAAAATTATCATCATTTTTAACATACATAGTATACTTTTTTATTATTAAAAAATCATTAAATTATTCCCAAAAAAATGATAAAGTTGTTAAAAAATAGTAACTTCTTTAATTTTGCAAGACGAATCAAGTATTTATTTACACTATTATTTTGGCCCCCTGAATTTAATTTCTTGCTCCGTCACTGTATTGAAGGATCATAGTACCAAAAAAGGGAACATATGCAAACGTCCATACCTCAAGAAAACATTCCGCAAATAATATATCTAGTAGGTATATTAATAAAAGTAAGTATCTATGGGAATTGAGAACATTGGAAATCGATCATATGTGCTACTTCATGCATCCGCCGGAATGGTATACATTTTTCTTTTTGGGCGTCCACACCAAAGGTATACATTTTCCTTTTTACACACATGGAACTCACACACATCACTAATACATTTAATATATGGGACCCACACACTCCACTAATACAACTAGCTACCTATTACACATTAAATAAAGTAATACTTCTTAATCCACGTGCAAAAAACAAATGTATACCTTAAGGGCGGACGGAGGGAGTATTTAAACTTGCATTCTTCTCACCTTGACAATAGGGATTAGGTGTAGGTTTGAATGGTGATCATTGTTACCATAATATAGCTTAAAATAAAAAACAATTTAAGATATCGAATGATTGTTCATTTGATTTCATCATGAAAACTTCCTTTGCATAATTTTCGAAAATCCACAAATATTGTCCTTAGTTTTTTGCATTTTATTTTCTTTATCCTCGTATCTAATCACGAGACTATACTTGAAGGCCTTAAATCCTAAATATTCATGAGACTATACAACAAGAATACACTTACTCTTTAATTTTGCATTAAAGAAAATTACGATCATATTTCTAATAAAAATAATATTTTTAATAGAGTTATAACTATAACAAAAACATCAAAACGGTATATGTTGGATTGTATACTAAAAGTCTAGCTTTTTGTATGAACAATGTAATAACAATTAATTTGAAATGAGAATCATATGATCAAATAATTGTATCTTATAATTTATTTATATGTTCGATGCAATAGTCCACTTACTTTATACTGTAGATAATATGTTGTGCGACAACACGCGGAAGATCATATTATCGGTTTCCTTATAAAGTATAAATAGATGCTCACAACCGAGATAGACGGGGACTCTCTATCGGGATGGTTGTAGTGTGGTTTGGTATTAGCTTGTCTTGGCTATAGAATCACATTAGTGCACTTGTGTGTATTGAGCAGGACCGCTTGAGATCGTTCGACTTATACTGACTTATAGGAGAACTTGATCTCAGTTATTATGGAAGTTCGTGCTCTTAATCCCTATACAATAACCTCGACACGTAGGGCAGTATGTATTTCTTTGATTCATCAATGGGTGAGATTTACATGTAATTAAATCAACAAACTCGATGAGTTGGGAAGTAGTGCTGTCTCTATGGTGTGCTGTTGATTGTAGAAGGAATCCGTGTCCGTCATAGGTTGATGATGTCCCCTTGAGGAGCTCATAAAGATTATCATGTAAATCCTGCAGGTGGAATTTATTCCGGTATGATAATGAGATTGAGTGGTACTACTCTTGAATGAGATATTAATTAATTGAGTTGTCAGTAACTTAAATTAATTAATGGACATTGTATATCTTAAACATGGGGAGACTAACGAGCTCATAATAAGAAGGGGCCCAAAACGTAATTTTGGGATTGGAAAGGCAGTGCAGTAATAATATTTTAGTGGAATATATTATTATTATTGGACTTAAGTATAAGCTTTGGGCTAAGCTTGGATACTTAAGCCCAATGGAGGCCCAACCCAATTTCTCCTCCTGGTCCCTGCTGTAGCCCATGTATATAAGTCACCTCAACTTATCTGGAACCCTAATCTATTTCATTATTCACGTGTGATGAGGGTTGAGAGCAGATTGAGGAGGTCTCATAGATCGTCGCCCACACAACGTCGAGATCGGACTTGGGACATACAGCAGAAGATCAGAAGGTAGTTTGCTGCTGCTGTCTGCGACCTTCCGAAATTTGTATAAATTCGTACAGTGGTCAGAATTTGATGATCAATATACTGACGGAAAGCCATTGAAGAGAGAATCGTCTGAGCACAAAGATCATTCAACTCCAACATCAAAAGGGGAAGTTATGGCTATTCTCGTGGGACTGCATAGTCTGCCAGCGAGAATCATCTTTCGTCAACATACCCTGGTGAACGGTAATTGTTTCTATGATTTATTGCTTCCGCTGATATTAGAAACGTATGAATCCCTAACGGGTTATGTTAACCAAACGATCCAAGCGCCAACAGTATATACCTTAATTTTAGTATCATAGTCACTTAAACAAAAATGTAATCCAAATAATTAAATTTACAATTGCTTTTATATTTATGTACAAAGTAATCTCATCTATTAAAAATAGACATTCTCCTATGAATTGGTTATGTGTGACTGTGATTAATGATTATTATATAGGTAATACTATTTGTTATTTGATGGTTGAAGTATGATACATAATGCATTAAAGTGTAATTTTAGAGTGTATAGTATTTCCTTTGTCCCAAGTTAAAGTTAACACTTTTTATTTTCGTTCATCCCACATTAAACTTCACCATTCAAAAAAGGGAACATCTCATCAATCTTTACCCCTAAAAATATATTTTAATTACAAATTTATCACTTCCACCCAACACACATAATAGACTTTAGGGAAAAGGGTCACATTGGACCTTAATCTTTACCCTTGGGATCAACCACACCCTCCAACTAATTTTTGGTTCACCTAAACCCTTTACCTATTTAGAAGGGATCAAATATGCCCCTCACCTTTCATTCTTAAACAAATAAACCCCTTTTGACTAATTCCCCACCTTTTACTACTTCCAAGTTTTATTTTTTATTTTTATTTTCCTATATACCTATATATATACTCAATTTCATTCCAATCTTTCATCAATTTGTCTCAAAATAGACATAGTTCATTACGACCATATCAGACTCATCATGCTTTCGTACATTAATTAAATAATATTAATCTCGTAGTTAATCGACTTGAAATAGTAACAGTACCTTTTTTGACCGTCAATCCATCGAGTATCCGGGAGGTATTACAACTGCTCCTCACAACCAACCACGCACCCCGCAGTGTGATGGTTCAATCCTGTTCCTTCAGCGGACCTCAGCACACCCTGATTCGTTTCCTACACCGGGTGTACAGGATGCTGCTACTGTTTCTCGTCGGAAAATATGGAGATTAAGGTTGCCTAATATAATGGAAGGTTACATAATTCGGGCAGTAGTCCAAGATTATTTATTTATTGAATGGAGAAATTTATTACACACTCATCCTCACAGAACAAGAGGAGATAACTCCTTTAGCTACCTATTGTAGCTGCACTCAAAATACTCATACAAAGAAAAGAAAAGAATACAATGTTTATTTTAGAAAGAGAAAATAGAGGGGAATTTTTGATGCCTTCTGATTCCTCAACTCGCCTATTTATAGAGGCTTTCGTATTTGAAATCCGGATTTCAAAGCCTCCTAACTTCTTTTGACATCACTACTTACGTCATTTGCCTTGGATTCCAACTTTAGCAGCTGGCTGGTCCATTGGATTCTTTTTTGTGATGTCACTGCTTGCATCACTTTACATTGGATGCCAACTTTTCAGCAGCTGGCTGGTTTCTTTATTGGATTACCCTTTGTGGGTCATCTTCATGTCTCTTACCCATTTGGAAAGTTCACCTGGCTTTTGCTTTTTTGAGGAGTCATTTGTCCTCTTTGGTGCCTGATGATTCTCCCGGCTCCTGGGTATTACGAAGAGGTTTAACCCTTTTCTTTCCACGTATCTCCTTGGTTGGGGGTGGATTAGCATTTCTGATCATTCCTATGCCCAATATTATCCCTTTCCCAAATTCTGGTTTTATTTGGGTGGAACAGCTTGTGCATACCTTGTTCGTCCATTGCCCAAAATGGGCCATGTTGTAATATCTCCGATGAGTCTGTTTACTCACTGGAATCTTGTTTTCCCAGAGAAGTTCTTGTTTTTCTTGGAACATCTTCTCCGCAAACACTGTCCTCTTTTCTGTTAAAGTATTTAACAAGAAAGACCCATTCGAGGACTTGTGCTCGAACTTGAATGGGAACTTCACCTCTACCATTGCTTTGATGCAGGTGTACAAACCCCTTGCTCTTCGCGTAGAGATCTGCTCTTCAGAAAATGTAGAAACCAAAACTGGTTCCTTTCCAGAAGACTCTTTGATCTTATTGGACGCTGAGACATCAGTTCTTCTTAGCTTGATGAAATGGAAGGCCTCGTGGTTGCCTTTCCCAACTGGTTCTGGGGCCGCACTGGTGAAGTATAGCTCCAATACATCGCCTCTAGATAGAGTCGAGTTGTTTTCCCATGCCTTGAAAACCTTTTCTCCCAGCCAGTCTGGAAGTTTTGCAAGTTCTGGGAATCCTGGTGCAGCAGTATAGATTGAAGGTAGTGCTCCGAAATCATACCATTGTTTCACATCATTTGGATTTGAGCCTTCTCTCATCCAAACTCGGGGATATTCTCCAGATATATCCACTCGGTATTTCTCCGGTCGGATTCCTTGTCTAGTATTCAATTTCTCCTAGTTGGCCCGGTATTCCTACCAATAAGAGAAATCAGCTAAGTTAATACCAACCTTAGCAGTGTATGTCATAGGCCTAAGGTTGATCTCTCCCTCTTTAACCCCAGAGGTGCTGGGTTGACTCGTCGACTCTAGATGTGACTCCAGGTCTTCGATTTTTCCTTTGACCAGTTCCTCTTTTGGAGGTTCCAATCTAGGACTTGTGCTAAGGTACTTGAATCCCTTGCTCCGGATTTTGAGCCCCGTTCTCGACTACTCTCCTTTTGTCGATTGCAATTGCTATCAACAGCCCGGAGGAGTGGCTCTCATGTTGCTTCGAACAGACTTGCGCCGTTTCGAATGCTGTCTCGTATGCGATTAGACACTTTGGTCTTATCACTATCTTGTATTCTTCCGACACGCCTTGCATTGAGTGCCAGATTCTCGAATTCCCATTGGAGCAACTCAAGATTGTCCATCAGGTGCCTTGATACAGTCAGGATGGAGTCTATTTCAGCTCCTTCCATCTCTCGTCAGGAAATCTGCCAAAACATTATCAACAGATTTAATAATGACAATATTAAAATCATAATATTGGCATTCTTCTTGCCATCTTAATAGTCTAGCCTTTTCTTGTTTAGATTCGATTTTATTTTTCAAAAAGGCTTTGACGCTTGTGTTATCAATTTTAAGGATGAATTTCTTCGCGAGAAGAAATAGCGGCCATTTCTTGAATGCCTTCCGAACCGCAAAGAACTCTTTTTCATTGATGTGCCATCTATTTGCTTCGTTCTCCATAAAGAGCCCGCTACAGTATCTGCATGGCATTTCTCCTTCTGTTGTGGACTTTGTAAGAACCGCTGCCCACCAATGGTCACTGGCATTTGTATATAGTACCAAATCATCCTCGTCATTAGGAATGGCTAATTTGGGGAGCTTTTTGCAAACCTCCTTCAGTTGTTTAACCATTACTCGGTGTGAATCATCCCATTTGAATTCAGCATCCTTTTTCAACAAAGGACTGAACACCTTCCTGTATTGCGCCAGATTGTTGATGAACATTCCAGCGAAGTTAACCACTCCTAAGAAACTTTGGAGTTGTTTCTTGTCTTTGAAATTTTTGGGAAATCCTTGGACTTTTCTACAATATGTGGTTGTAGAATAATTCAAGATTCATCGATCTCTACTCTAAGAAACTCGATCTGTCTTGTTGCTATTACTGCTTTCTTTTCAGAAAGCACCAATCCTTCCTTGTGGCATACTTCTGAAAATATTTCCAGATGTGCCAAATGTTCCTTCATGTTCTTTGATGCTATGAGGATGTCATCCACATAGACGAACATGAATGAGAAATAATCTTTGAAAAGATTATCCATCTTCCTTTGGTATATCTGGGGTGCGTTCGCCAAACCCATAGGCATAACATTCCAGATATAATGTCCTTGTGGTGTGGAGAAGGCTGTGAACTTCTTGCTTCCTTCTTCCATCATAATCTGGTAGAACCCAGATTTGCAATCAAACTTTGAGTATACCTTGGCATTCTTGATACAGTTGACCAAGTGTTCCCTACTTGGTATGTAGTATCCATCGAACTCCAAGATATTGTTGATCCCTTTGTAGTTGATCACAAGTCTCGGCTTTCCCCGCTTGACTTCTCCATGATTTCAAACTAGGAATCCTGGACTGCTGTATGGAGATACTCCTGGTGATATCAACTTAAGGTCCAGATGTTCCTTAAGTATTTGCTGCATATCCTTTCGATCCTCTTGGTTCATCAGGATAGGCTTGTATTTCACGAACTCATGCTCCTTTCCTTCTTTTACTTTGAGTGAAGCTTTGAGCTTGTTTTTATCCCACCAGGCTAGAGGGTCCTCATTGAAGTTCCTCTGTATCTTCTTCTTGATGTCTTACAAAGATGTTTGTTCTTCGATTGTGACGTCTCTCTGTATACTTTCTCCCAAGCGTGCTTTGAGAAGGTGGATTGTATCTTTTTTTAGTTTCTCCATTTTCCATCCTCCTCTTGTCTCGGTTCTCATCTGAAGGGCTGCTTCGCCATACTTCCTACGATCATTCATCTTTGGATGGCTAAGTTTTCCTTCATCACCACGCTTGCTGCGAAATTTGATTAGCATTTTTCTTTGAAATGCATTACGCAGTCTTGGTGCGATGATCTTATGTTCACAAAGGGTTGTGAAAATAAGCCTCCTTGTCGTGTTTTCTTGGGTAAAACGCTTGAATGTCTGTAGAAAATTATTTCCTAACAGAATATCTATTTTGGTATCGTGGAAATATATCGGTATAGTTTTCACCTTGTACCATGGGGTACGATCTGCTCATCCGATCATGATTTCCGCCTGCTTGATTCCTCTGTTAAGGATTAGCACCCTTTGAGAGAAATCTTTTCCTAGTACCGTTGGTAATTCTTTACCTGAGTCTTTCGGAAAGACTCATTCCTTTGCAGTGTAGATCCCAGCTCCTGAATCAATGTATGTCGCAAAATACTCTGCACGATGTTCCTTATATATCATCACTACGGTGATATATATTGAAAATAGACTGGTAGCCATGGGTGGATCAGAGCTTAAACCTGAGCCTCTACTAGTAGACTTTGTATCTTTTTGCCTTGACCTTAAACTCCATTCCATCTTGTAGCCTTTCCCAAGGTTTATGGTCCTCGAGAAACTCTAATCCCAGTACTAGTTGTTCTGGGAATCTTTCTGTAACTCCTTCGATTATCAACTCTAGATCGTCGAGTTTGAGCTGCCCTTGGTATCTCCCGGTTGTTGGTTGTTGGAGATAATACAAGATATCACAAGGAATAGAATTTTCCTTTTTAGTGATATCGAATATTACTTCGACTCCTCTCCATCCTTCTGGGCATTTTAGTTCACCTTTAGTTGTGAACTTTTCTGATTCTTAGATTACCTCCATAATCGATTTCTTTCCCCATTTCTCGTTGGTCATTCTATCTTCTTGGAAAGAAATCCTCCTTTGTTCGAATCTGAGGCTGTTTTGTCTACTCCAGACCGGCTTGTCCCTGATCCGCAAATTCATATCGTGAATTGGCAGTAGCTCCATTATCTCTGGCCTAGTTGCACATGCAACTTTCTCGAACACTTCAGGTATCTCAATATACTCCTTCATTTGGAATAGATCCGAATGATGAGTGTTGGAGAGGGCATACGAGATACTGTATGTGATAGAGTAAGGCATGTTCCCTTCCTTCATCAAGTCTTTGTTTTTAAAATCTTGATGAAGGGTAAGTGCTCTGTTGAAATCTCGGTCTGCCAGATTGTACGCGATCCTTGGATAAATGTAGGATGCTACTTTTCCTGCGTACAGATTTCCTGAGAGTTCTCCTAGGCATGCTTCTCTTGTGCTCTTGATTCTCTTATCAAAGACAGCAATATTGATTGGAGTATTGATTCCTTCTTTGAATGTAGCTTTGATGAGAATCCGAATGGCTCCGATATGGACCCAAGACATAGTCTTGGACATCCTTTCTGGGAGTTTACTTAGTTCCTTCTTGATTTCTTCATAAGGAACCAGTTGCATTTCCATCATATTTCCTGTGAGCTCCATTGGGATGGCAATCTCCCCTTCGGTCACTTTGTATATGATGTTGTGCTTCCTCTTTTTGAAACTTGGAAAGAATTTTTCCAATTTTCCCACAGTGAATCCATCGTATAGGCTGAGGCTTGGATCCTCCTTCATGATTCTCATAAGGGTTTTATGAGAAATAGATGTCTGGAAAAAGAATCCAGACATATCTTCTTGCATCTCTTTCCTGAAGATTTCTTCTTCACTCCGACTCATCTTCAGAAGATTCGTCTTGGCTAAAGAATTCTTCTTCATAGATGCTTTCGTGTGAGGGTATATCTTCAAACTGATATACCTGTACTAGATCTTGGAAGTAAACGGCTTCCTCCATTTCTGGAGTTGTCTCGAACTATCGTACTCCCCTTTTCTGGTTTTCCGGGCAATGTGGTGAGTGATAGGGGTTTTCTCAACACACAAATTAATCCTCAAGTATAAGGATATCAATTGTAGTCGCGAAGATGACCAAGTTACAATATCGAACCCACGGGACGGATAAATATCAATTTTGTGATCTTCTAGTATATTTTAGACTATGTTGGTAATTGTAAAGGTTTAATGGATAGTAACTTCTAATCGAATTAACAAAAGAAATAGCAAAAGTAGAGAGAAGTGAGTTGTGATCAATAAGAATGATAGGTAGTTCATTGGGTCATCCAGTTTCACTAGCAATTCGTATTTTCGTATGATGGTGTACGACTCTGCCCTGTGATTTGTGGACGCATCACTAGACCATGCAAGTTTACTCTATCGACACAAGTAAATATGCGCTTGACTCGTGTGAATAACATCGGAGCAAGAGATATGCTTCACCCCCCTTTTCTAGGTACTATCATAATCAATTATCTTCTACGTCTAGAATCTAACCCGACTTGATCTCCCTTTTTAGATACTATAAAGTTATACTCTTCATCCTATTCATCAACCCGAATTCAATTCAATTCATGAATATTCATATAAGACAGTTCTAATAATACTTCGGAATCCCTTCATTTAGAATTATAACAATAAACCCTGCTCAGTAGTGAACGCACTCAATCAATAACCATGTCATGTATTCAGACTCTACACAACGATCATTGATGCACAAAACGACTATGATTATGGATTAAATATGCAATCTTATATAAAACAAACCACAGGTAGTGTTGTACGGAGTTTTACACACGAAACACGAATTACATCATGAAACTTTCATAACCCTAGAACTACCAAGGTGGTTCTAGCCCATGATTGATCTAGGAACAATCATGGTTAGATGAATCATTCTTACTTGAACCTTCAGCGAACCTCTGTCACAGCCCTCCGAATGGATCACCACCTCTACTCTTGTCTCTCCTACGATTGACGATCAAAAGCTCCCTTTATTCTCTGTATGAGCTTCCTTTTATACTTGTAATCACGTCTCTAGGGCTTGGAATGGGCTTTCTAAGTGATCTCATGTGTTTCGGCCTCGAAAATCCGGATAAGGTAAGTTCTCGCACACAGGTTCGACCACGTCAAGCAGGTCGAACCTCGAGCCACAGGTCGAACCCCAGGTCGAACCCCGCTACTGGAAGAATTCTGCATAGGTTCGACCTTCTGGACAGGTCGAACCACTTAGGTCTTGGTCGAACCCAAGGCGAACCTCAGCACTGGACAACTCTTGCTCCCGATTCGACCAACGGGCAAGTCGAACCCCAACGTCGTGGTCGAATCCTCCTTCTTGCAAACTGGTTCGACCATGGTTTGACCTGATGGCCAGGTCGAACCAACTGAGTCGTGGTCGAACCCATCTCTGTATTGTCCAGCAACGTTGGTTCGACCTGCTGGAGAGGTCGAACCCTCCTCCAGCCAGGTCGAACCCACCTACTTCTTGGGCGGTTCGCGTGGCTTCGACTCCGTCTCTTCGATTCTTGGCTCTTTCACTCCGTTTTTGCTAAGAAAACACTCAAATAGCTCCACTAACACCTGATTCATGCTATTTCACAATATATATAGGTTTTCCACCTATTTCCACATCAAAACTCTCCAAAACTAGCACAAAACATAGCGCCAAACTTGTGAATTTACACACTCATCAGTGAGATATGCCCTCTTGCTCAACACGTGTAGCAGTTGCAATCCTTGAATCTTTCATTGATTCGTGTGGCCGCTCTTCGGAACGTCTTTCTTGTGGGAGTTCTACCTGTGCTCCTTTGGTTTGACCCTGAGGATGAGGCTTGGCTTCTTGAACTCCATCTTGATGGTCCAGATCTTTGCCCTGATTTATAGCTTCGGGCCTTCTGTTTAGACCAAAATGATCTTGGTCTTCTGGATCTCCATCCTCCGCTCCTTTGATTGTAAGGATGATTCCTCTTCATAATTTTTATAAAAAAATCATTTCGTTCTCCAAACTATTTGTGTGATATACTGACGGAAAGCTACTGCAGAGAAGATCAGTTTGGTGCATAGAACACTCGAATCAGACATTAGATGAGAGAGTTATGCCCAAAATGGTGAGGCCGCAGACAGCCGGCGAGAATTATTCTTCTTCAACATACCCTGGTGAAAGGTAATACGTTTTTTTGTTTTCTTGCTACCGCTGAATTAGAAAAGTATGGAACCCTAACGATTCACGTTAACCAAACAATCGAACGCCAACATCGAAAATCACCGAAAATGGCACCTACCGGTAAGAGGATGCTTATTCTTACCCCGTTAAACCCTAACCCCCCGCCACAAGCCACGGAACGTTGATTCTGCTTCAATGTCTCGCTCCGATTCTCATCCTTCTATCCCGCCGTCTTTTCCCTCTCTTCTTCCGGCCGTTCTTCCTCCCGCCCCCTTCTGCCTGTCAAACCTCTCTCCAACCATCACTTCGAACCCTTTTCCATCTACTTCTTCCATTCCCTCTCAAATACCTCCACCCTCCCCTACTCAGCCCGATATCTCTGCCCCCATTCAACATACTTCGATGCCTTCTCCCACCTTCTATCCTCCCCCGCCAATGCCTAAATCCTCTTCCCCTAATCGTACAACTTGTCACTCTTCTCCACCCTTCCAGCCTACACCCCAATCCACATCCCCCCTCCTCCAGTTAACAATGAACCCGATTTTCATAACCGCCGCCCCAACCTAAAATTCAATCTTCAGTTTATTCCCCCACAAGAGCCTAGAGTGGTTGAAATCCCCTTATACGACTCAGATGATGAGTGGAGCTATACATTGATTGGATACTTTGCTGGTCGATTTCCCGAGTTTCAAGCAGTCAAGGCAATCACTAATCGATGGGGAGTGGAGGTTTCTATCTTCACTCATGATAGTGGTTAGCTCATCTTTAAACTGACCAGTGAGGATGAAGTCCAATCAGTTCTACAGAACAGTCCCTATGATGAAAACTTGAGATATTTGATGTTAAGAAGAATGTATGAAGATTTCCAATTTGATGAATCAGGTATATCTACGGTTCCAGTTTGGATACAACTTCCTTCTCTTCCTCTTAAATATTGGGCTCCTGATAAACTTAGCTTGATCACATCTACTATCGGTCAACCAATGATGATGGATTATTATATTGCCAACAAACAACGAGTATCCTATGCTTGTATTCTTGTTGACGTTGATGCTTCAAAACAGTTGAACGAAGAACTATGGGTAAAGACTGTTAATGGAGGATTCAAACAGAGGATCATCTATGAATTTTTTCCAAAGTCTTGCAGCATCTGTAACACTTGGGGCATCTTACTCATGAGTGTAGAAACAAGAATGTTGCTCAGGATGATCAGCAAAATCCTATGGGAGAAACCTGTTCAAAAAATCAAAGTTATGAACTTAGAATCCTAATTCCCAAAATCGTCCAAGATGAGAGCAATAGAGAGATTTTCCCAAAATCGTCGAAGAACACGCCACCCCTCTCGCCGCCGGCCGCACTCCTGCCTTCGCTCCCGACGCCATCTGTTACCGGCGAGCCCAACCCGTCGCGATGCCACCTCCTCCTATCGCGGCCCACCTGTTTGCGACAATACCCAGCCGTACTCCTGCCTCCGCTCCAACCAATGAGAAAGCCACTTGTCGACGTCGCACCTGCATCCGCTCGAGGCTCCGTACCCGCATCCGCTCGAGGCTCCGTACCCGCCTCCAGAGCACGCTGTCGAACCCGCCTCCGGCTCGCGCCGCCGCTGTCTCAGATCTGAGTTTCTGAGGTGAGTACATTTTTGTGTCAAACTCGAGCTTAGAACCCCTAGAATGGGTAGCCTAGCCGCCGCGAATTTGCTGACCAACATTTCTCGTGCCGCCTTCGGCGTTGATATAGGTGCCACTATCCTTAACTCTTCACTCTACATCATCGACGGTGGCAAACGCACCGTTTCTTCGACCGTTTCCGTGGTGTCATTTATGATAACATCGGCGAAGTGACCACTTCTTGGTCCCATGGCTTCAGAAACCCTTCATGTTCGACATTCGCACTTGCCCTACACCTTCTCCTCTGTATCGGGTATACAATAATGCGTAATTTTGCATTTGATTATTTGATTGAGATTCTGCAATTATTTTTTATGCATTGTTGAATGCAATACTAGATCTGGTAATGCATGAGTGACTTAGTCATTAGTCAACATGTAAATGCATTGTTGATTGCAATATTATTTTTGGAATTGGCATAATATTAGGGGTTGTTTACTTGGTTGTGATTGAGATTGCAGCAGTAGATATTTTTTTGCTGAATGATCACTCTATTCTGCTGCTGGTATTCTGTTTCTGTGGAATTTTCTGTGGCTGGTTCATTCTTAGTTGGTGGATTTTCTGCATATTTTCTATTGGTTTGCTTTGCTAATTTGTTCTTTTTCCTTGCTTGCTTTTCTGCTGCTCGGGTTTTTCCTAGTCCTCAGTTAGCTATTTGCAGGTTCTGCCACCTAATTTTCTCCTTAGTCTATCGCTTTCTGTTTCTATGGTGACTGTTGTTCTTTGTTTGGGCTGCAGCTGGTTTTGTCTAGTCATTACAGATTTGTTTCCTTACTTGTAGTTGATGTTGCTGGGAGTTAGAGTTTGATGTGTTGTTGTTTAGTCTTCCAGATTCTTGTTTTAGGCTGCTAGAACTCTGCCCTCATCTACTGGTTTTTCTAGTCCTTTCTAACTAATGTCTGGATGTGAGATTTAAGCATTGGCCCAGTTGCTTACTGTAATGATTTCTGATGGAAATGACATGAATATTTAAGTTGTTGGTCTCCATAAAGTCTAATTTTATATCATCATTATCATTTTTGGGCAGGTTGATCTATTTTTCTACAAGGAGCCTGAAGAGTCTTAAGGAACAAGAAGAGGAGGATGTTCCCGCTATCATTTCTGTCCTGTGTATTTCTGAGGTATTTCTGGTTCCCTCCCATTTATCTTTTTTATCGTAAAGTGAGGATGCCACTTTAATCTTAGACGCCACAATCTTGTTTCTTGAAATAATTCCACTAATTCTTTGAAATAATTAGGATTAGTTAGTTTGGGGGGTTTGAATGATCAGTTTGTTATGTGCGAGAACTACTTCGTGTGAGAGTTAAAATGCAAAATAAAGAGTTAAAGTGTTGAGTCTTGTTATAGACATCTAATATAAAAGTGAAATCTCATATCAGATAAAGTGTTGAGTCTTTAAACTGCTCTAATCATGCTGATATTACGTGTACAATTCTTTCAAAAAGAATATATATAAACGTCATTGTTCTGGTGATAAGTTGATAAACTCGAAAAAAAATAATAAAAATGAAAATAGGAGGTTAAGATACGTTCATTTGGCACATAACATGTTTCATTTTTGCTTGCCACGTTTGTGATCATTTTTTAAATCGAGCCTTGTAACTATTTTCTTATGGGACTCTGGAGAAGGTTGTAAAGTGTAGCTCAGATAGATATCACCATTTCAACTCTTTTTGGTCTTGCTGTATGCTTAGACCACCTCTCCTGTGGTTACTTGTAAGAAACTTTGATGAAGTTTCTATCATATCTATGCTGGACTAGTCGATCTGAATTTATAGTAAGTGTAAACAAATATCTTGAAGCACAAAATCACAAGCTGTTAGTGGGGATGAGATTAAAGATGAGATTTGAATGTGTAGAAGTTCCTGAAAGAAGGTATTTAAATACTGATTGAATGTCCTGTATAAGTATTATAGTATTTATTACAACATATTTTTGAAGTTTATTTCAGCACAATAATCTTTATTACATGTTAATACAGGTTCAGTGGGACTGTCGTTGGTGTTGACAATAATGCTTAATCTTGGTGGCCTGATTCACAATGGAGATAACTCAAGGTAATATTCTCACACCTGCAGGTTTTTCAGAGCTCCATGCTTCATTTGTAAAACCCTAGCCAGTTTATATTAACACACGTTGTTTGAAGATAACAATAAAAATTTCTTTTTGCATTGCTTGTGTAAGGCTCGTACATCTATATCAAATTGATTTCGTATTGGCGCTACTTAGGGATTGAGTTGGTTTTTCATGGCACATCTAGTAGCAAATTCAGAATTTCAGAACCAAAACTTTCTTAAATTGTGGATGCCATGCTGAATATTTGGGAGGTATATTATTTATAATTTCATTATGATCTATGCGTGCTACTATATTATCCATAATGATTATTGCAAGTTAATCTAAAACTAGTGAACTTATGTAATGTACTACTATATTATCCATAATAATTATTGCTGCTTACTTATGTTTACCACACATTACTTGAATTCTATTCAACTCCAAGTTTGCAGTCAGCACCATGTGTTCGTACTCTATATACCAGTTCAAGATTTATATGTTACAGCATATTCATACGGCATAGTTAACCTTGTTAACTGTATTAAGTAAATTTTCCTAAATACAGGAGAAGAAGGCAAGTCTTGATGGACTAGAGTCTTATGGGTGTTATGATCCTAAAATTTCAGCAGTTCTAAGTTATGCTGATAACATGGAGTGCGCAATCTCTTTAGAATCCATCCTTTCTATACTGAGAAAGGTACATTGTTTTTTATGCTTGGCTAATTTGTGAATGTTAAGATGAAAATAAGTTGCGGCAAAGACTACTTGTATCCGTAAATTGTCTAAATCTTGAATTTCTATGTATATAATAATTATCTTTCTTGGGAAATAATTGTTTTTCAATATTTATACCTTGATAGAGATGATAGGAATTTCTGGCAGATTTTCTTTGACAATAGTGTTAAATTGGGGTGACATAAGTTTCTGTTAAAGACAATTATAAGCACCACATTATTGATCATTATGTTCCAATTGGTCTTTATAATCAAAATTGTAGTGATTTTAATTTTTACATGCAATAGATATCACATTCCATAGTTTTCCTAATGTGCTGATTTATATAGCTAGTCTATTGCAACTCTATCACCTCATGGTCTTTATTACTGCCACAAGATTAAACCTCTTAGAGCTAGTTTTTTTTATGAAAAAGGTAATAAAATCAAAAGTAGTCAGTTTACTTGTGGTAAACCAATACCCAACACACTAATTCTAATTTCTAAATCCCCATTTACATATTTAGGTTTGATATTGCTAATTCTGCATACAACAATTTTAATAAGCAATATATGAGCTCATCAATAGTCCGATACAATACACTTATTTGATGGTAATAATTGGTTAATTAGGTAAATTTGAATAAATTATGATTAGTAGATTACATTCTTCCCTAATACTAGATTAGTAATCGCTTGTAGTATAGATGTGTTTGGGGTTTATAATTTATACTTATATTTCTGAAATATTAATAGGGCTTTAAAGATATTCAATTCTGAAACTATGGGAAAGAAAAGAAAGAAAAAAACTACGTGGAGAGTCATTAAGATACAAATTAGCTTCCAAATATAGTGATTAACCAAACCAACTACTTCTTACTTTAATTGTAAAATATCTAGGTCCCTAAGCTATAGGATGACAACCAATGTGGCTTTTTTGTGTTGCGATACATGAAAGAAATAATTGAATCAAGTGTATCAATAGATGGATCCTCCATCCAATCATTGGTAATACTGTATATATTCATTAATCAATTTCTATAAATGAAATATACTATTCTTCTAAATTTGATACTACATTTTCTTAATAAACATTTCACACAAAAGAGTTACACTGAAGATGAAATCAATGAAGTACCGGGGGGGGGGGAGGTGTTGTTAATATGGAGTTAACATTGTCCAGTGCTCTCTCCACCTGTAGAGCAGTACCTATTTGTCCTTCAGAATATTACTGATGTTTTTTATTATGAGGACAACTAACCCAAAAAAAAAGGCATTCCAAGTTTATGTGCATACTTGTCCTTGTAAGTAACAACGGTCTTTTTTCAATAATTTTTTGATTGAAACTTGCAGGTTTCAACATTGCTTGATGCACTTAACAAGTACTGGCCTTCTATAAGCTATGGTCCTTCATCAAATTGCCACAGTGGAAAAGGATTATTTTGGGAGCACGAGGTCAGTTCATATTCTGCTATACTTCATAATTAATGATGATTAATAACTGGAACTAATAATTGATTTCTTTTTTGTCATGTTTGGATTGTAAAACTTCTGGATAAAAGTAGGGTAACATCTTCTTGAAGTGTTTATTCTGAAATGGTTTTATCTATGTCTTGTGCATTTAGCAATGAAGTTTATCAATCATATATTGAGCTGCTAAATATGCTTTGATGCTTGAAACTATTGCTCAATCATGATATGTGATATCATTCATAAGCTGTGAATTCATTATCATTCATTTAGATATTTTTATTGATAATTATGTATGTGATGTTATTAATTGCAGAGATTCTCTTGCTTCTTACACTTAGTTATTGGTGAGTGCGAACCCATCTAACATAAAATGTTGAATATTATTGACAGATAAACTAGAGAGAGCATCCAGAGTTCCAAATAAAGCCATCACATATGCAGGTAATTAAAACTGTTTCTCTAGTTTCCCGCTTTCTTTTAAGACATGCAAATATAGGTGTCAGTCTTTTAGCATGTCTTTCTTGTACTCCTGTTCCACCGCTGTGTCAAACTTCCCATTAATTAGATAGGAATTGATACCCCTTATCAGTGGTATAAGGGTGAAGGGTATGAATATATGCATTTACAGGGAAGGAGGTGGGCTGGCAGGATGCTTTGTAACCTCTTCTTTGCTTATTAATGTGGTTCTGCATTCAAATTTTCACAACAATTTCCTCCAGATTTAATGTTCATAGCTTTTCAGTTTAACTGATTTAATGATATGAGTGTGATTAATTTGATGATTAGTTTTAGATCTGTTGAAACCAAAGTAAATTTCATTGTGAGTATTCAAGATATTCAAATGGAAATTATTCACCAACAAAGCCATTCTATATATCACAATATCTCTATAACCATTTTTCCAATTCAAATGTTATTTCATGATTATTACTCTTTAAGTGGCCAGAGATGTCAACATGAAGAGCTTTACTCTGTCGGTTTCAGGATGAATTGGATAGTCTTGCAAGAAACTACCCCAACAGGTTCAAAATTTACTACGTGCTCAACCAAGTAAGTTCACCATTCATTCATCCTGAAATGGTATTTTAAAATGGATTTATTTTGTTCTTCCCTTGTGCCATGATCAGATGATGCTTATAGTATTTTGGTTCGCAGCAAATTCTTTTATATGAATGAAGCATTTCACTTGTGAGACTGCTTTTTTCATATGATAATAGAAACACAACATATAACTATACAAGAAAATATGGTCTTTTCTTCTCTATCTGCCAGTTATTTGTGAAGTTTAAGTAAGACAATGCATCCCTTTATAGGTATGCGAGAGTCGAGAAGATCTCTAAACAACACTCAGAATGGTCCCATAATGCAACCATTGCATCATTTTGTAAGAGCAGAATTGCTTGCAAGTGGATACTTAATTAGGTCGTGTGAAGGTGGAGGATCCATCATTCATATAGTATACCACATGGATTTAGAGGTATTATATTTAGCTTTGCTAATCATTATCTGCTTCCTGAACTGAATAATCAACGAATAACATGATGAGTGTTTTCGTTGTAGCCTTGGAGTGTGCCTGAAGTGTTGTGTCCACTGTATGAATCATCAACTATGCTTTCTCAGAGGACTACATTCGCAGTACGCTTATCTTTATGCATTAAATATATATATTTTAGTACTTCACATAGATAGAAATCATGATCCAGTGCTTGGCTACTTAATAAGAAATGATGGTCTGAGGTAATTAGTTCTTCATCTTTGAACAATATAATTGTGTTTTGATTATAGACATTTAGTGGAAAAAATTCTCGCAGTTGATATGAAGGACTAATTTAGTGATGTTTCATTTGCAGAATGTTCTTCCTGCTATACTAGTAAAAAAATGTTGGGCTATTAGTGCTTCATGTTGCAATTGTTTAATATGGAAAAATTCGCAAAACCTTACTTTGCATAAGTTCATAAAATGTCTTTGTAGGGGTCTATCATTTTCCTTCTCTACTTTTATTACTTTTTAAAACTTTGTAATGTAATAAAACCACTCGTTGTTGCTTTAAGATTGAGTTTTTAAGTTTCTTTTTAGTAACATATATAGCAAGTTCATCTTGATGTTTTAGCTAAGGTGGTTGTGTAAGTTGGATTATCTTATAGAGGTTATCATTTTCTTATTTCCCTTTTTAATTTGCATTCTAAGTTGTTGATCGATCTTATTCCCTTTATTGATGCAGGAGATTTGTGTAGCTAACTGTGATGGAGTGGATGTATCAATCAAAAGATGACTTTACATCATGTTTTGTGGGTTGGACAGGTCATCAGGTTGCAGCAGATAGCTATATATATGTATAGCTACGTACGTACATATGTCGTACTTCTTTTAGTATATATTATTAGTATGTTTTGATATATATTATTAGTTAAGTAATTTGATTGTGGGCTGTGTTAGACATTGGGTATATATTTTTGTGGGTTGGAATGTTAAACGTTGGGTATATATTTTTTAGGGTTGAATGTTAGACGTTGAATTTGAATATTTCATGAATGTATGGATATATGTTGATAAATGAATGGATGCCTTCCATTTAAATTTAGAATATTATTGTTGAAATAAATAGGCAGGTGATTAATAGCTTTTTGGAAGAAAGATATTAGTGAATCACTGATATCTATTGTTTTAAACATTTTGATATCAGCTAATTTATATCGGTGAAACTTTAAAAAAATATTGGTGAAATACTAAAATGTATGTTAGGAAAAGATATCGGTGAATCACTGATATTTATTACTCTAAACTTTTAATATCAACTTTATAAATATCGGTGATTTTATAATAGATATTGGTATTTCCTTGATATCTATATTGATAATAGATATCGGTGAACCACCGATATCTATTGTTAAATATCTTTAATATCACCTTCATATATATCGGTGAATTTAAAATAGATATCGGTGAGTCACCGATATTTATTTAGTGGATCTTTAATAACACCTCAATTAATAACGGTGGAATTACGAATACATATCGGCGAATCACCGATATCGAAAGACACAATAGGTATCGGTGATTCATTGATATCTATTTTGGGGACCTTTAATAACACCTCCATTAATAACGATGGAATATTGAATAGATATCGGTGGTTCACCGATATCTATTCACAAAATAGATATCGGTGAACCACCAATATCTATTTAGGGACCTTTAATAACACCTCTATTAATAACGGTGGAAATACTGAGTAGATATCAGTGAATCACCGATATCTATTCACATATTTCTAGTAGTGTCGGAGATTTGACCCAGTGTCGGGGATGGATGTCGGTATGATGTTGGAATCCCGACATAGCATTCCAATAAATTAGTTCGATGTTGGATTCTCTATCGAAGTCCCAACATAGCATTCTGACATGATGTCGGACCAATTTTTTGTCCAAACAATAGACAATTGGGTATGAGAACTAAAAGTCATTGCCATCCATGAAATAAGTTAGAGTTATATAACTTAAATACCCAATTGTCCATTGTTGAACCAACATATCAGATCATATCCCACCCTGTCGGAATCATATGTCGGGGGATACCACACAAAATCCCGACTTCATCGGACTGTTTAACCCAGTGTCGGGAATGGATGTCGATTTGGTGTTAGAATCCCGACATAGCATTCTGATAAATCAGTTCGATATTGGATTCTCTATCGAAATCCCAACATAGCATTCCGACATGATGTCGGACCAGTTTTGGTCTAAACAATAGGCAATTGGGTATGAAAACTCAAAATCATTGCCAATCATGAAATAAGTTAGAGTTATATAACTTACATACCCAATTGTCCATTGTTGGACTTCATAGGAGGTTTAACCCAGTGTCGGGGATGGATGTCGATTTAGTGTCGAAATCTCGACATAGCATTTCGATAAATCAGTTCGATGTTGGATTCTCTGTCGAAATCCCAAAATAGCATCCGACATGATGTCGGACTAGTTTTGATCCAAACAATGGACAATTGGGTATGAGAACTCAAAATCATTGCCAACCATGAAATAAGTTAGAGTTATATAACTTACATACCAAATTGTCCATTGTTGGACTTCATGGAGGTTTAACCCAGTGTCGGGGATGGATGTCGGTTTGGTGTCGGAATCCCGACTTATCATAAGGTTTAGGGTTTAGGATCTAGGGTTTAGGGTTTTAGGGTTTAGAGTTCTCATTTTGGTTATTTTTGATATTGAACTTTTTTTTAATTGTTATTTGTATAACATTCCTACCCATTTTTTCATTCTTGGACCAAAATACCTCCATCATGTCGGAATGCTATGTCGGAGCACCGACACCATCTCCGACATGCGATAAAATAGCCTACTCTGTTAGAATATTATGTCGGGGTTCCGACACCGATTCCGACATCATGAGATATTAACCCTTAATTAGTTGATGGTTGTCAATGATTTTTTACATTAGGATATAACATCCATAACTAATTGACCATTTTTTTTACCAAAAATCCCCCCATATTGTCGGAATGATATGTCGAGATTCCGACATGGATGTCAGAATCAGTGTCGGAACCCTGACTTAGCATTCTGACAGCGTAGGGGTAGTACATTGCAAGTGAAATTAGGTAACAGAAGTCGGAATACCCCATTTACCCATTTCGGTGGGCTATGTCTGAATGCTATGCCGGAGTTCATATACCGTATCCATGAAGTACCCCAATACTGTGAAACACTGTCAGAATTTCGACACTTGATCCCACAGCCGATGATGTCGGAATCCCGACATAACATTCCGACAATGTGGGGATATGTTGGTTAAAATTTTTAATTGGGTATGGAAGTTAAACAATTATCTTCATGGCTGGAATCGATTTTTAACTTCTCATTTAGGTTATTTTTTACAATTAGCTATTACAAAAAAAGGTTAAATGTGTTTGTCTCCCGCTAAAAATCCAGACGGTCTATTTGCTTGGTCCCAGAGAACACATATACATAACACGGCACCTCCCAAAATATTGCATTATGAAAGTTGATAGTCTATTACTCCATTTACAAATGAATGCTAACAAAATGCCAAAATATTATATACAAACCTGGATACATTTACACCATCATAAATGTTATCAATTAGAACCCTAATAACGAACTACATATGTCTACAACACAATAAGTAATCACAGAACAAGATAATATGCAAAATAACCGACCAATCCAACTCCCCATTCAACTTACAAGTTGAAACATCAACAACCAAATTCATACACAATTTCAGGTTCCATCTGGTTGCATTTTCACGGCCGGATGAACTCCTCTTTATATAACTCCGAGCATATCTGCTTTTGTATAACCACAGTGGATGACAGGTCCACTTGCGTTACTCCTGAACCCCTAATCAGCATTTCTAAGAACAAGTAGCACATGAGTCCACAGTCGGAACTGCCAATTTGTTGCGGGGGGTGAACAAACTTCTGCCATTTTAACACGGGCGCCTTTGCAGGTCTCTCAATGATGTTAAAATGACAAAGAATACTCCCCATCATTTATATGAATGTATCCATCTCTGATTTGTACCTCAGTCTTAAATTAATACTAATCCGTCCTTTGGGTTCGATAATCACTTGGTCCCTTATCAAAGCTACAATAGCATCCTTCACACTTGGGGATTAATATTGTGTGTTTAGAAAACGCTCATCAAGTTCTTGGCGCTGTTGCCGGGGACGGCATTAATTATTAGTTTATTATTTCTAGTTAATTGAGACTATTTTATTCTTGTCTTTAGTTTCTAACGCTGATTTTTCTTAGGTGTATGCACACTAGATCAAAGGTAGGAGAGTTATCACTTTTTAATCCTGAGATAGATGCATTGTCGAGGAAGAAGAAGTAGAAGAACAGGAACGAGAATGTAGAACCAACTAAAGCTTTTAATTTGGGAGTCGAAGTTGAAGAGCTGAACTCCCAAATGATTGCAGCTGCAACCAGAATTAACTTGGAAGTAGAAACAATCAACATGGCGGCGAATCCGGATAATCTTGCCATCCGTGAGGTTTTTTAAGAATAACAGAGGAGGCAATGCGGGGCTGTTAGGAGCAAGGGGGCTGGAGCTGATTTTGATATTCACCTTGCTTTGATCAGCATGATTGAAAGGAGTCCCTTCTCTGGGGGAACCTTTGAAGATCCTCAACAACATCTAAATAAGTTCCTTGGTTATGCAAGTACACAAAAGAATGCAGGAGCTCATGAGGATGCAAGGATGATTATATTGTTTAAGTTCTCACTTACTGAAAGGGCGAGAGATTGGTACGATACTCTTGATGTTGCTGAATGCACTACCTGGGATCAATTGAAATTGAAATTCTTGGAGCGATACATGCCACCTTCAAAGGCGTTTAAGATGAAGCAAGAAATCAATCAATTTTCTATCAATGGTAATGAGAAGTTTCATGAGGCTTGGGACAGATTCAAGGACATGCTTAGAAGGTTTCCACAACATGGGCTATCTAAAGCTCAATACATCAGTATTTTCTACAATGGATTGGACTGTGATTCTTGAGTTTTACTTGATGCTTCATCTAATGGAGCACTGCTTACAAAGTCGTCCGTTGAGGTCGAAAAGCTCTTTGAGGATATTTCGATGAATTCAAGAGATTAGTCGACTGATAGAGTGAGAGGCACTTATGTTCTTGGAAAAGTAGCACAGGTGGAGCACACGATGGTTAAGTCGAGTAGAGAAGATGAGATCATCTTGAGCTTGACTAATATCAACAAACTACTTGAATCTCAGCAAAAGTAGATTACTGACATAGCTCAGCGATGTTTGTAATAAAGGAGCTAGCCAAGAGGAATTGGAAGAGGCAAACTATGCCATGGGTCAAAGTATTCAAGGAACGAGATTCCAAAATCAAGGAAATCAGAATTATCAAGGGAACTACAATAATCGTGGTCCCCTGGGTAATTATCAACAACCAAGGAGGCTAGAGTTTTCATGGAGTAATCCTAATGCAGCTATACAACCTCCTGTTGGTGTTGATCCGGGCATGAAGGTCGAAGAAGGAAAACTTGGTTTTGAAGATACGGTGAACAAGTACAAGGTAAGGAACGATGCAAGAGTGAATCGCTTAGAGGCAAAACTGGAGTAAAAATTGATGCAAATCATGAGGATCTATCTAAGCAGATAAAGACCTTGACACTTTTGATGGGACAGATGGCCGGGAACGTGAAGCAGTTAACACAGACGATAGAGAAGGGTAAACTCCCGTCTCAAAGCATAACGAACCCGAAAGCGTGCCATGCCATCACTTTGAGGCCAGGAACACAGTATGAAGGTCCAATGCTACTAGTCTAAGAAAACAGAGAGATTTGTGTCTCCGCTCGACAACCGCTCAACCAAGAACATTGGTCGAGCTGAGGTCGAGCGGCAATCTGAAGATCGAAGATGTCCTGATCAATTTATAGACACCCCGCTCGACCAAAACACAGCTGCTCGACCAGACATTTATGGTCGAGCAGAGGTCGAGCGGAAGATTGTACATGTGAACAACCAAAGTCAGATTACAGGTACCTCGCTCGACCATTATTAGCTCGCTCGACCAAAACTACCAGGTTGAGTGGAGGTCGAGCAAAGTCCGTCGATTCTGATTTCCACACAGAATGCTTTATTTGTTATTCAGAACACTTAAGTACCATCTCAAGAGCAGAATACTGAGCTAATAGTTGAGAAGAAGTGGGAAAAAGGCAAGAGATTGAGAGCTGAGAAGGATAAAGCAGAGAAGGTTGAATGAGATGAATGGGAAATTCCTAAGACAAAGATACCTCCCCCATTTCCTTTCAGGTTAGTAAGGAAGGGATTTGAAGAAAAGTTCAAGAAGTTCTCAGATATCATAAAAAAGATAAGATTGAGCATTCCTTTCTCGAAGCAATCTTGGAGATGCCGTACTATGCCCGCTTTCTGAAGGATATACTTTTGAAGAAGAGAAGCTTGAACAGAGTAAAAATAGTGAGTCTAACTGAGAACTGCAACTCGATCATTCAGAGGAAGCTACCAGCAAAGTTGAAGGATCCGGGAAGCTTCACTATCTTGTGTGAAATTGGAAAGGGGCCGGCACGTTGAGCCTTGTGTGATCTTGGTGCAAGCATCAATTTGATGCCTTTTTCTATTTTTAAAAGGCTTGGTTTGGGGGAGTTAACTCTCACAACAGTTGCTCTACAATTGGTGGACAGGTCTATAACTTTTTCGAATGGTGTGATCGAAGAAGTACAAGTCAAAGTAGAGAAACTGATATTTCCTGTGAATTTTCGAGTGCTAGAGATGGAAGATGACAAGGATAACGTCCCTCTTATCTTAGGGAGACCATTCCTTGCCACTGCTGGAGCGATGATTGATGTTCAAAAGGGTGAGCTTAGATTGCAGATGAATAAGGAGGAGATTCTTTTCAACCTTGACAAAGCAATAAAAATGCCTATGGAGATGCAATGCAATAGCATTGATGTGGTGGAGGAGATTGTGAATGAAGATTTGTTGTTGATCCTTTCCAAGGATCCTCTTGAGACATGCTTGGCGGAGTCTCTTTTCCCACTACGGAGCTAGATGATCTCTCCAATGAGGTATGTATTGAATTTCTTGAAAACTTACTTGTTTTGGGTGATGACAGGTATGAGCCTAAAAGAACTAAGATCGAAGAGGTCAAGTGGACAAGGAAGTACTTGCCGTTGGATAGAGAGAGCACACCTCAAGAAGAAAAGAAAGAAGAGTTGAATCCACCACCGGATCACTTAAAGTATGCCTATCTTGGTGACAATGAAATAAATCCGGTAATTGTATCTTCTTCTCTAGCTTATGATCAACTCAATGAATTGTTGGATGTGCTTAGAAAGTATAAGTCTGCCATAGGTTGGTCTCTTGATGATTTGAAGGGTATTAGTCCATCATATTGCATGCATAGGATAAGAATGTTAGATGAGACTAAAAGTAGCATTCAGAATCAGCGAAGGGTAAATCCCGCTATTCAAGAAGTGATTAGGAAGCAAATCCTAACGTGGCTAGATGCATGAATTATATATCCAATTAGTGATAGTCCCCATGTGAGTTCACTGCATGTTGTAGCTAAAAAGAGGGCATGAATATCGTGAAAGCCGAAGATAGCGAGACCTTAGCCACTAGGATTCCTACGGGATGACGTGTGTGTACTGATTATAGAAAACTGAATGAAAGCACATGCAAAGACCATTTTTCCCTTCCTTTCATGGATCAAATGCTTGATCGTCTTGCAGGGTATGAGTTTTATTATTTCTTGGATGGGTACTCGGGGTATAATCAAATCATGATTGCACCCAAGGATCAAGAAAAGACCACTTTCACTTGCCCTTATGGAACTTTTGCCTTTAGGAAAATGCCTTTTGGATTGTGTTATGCAACTGCTACATTTCAGCGCTGCATGATGGCCATATTTGATGGGTTCATAGAAAAGATCATGGAGGTGTTTATGGATGATTTTTCCGTGTTTGGTTCCTCTTTTGATATTTGTTTACCTAACTTGTCTACTGTTTTGAAGAGATGCTAAGAAACTAATCTTGTTTTGAATTGGGAGAAGTGCCACTTCATGGTGAAAGATGGGATTGTTCTTGGGCATCATATTTCAGCTAAGGGATTGCAGGTGGATAGAGCAAAGGTGGTGGCGATTGAGAAGCTTCCACCACCTACTGATGAAAAGGGAGTGCGGTCCTTCCTTGGACACGTAGGATTTTATAGAAGATTTATCAAAGACTTCTCAAAATACTCCAAACTGTTGTCTCACTTACTTGAAAAGGATGTTCCTTTTGTTTTTGATGATGAATGTCTAACAGCTTTTCAGGTTTTGAAGAATGCACTTATTACAGCACCTATCTTGATCACACCGGATTGGACTCAACCGTTTGTACTTATGTGTGATGTAAGTGACCAAGCACTTGGAGTGGTGCTTGGGCAATTGAGAGAGAAGAAGTTCTGCACCATTTACTATGCGAGCAAGACTTTTGATGCTGCACAAAAGAACTACACTGTTACTGAAAAAGAGTTTTTAGCTGTGGTGTATGCATTTAACAAGTTTCGACAGTATTTGGTTGGCATGAAGACCATTGTGTACACGGATCACTTTGTGATTCGTTACTTGATGGAGAAGAAGGAAGCGAAGCCAAGGATCATTAGATGGATCATTCTTCTGCAGGAGTTTGATATGGAGATCCGAGATAAAAAAAGGTACGGAGAATGTTTTAGCGGATCACCTATCAAGGTTAGAGACAAGGGAGCACTGTGATGATTCTTTTGAGTATATAGAAGTGATGTTCCCTGATGAAAAGATTATAGCGGTGTTTGCTGAAGGAGAGCAGTGAGCTTGTGTGGTCGCTGCTCAAGGAATGGATCCATGGTATGCCGATTATGTGAATTATATTGCTGTAGGTGAAATTCCTAAAGGGCTCAATAGATATCAACTTGCTAAGTTTAAGAGAGATGTTGAGACCTTCATATGGTATTATCCATTCGCCTACAAAATTTATATGGATTCTATCGTCCGTAGGTGTGTGCCTGAGATGGAGATGGAGAGCGTTCTTGAATTCTGTCATGCACATCCTAACGGGGGGCATTTCAGAGCCCAAAAGACGGTAGCTAAGGTATTATAATCTGCTCTTTATTGGCCTACTTTGTTTAAAGACTGTGAATCCTATGTGGTGACATGCGATAGATGTCAAAGGATAGGAAACATAAGTAGAAGAGATGAGATGCCACTTCAGCCGAGCATTATTGTTGAGATCTTCGATGTATGGGGAATCAATTTTATGGGGTCATTTCCCCATATAATGGATTTCTCTACATTCTTCTAGCAGTGGATTATGTTTCTAAGTGGCTGGAGGTCATTCCTACCCGCATGAATGATTCAAAGATCGTGTTGTCTTTCTTGAAGAAACATATTTTTGCCCGCTATAGAGTCCCTAGAGCACTTTTAAGTGATGGAGATTCTCACTTCATCAACAAGCTTCTTGAAAGAGTGCTCAAAGAATACGGTGTGAAGCATAGGGTTACTACACCCTATCACCCTCAAGCTAATGGGCAAGCTGAAGTCTCCAATCGATAAGTTAAGCAAATTTTAGAGAAGGTAATCGGAACCAATAGAAAAGATTGGGCTATGAAGCTAGATGATGTTCTATGGGGTTTCCGGACTTCATATAAGACTATGCTGGATATGTCACCTTATCAAATTGTGTATGGGAAGCCATGCCACTTACCTGTTGAAATTCAGCATAGGGCTTTTTGGGCGTTGAGAAGCTTGAACTTGTATCTTAAAGATCAAAAGGAGTTGAGGATGACTCATATCAATCAATTAGATGAGTTCAAAAATCGAGCTTTCAAGAACTCGGAGATTTAAAAGGAAAGGATGAAGAAATGACATGATTCGAAGATCTCCTACAAAGAGTTCAAGCAAGGTGATGGGGTATTACTTTTTAACTCTCGTTTGAAGCTTTTCGTAGAAAAATTGAAATTGAAATGGACGGGGCCGTTCATATCCATAGAGCCTGCAGAGGGGGAGTTTTGAGATCATGGACAAAGGCGGAGACATCATTGTGGCGAATGGGCATAGATTGAAGTATTATAAGTTGCCGAATGATGCTTGCGTCGTCTTTGAGGATACCTAACATTGATGTGGTACCATCGTGACTCTCTGACATTAAATATGAGCGCCTGTTGGGGGACTTTCTCTCCTGTTTTATTGCTTTAATTATTTTGTGTGCGTAAGAAATTTTTATATTTGACTTGCTTACTTATCGAAAATTACATCTTCTTGCAAACTTAGTTTCGACTATAG
Source organism: Pogostemon cablin (assembly GCA_023678885.1). Taxonomy (NCBI): domain Eukaryota; kingdom Viridiplantae; phylum Streptophyta; class Magnoliopsida; order Lamiales; family Lamiaceae; genus Pogostemon; species Pogostemon cablin. The sequence continues at coordinate 23,662,632 of CM042995.1, forward strand.
TTTCTACTAAGTCTGGGGGGTGTGCGATGTACTTACCTCATCGTAGCACCGAGAGTATAATCTTTTCTTTGTAACGTTTGCTATGGGAGTTGATTTTTTGCGATATATTGAAACTTTGACCATTTTGATGTATCGATTTTTTTGCAATTTGCCTAGTGTTCAGTAGTGTTTTATTTATAGTGTGAGCGGAGATATATATACTTTATGAAGTAGTCTTAATAAGTAGTTTTCTATCTAGTGTTTTGGTTTCATACGCCGATTAATATGGTTTTTGAGTTTGAGTTTTGCAGGGGATGAAGATTGATCACGAGAAAGTAGAGCGTCGGAAGGCAGCTCGACCAAAATCACGCTACTCGACCAAGTCATAGAGGTCAAGCGGCAGTCGAGCAGGCCATTGTAACGCGAATCTGTAAGTTTTCAGATTACAAAGCACTCGCTCGACCAAGAGTTCCGGTCGAGCGACAGGTCGAGCAGAGCAGAGAAATGGGTTTAGGTTATAGGGAAGCCGTTCGACCAACTCAAGGGCCGCTCAACCAATCCGCTTGACCCGAGCAGAGTAATCGTGATATAAGGTCAGTTTTCTGCATTGCTCGGTCATTTTCTCACCATTCTTTCTCGATTGACAATCCCGAACGGTATGATTCTCACCCAAAACACTTAGAACACTTTTCTTTACCCAAACCACACACAATCTACATTAAATTGAGGAGATTCAAGATTTGCATTTGTGGGATTTTCTTCTCAATTTTTGCATTCTACTTCTCGTCACTTTCTTTCGCCCATGGCTGGAGATAAAAGTATGTTTTCTTAACTTATTTTCTTTGAATTGAATTATATCCTAAGGAATTTAGATGGGTAAGCATGTTTTGGTTTGAATTTTGATTGGAATTTGGGTGATTTTTGTTGAAATTTTATAAGAGTTGCATGAGTTCAATTTACATTGAATTGATGGAATTTTGTGAAATTGATGATGTATATGATACGGGCTTGAGTTTAATTGACTAGATTGTATGGGCTTGTTGATTTTGAGTGATGTTGATGAATTTGAAGTGTGGAATAGTGTGGATGCTAGGGATTAAGTTTGGAATTTTGAATATTTTGGAAATCCTAGTGTAGCATGTTGGTATTTTGGCTCTTTCGTGATACCTAAGGACTTAGAATGTTGAGTTTTCAATAATTTAATGTGTTAAGTTGAACGTTTGGTTAAAATATGAGATTGTGGAGACGTCGTGTTGAAATTGTTGAGCATATGATTTGAAGTCTTGAGTAGAATCTATGTGATTATAAGTCCTATGATGGGTATACTTGTTTCTTTGCCTATGCTTGTATTGAAGTATAATAATTGTATGTAAGGGAATTGCTTCGTGTTCAAAGCGAAAAGAAGGTGGAATACCAAAGAAAGGAGATACGGGTAAGAAAAGTAAGAAGGATAGAAAGATGCCATCGGATTTTGGGTTGAAAATACCGAATTGGGATGAAAAGAGAGAGAGCTATGGGGAGCAGTTTCAAGAAAGATTAATCGGACTCGTTATCAGGATGATCATGCTATGATAGAGATGCACATAATTAATGATATAAGGTGGATGTTCAATCAGGTTGGAATCTGTGGTTTCATGGACTTAAAGAGGAAAACGTACTTTCATATCTCTGCGGAGATGCTATGCACGTTAGAGGTGATCCGAGAGGATTCTGTTCTTCCTACATCGGCATGGTTCTGACTTGGAGGCGAGTTGAGATACTTGTATGCTAGCTAATTTAATAGGATGTTTGGATGCCCAGAGGATGTATCTACACAAGAGGACGAAGGGTTTGTTACTGATGATTTTTAAAGGTCAATTATGGGGCTGCAAGGAGCGTATGATCCTCAGCGATCGAGGGCCGCTTTCATTCGCAACCTGATTATCGCTTATATGGATAGGATTCTTGGAAACACCATCTTTGCCCGAGTTGAGGGCGGGTGTATTCCGAGAGGTGAGTTATATATCCTTTGGTGCATGATGAATGGGGTCCACTTCAATTTGGGAGCATATATTTTGCAGTAGCTATATTAGTTCACCACCCACACTTTCCAGAAGGTGAACATTGGAGGGTTGATCACACCGTTGGCCGAGCATTATAATGTGGATTTATCGAGGTATAGGCCAGTCCAAGGTTATCCGAATTTGATTCTGTCATCTTGCGTTAGGATGAACTTGGCTCGACATGAAGACGGTGTATGGATGTTCATCAGAGGAAATAATCCTATTTCTTTTAAGATGCCCTTCTATCTCGTTGATCTTACTACAGTTCAGATCAATGCAAATTTGTTGATGAGCACGCCTCCCAACATTGCGATCTCCACTACTTGTTGTGCTAATGGAAATTGGCGCACTTTGGCTGATATGCACCTTGAAGGTTGTATCTCGACTTGGATATGATTTTAGTGGGAGAGCCGGAGGAGAATGAGGAGTATGAGCCAATTCCGCAGCAGCAGTTTGCACCTGAGCAGTCGCCACCGTTTGAACATCCGATGCCTGATGCACATATGGACATGCCTCATGATATTCCAGAGATGGACATTCCTCCGATGCAGCCACTACCACATCAGCAGCAGCTGTAGCAGTATGATTTTTGGCAGGCTCAGGATCGCTTTTATAGAGAGCTATTTCAAATGATGAATGAGCACTTTGCCACATTGAATGCAAACCAGTAAGAAACTAATCGTCAGCTGGGTTTGGCGAACATAAATTACGCTGCGCTCAACCTTCATTATGATGCGATGGATAGGAGATTGGAAAAGATGCAACCCAATGAACGTGAGCTGGATAGGAAGATAAATCATCTCCACTAGTATTTTGATCGTTGGCGCATGGAGAGGAGTGATGGTGATGACGATGATGAGGATGATGTTGTTGGCGTTTGATCATTTGGTTAGCTTGAACCATTAGGGTTCCATACGTTTCTAAATCTGAAAAAAAACGGAAGCAAGAAAACATAGAAACATATTACCTTTCACCAGGGTATGTTGAAGAAGAAAGTTCTAGCTGGCAGCCTGCGCAGCCTCACGGTTTTGGGTATAAATCCTTTATCCAATCTCTAATTCGAGTGATCTACACGCTAAAACCATCCTCTCTTTAGTAGCTTTCCAACGGTGAATCACACGTCTAGTTTGGAGTTTCACAAGATTTTAAAAAAATTATGGAAGCTGACGAACAGCAGCAGCAGACAACCTTCCAATCTTCTGTTGTATTCTCAAGTCCAATCTTGACGTCGTGTGGGCAACGATCTTCGAGATCTTCTCAATTTGCTATTCTATCTACCCTTTTCACGTGTTAGGCGTGTCTCATCTAGGGTTAGAACTGCTGAGATAACTTATATATGGGCTACAACAGGGACCAGGAAGAGAAATTAGAGTTGGGCCTCCATTGGGCTTAAGTATGCAAGCATAGCCCAAAGCTTATACTTAAGTCCAATAATAATAATATATACCACTAAAATATTATTACTGCACTACCGTTCTAATCCCATAATTACGTTATGGGCTCCTTCTTATTATGAGCCCGACAGTCTCCCCATGTTTAAGATATACAATGCCCATTATTTAATTAAGTTACTGACAACTCCATTAATTAATATCTCATCCAAGAGTAGTACCACTAAACCTCATTATCATGCCGGAATAAATCCACCTGCAGGGTTTATATGATAATCCTTATGAGCTCCTCAAGGGGACATCATCAACCTATGTCGAACACGAATTTCTTCTACAATCAACAGTACTATTTTCCAACTCACCGAGTTTATTGATTTAATTACATGTAAATCTCACCCATTGATGAATCAAAAAATACATACTGCCTTACATGTCGAGGTTATTATATAAGGATTAAGAGCACAAACATCCATAATAACTGAGATCAAGTTCTTCTATAAGTCAGTATAAGTCGAACGATCTCAAGCGGTCCTGCTCAATACACAAAAAGTGCACTAGTGTGATTCTATAGTCAAGATAAACTAATACTAAATTACACTACAATCATCTCTGTCTATCTCAGTTGTGAGCATCTGTTTATACTTTATAAGAAAACCGATAATATGATCTTTCGCGTGTTGTCGCACAACATATTATCTACAGTATAAAGTAAGTGGACTATTGCATCGTACATATAAATAAATTATAAGACGCAATCATTTGATCAATATGATTCTTATTTCAAATTAATTGTTATAACATTGTTCATACAGAAGCTAGACTTTTAGTATACAATCCAACAATCTCTCACTTATACTAAAAGACTATTTTGTCATGTCCACTGCCATACATCTGATTCTCACGCCCACTACACGACCATCAAAAGCTTTCGCTTTAAAGTCCTCGTAAATGGATTTACTAGGTTATCTTCCGATGTAATCTCGATGACAATAACCTTCCCCTCATCATACGATTTCTCGTAACAGGTGGTACTTGCGCTCCATGTGTTTAATTACTTATGGGCTCGTGATTCCTTCAAGTTTGCAACTGCAACATTATTATCACAATAAATTGTGATACCCTTGGGCAAACTTAGAAATCACATCCAAGTCTATCACGAAGTTACTAGAGTCATACAGATACTTTGGCTGCCAAGAGGCTCTAATTTATCATCTTACCATGGTAGAGTCCGAAATATATTTCTATATAACACTCCTCCATATTATGACTCAACTTCTTAAAATTAAACACATAACCTTTGAGGTGGATTTACTGCCGTCCCTATCTGATTTGAAAAATCTGAATCTATGTAACCCACAAGAAGCTGTGAATCTGTCCGTTAAGTCCACATATAATTTCTGGTCCTTTTCAGGTACATAAGTATATGTCTTACCACAGTTCAATATTCTTGTTACGGGTTACCTTGATACTCACTCACCATGCGTTTAGCAAAATATATATCCAATCTCGTGCATAACATTCCTTAGATTAAGCTTCCTTATTCGCCGAAGAATAAAGAACCGCTTCCATCTCCTTTATCTTCTTTTGTGTCCTAAGATACATTTTCTTAGATAATGTCTCATACTAAAACAAGTAGGGATTGTATCATTTCATGAAGCTTGAGACAAGCATAACATCCTTTCTTATGATCCGTATTACCGTGATCAAAATGATATATTTTGCTTTTCTTAAGTCCTTCATTTTATACTGCTTTATCAATCATACCTGTACGCCCGATAATACTCTTTCATTGTCTCCAATGATCAATATATCATCTACGTACAATACAAGAAATACCACCATGTTTCCGTCACTCTTTTCAATACACAAGACACATCTGCGTATTGACTAAATCCATATGCCTGGATTTCCTCATCAAAACAAATGTTTCATGATCTTGAAGCTTGCTTTAGTCCAACGATGGACACCTTTAAGCTTACAATCAAAATGCTCTTAGCCCTTTGCAATGAATCACTCTAGTTGCTTCACATAGATGTTTTCTTCAAGACTTCCAATCAAGAAAGTTGTCTTAATATCTATTTGTTGTACCTCATATTCAATATGAACAACAACAAATAAAAGAGTCCCGATTGACTTAGGAATTGCTACCGGCGAACAGGTTCCCTCATAATCGAATCCTTTCTTTCTGAGTATACCTTTTCGCAACAAGCTTTCCTTCCAAGGTTTTCACCTTACCGTTTGATCCTCTTTTATTTTGTATGACCACTTCTAATGGCTTTTACATCATTTAGTGATCATACAAGCTCCCAAATTTGTTTTAAAATCCATAGATTCTATTTCAAAATTCATTGCAACTTGCTAAGATATCATATTTTTATCTTGTAGTGCTTCGTCGTATCCGTGGGTCAATTTCATGTTTACTAGGGACTAAGTCTGATGATTCTCTCAAAACATAAATGTATCCGATTGTAGAACAACCCTCCCACTATGACAAGGCACTACAGGTAATTGTTTATCAGATGTGACACGCAATGCAATTTACTTGTGGTATATCCTCTTGTACAATTAGTACTAATACTTTGTGTTTTCCCTCTCACTTCCTTTAGAACAACTTATACATGGGTATGTGTTTTATTACATAGTCCTTTTTCAAAAATCTAGTGTTTATGTTAACAATCACCCTTCGATCTTTTGGACTAAATAAATCATCACCTTCCATTTTTTAGGATATTCCACAAACAGACAAACGTTATACGACCTGCTGTTTCTAGGGCATACCCATAAAATAAATTTAATAATTCCAAATAACTTATCATCTATCTAACCATTTCCATAATAGTCTTTCTCTTATTAGGATTAGAAGACGTGTTATTAATTTTAATTTGTTGCATCCATGGGAAAAACATGATTTAAGAGTTTACTAATTGTCACCAACGTACCACAACAGATTATAGCTCAATGCCTCATTATAATGACCATGTCATTTAAATGAAATAGAGTATCCATCTGAAAAATATAGAACCTGAATTCAAATTCTTTCTATGGAAACGTACGTAAAGACAATTTCTCAAAATCAAATGTTTATTCATATCATAAGATAAATAAACAACTCCCACTGTAACAATCACTACTCTTGTAGCATACCCATGTATTTAATTATCTCATCATCACTTAGTTACACACTTTTAGTAATTCCGATATCTACACATAACGTGTCAGTCGATTCCATCACTAATCATACTTCAACAACTAGTGAATGAGATGCTAACCTTGTTCACATCTTGATGATCCTTCGCCACATGTTTTGTCAGAAGTTCCCCACCACATACAACCTCCCGTATTTCAGGTAGAACTTGCTCAAAACATCCAGGAAAATTATGAAGAATAAATTGATCTAGGTTTCCCTTTCAATTTGTACTCCAAGCATTTCCAATTCATTCATCAAGCTATCCATGATCTCTTGCCCTTCTAACTTACTTAAGTATCTGAAGAGTTGCATGAGACCATCATATTTCTATGAACCTCTCATCTCTCCACTAGAGACTTTAATAGCCATCACAGAACATTCTTAGTGAGAACACATTTCTATTTTCCTAAGCAGTAAAATTTAAAACCAAGATCATTTTCTAATCATCTAATTTTGGACTAGTAAATATGTTTCTTTTAGTAAACAATAAGTGAAATTAAACCATTTGAAAATACAGAGAATCACATAAATATACCGATCAAATTTTCGAATTTATCCATTTATATGGATTTCCTCAAAACTATATAAAATAAAATTCACCGACATCTCAAGTACCATGACTCTGCAAGCCACGATAATGTGGACGTTTATAAACCCAAACATTTACAAGAGAAGGTTTTACCCTTTAATTTCATTTGTCAACCTAACCTCATGACAAAATAATTAATAGTCGGTTCCTCTTTAGCCATGCAAATAACAGTAGTGACTCCGATAGGGAGGATACATATTATTTACATCTAAGTGTACACCATTATTTGACCCCAAATCTATTGCTCAAACTTATGTGCCTTACAGATGGAGAAGTACACACACGCTCAGATAACTTCCTACAGTCATCAGTTATAAGTTTGTACCAGTGAACCGCATATAAACTCATCCGATGGGGAGGAAGGCACTATAGCCAACACGCAAGTTCATATGCATCACATTACATACATAATTATTTAATGAAGTCTGTTCCAGCAATCCATGAATAAACTCATCCGATGGAGAGGAAGGCTCTAATGCCAACACACAAGTTTATTCACATTGCTAACAAACCAATAATGGAGGCCACGAGAATTATTAATCAATTCCCTCTCCCACTCAGTAATTTAACACCGAGGGTTTTTATATGCATATAATATTCAAAATAAAATACGTAACCTAGCATGCTCCGATAACATCACATAAGGCAGTAAATCACAGAGAATCATGCATAGTATATATAATAATAATCAGATAATTAAATCAATTATAACACTTATATATCAGCGAATTCGATTGTTCGCCACCAAGTATAAAATTAAGCAGCTGTGACTATGTGGGGTTCGACCTAAATGAAATTCCAAAAGAATCTTTCGTAGAAAATTCCTCAAATTCCTTGTCCGCCAACCTGCTCCACCACTCCGGCACCCTGCTCGACATCCTCACACCTAGCTACCCATCCACCGTGCATAACACCGAGCACACCGCACGAAGTCCTCCGAGCATATCACTCGACACCGCGCATTCGCGCCAGGTAGCTGGCTTGGCATTCCACCCACCAGCCTCCGAGCGCCAGATGCTCATCACCGTGTATACTGCTGGCATCCGTGCGGCCAACGAGCTCAATACCCTTTTCAGTGCGCACACCAACACGCCAGTCCAACACCCACCAACAGCCTTCAGCGCCGTGCCGTAAGCCATCGTCACTCGTGCCAAACATAAAAGGCCACCACGTTGATCAACGCCGCTAGTGTCATGCTGGCCGTTTTTCTACCGGCGTGTCTTGTGCCTTGCTACCAGCGCCACTAGCGCACAACCACGCTGGAGAAGGATCAACAGCTACGCGTCAACACCCAGCAACAACCCTGGAAGGTCGTCCGGTGGCATCCAGCGTGCCCAACAGCATGCTTCCATACCAAGCATCGCCAGCCTTGATTCCTGCCGGCAGTTCCAGATTCCTTCAGCAGCTAGCGGTCGCCTCGCGAAACCTACCATCCGCTGGCAGCAGTCAGCACATCCACGTGCAGACTCGACTAGCATACACACTGAACCAGCTGGAAACATACAAAAAACGATGACTCGATTGGAACAAGAGAAGACCCGCTCGGAAATCCCATCAGACCCGATCAAACGTGTGATGGACCTGCCTGGAAATTGGTTAAGACTCACCTAGAACTTGTCGAACCCACTCGTTGAGAATCCAACTGGAACTCATGAGGACTCGCCCCAAAACTTTAGCAGACTCGACCGTAACCATGACAGGGCAGCCTGGAAATATAGTATCCTAGTTGCCTTGCGACGCATGCCAACCATACGTGTCTCACCGTCTATACACCAGCGATTCAGTGAGCCTCCGGCCATGAGACCTGATGCTCATGACTCTGCCAGCCGCCGACCATGCTTTCCGCCGCAGCCGCCTGCTGATCACGCTCTAACATCGTGTCGTCGTCAATTATCGTGTCGTCGTCAACTATGGCATCGCTGATCCCAAGCTATTGTATCCCGACAACCTTTTTCTCCAGCGACTATCTATCGCCGCAATGAACAGTGCCACCATCCACTTACATTCTTGCGAGGTTTTTCATACCGCAGAGCGATGACAACCATCAGTCGTCAAGCCTTTATTCCACTTTTATCCCCGTGGCTCCGCCGCTCAACGTGCATCACCGCCGCTCGCCAAACCATCGTGCGGTGCAAGGTGTGTGCAGCCGTGTACAATTTAGGGTTCTCATGGATAATAGATAATACAAAACCCTAACTATCTCATGTACAACTTCGATCTCTCACCGTGGTCGAGAATCGATCGAAAAAACATAGGGATTTCATGGAAAAAAAATTATACCAAACCCTAACAGGCTCACATGCGATTCTAATTTTGAAAATTAAATCACATCATCCACACAAACCCTAGCCTAACGTGTCACGCTTCACTATGAAACTGAAGCATTGATACCAATTGTTGGAATTCGATCATTTGGTTAACGTAAAACGTTAGGGTTCTATATATTTTTAAATCAGCAGAAGTAAGAAAACATAGAAGTGTATTACCTTTCACCAGGGTATGTTGAAGAAGAAAGATTCTAGCCGACAGCCTGCGTAGCCTCACGGTTTTGGGCATAACTCCCTCATATGATCTCTGATTCAAGTGATCTATACGCCAAAACGATCTTCTCTTCAGTAGCTTTCCAATGGTGTATCACACTTCTAGTTTGGAGTTTCACACGATTTTAGAAAAAAATGGAAGTTAACAAACAGCAGCAGCAAAAAACAACTTTTCGATCTTCTGCTGTATTCCCAAGTCCAATCTCGACATCGTGTGGGCGATGATCTTCGATATCTTCACAATCTGCTATTTCGTCTACCCTATTCATGTGTTAGACGTGTCTCATCTAGGGTTAGAACAGCTGAGATGACTTATATATGGGCTACAATAAGGACCAGGAGGAGAAATTAGAGTTGGGCCTCGCCCAAAGCTTATACTTAAGTCCAATAATAATAATATATACCACTAAAATATTATTACTGCACTACCTTTCTAATCCCATAATTACGTTATGGGCTCCTTCTTATTATGAGCCCAACAGCCTCCCCATGTTTAAGATATACAATGCTCATTAATTAATTAAGTTGCTGACAACTCCATTAATTAATATCTCATCCAAGAGTAGTAATGAACGCACTCAATTAGCAATGAACGCACTCAATTAATAAATCCACCTGCAGGGTTTACATGATAAACCTTATGAGCTCCTCAAGGGGACATCATCAACCTATGTCGAACATGGATTCCTTCTACAATCAACAGCACACCATAGAGACAACACTATTTCCCAATTCACCGAGTTTATTGATTTAATTAAATGTAAATCTCACCTATTGATAAATTAAAAATACATACTGCCTTACGTGTTGAGGTTATTGTATAGGGATTAAGAGCACGAACATCCATAATAACTGAGATCAAGTTCTTCTATAAGTCAGTATAAGTCGAACGATCTCAAGCAGTCCTGCTCAATACACACAAAGTGCACTAGTGTGATTCTATAATCAAGACAAACTAATACCAAATCACACTACAACCATTCCGATAGAGAGTTCCCGTATATCTCGGTTGTGAGCATCTGTTTATACTTTATAAGAAAACTGATAATATGATCTTCCGCGTGTTGTCGCACAACATATTATCTACAGTATAAAGTAAGTGGACTATTGCATCGTACATATAAATAAATTATAAGACGCAATCATTTGATCAATATGATTCTTATTTCAAAATAATTGTTATAACATTGTTCATACAAAAGCTAGACTTTTAGTATACAATCCAACAGATGCTCTGGAGGAGTAGAGTGCGCCAGATTTTCCCTTGTCTGTTTCCTCTCATCTCCCTTCTCTTTTTCTCTTTACAGGTTGAGGCGTAGTTGGTGGCTGATTTGGGTATTATAAGATTGATGTGTGAGTGGCATATACAGAATTGATGGTATTGTTGAGTTTGATGATGTGATGGATATTTGGGTTTTGATTGATGATCGATGAGTTGATATTGACTCTTTGGTATGCATGTGCGCTGTACTTGTGATATATGTTGATTTGTTGAAAAGAAGCATGTGTTGTTTGTTATTACTTGAAGTTTATGTAGGATTGATGTTGATTGCATGCTTTGAAGAGTGCTTAGGAGTCTATTACCCATGTGAGAATTTGAGCCTAATAATCATGCCACATTTATGCATGATAGTTTATTCTTGTGAGTATCATTCATACGTTTGTATTCTAGAATTTGGCTTGGAGTCTTGTTTGAAGTTTATGATTAATAGATACTAAGAGATGATCTTAGGCCATTATTGATAATTGAGCCACTTAGCCAAAATTTTACCTTACCTTATAATGTGTATATCATTGGAAGCCCTGTTGAGCCTTTAAAAGCTTTTTCTTGGCAAGTCTGTGATAATAGCCTTTATGACCTTTACTTTAGTTTTGAATACCTTATTTACTAGTAGAGAGTTGAGGTGAATAATTGCGAAGTGAGGAAACTAAAGAAAGAAAGGAAGGAAGGAAAATTGAGTTAGCAAAGAGTAAATAGAGAAGTATGGATAAATCTTGTTTAGGGGTAGTGCCTAATACCGGTACCCCGACTGGTTAGAAGGGTAGTGCCCGAAATTGGTACCCTTGTACTTTTAGGAAAGAAGTTGATTCCAAGGAAAGAAGGAGAAGACGAAGTGCAAAGATCATGAGACTGATGATGAAGGAGAAGAGTGAAGCTGTTTGATGAAAATCAAAACTCCAAGGTAATTCTCTACTAGTGAATTAGTCACTTTATCTAAATTCTCCCACATTTACCAAAGAGACAGCATTACAACCTATAAGACAAGTCCTTTGTGATCCTAGTATTGAAATAATTATGAATTGATCTTTGAGACCTTTGCCAACATTATGGTTATGCGAATGTATGAGTTGATTATAAGCGTATATACTATCCTGAAAAGTATACATCTTTTACACTTGAGTGAGAGATTAAACACCTATCTAGTGAGCTAGATGAATTAGCACTCATAGAAGTATTGTGGTTAATTGATGTTCTTGCATGGATGAAAGTATGATGGCTGCATGTTTTGATTTGATAAATTGCATGTATTATTAAGATGTGCATATATGAGGACCTTGTGAATGACACTCTCTTGCCTTTGTTTTGATTTTGTTACCTTGGGACGAGCAACATGTAAGTTTGGGGGTTTGATGAGAGTGATAATTCACATATTTGGAACTCTGATTTGTGCGAAAATTGAGTACGATTTCGGTGATTATCGAGGCAAATCGGTATGCTTATGGGAATTCCACAAATCAGAGGCTACTGAGGCTATTTGAGCACATTGATATAGAAAAACAGGTCAGAAGTGCTCAGAATCGGAAAGCACGAAGTCTGAGATGCCGCTCGACAAAAGAAGGAGCCGCTCGACCAAGACCTTTTGGTCGAGCAAGGGTAGATTTGGTCGAGCAGATGTCTGTACAGAGTTTCAGCGAATGGGAAGTTCGCTCGACCTCCGCTCGACCAGAATAGAAATCACTTGACCAAGCCAGTTTGGTCGAGCGGGGACACACGAGCCTATTTTTGGTAATTCTGACCCTCCTGTGCGTAAATTTTCGTATTCTCCAAGAAAAAACCCAGAAAAGGTCCATAAGGAGAGTTTTACAAGTATAAAAAGGGAAGCCGATCACATTGAAAAGAGAGTTAGATTCCACATCCATCCTACACTACGTCCAAACCCTAACTCCATCCTACGGAGCTGTAGAGAGAGATTCGTGTAGCGGATCAAGTGAGAACCAAGTGAAGATTCAAGACGGAGCGAGAAGCGACGATGCCCACATCTAGGGTTTACTTTGCAGCTTAATTCTTCTTGTAATTTTCAAAGACTATGCGTAAGATCTATCGAAACACCATGAACGTTCTTCCAAACTTCATGGGAACTCTTTTGGTAGTTCTAGGGTTTATGAAGGTTTTATCTAGTTAGTTGAACTTCCGTGTGTATACTCCGTACAACACTACTTTTGGTTTATTTTATATAAGACTATGCATTTTAAATTCATACTCAGAGTCGTTTTGTGCATCAATAATTGTTATGTAGAGCCTGAATACATATCTTGGTTATTGATTGAGTGCGTTCATTGCTAAGCAGGATTACATGTTATGATTCTAAGTGAAGGGATTCCGAAGGATATTCACACGTGTCATACGCTTATTTACTTGTGTCTATAGAGTAGATTTGCATGATTTAGTGATGCGTCCATACTCCACAAGGCAGAGTCAGACATTGATACACGGAAGGAAAATTTATTAGTAAAACTGGATGCCCCGAAGAGCTACCTATCTTCTCACTTATTCACTATCGTTTTAATCTTTATTGCTTATTTATTTTTATAGTTCTTTAAATTATTTGTTAATTGTTACTTAATTTTCCAAATCTTATTGCCATACTAGTCTTAAATAAGTTAGAATATAATTAAATTAATAATAATCCATCATTTGGGTTTGATAATCACTTGGTCGCTTATCAAAGCTGCAATAGCATCCTTCACACTTGGGGATTAATATTGTGTGTTTAGAAAATGCTCATCAGGAGTGTGCAAAAAACCATTCACCGTTTGAAATTGATCATCCTCAAAACTTGCCTCAGGCTGTTGTTCAACATTCACCTCTGCAGATTAAACTCGTTCAAAACCTGGTATTACAAATTTCCTAATCACACCATCACCACCAAATGAACCTTTATTTTGTGAGCCCTGTGGTTTACCAACCCTGCTACTGTTTGATGGTGTGACATGCCCTTTGCCTCTGACTTCAGCTCTACGATTTAATACATCCAACGATCGTTGAATGTCCAGCTGTCGCTGCGCCATCCTCTCCTGTCGACGGTCGATCGCATCAAGTCGACTAAAAATAGCATCGGTAAACCGCTTCATTCGATCTTCATCATCAAACTCAAGGTTACTAGTCGTTGGGATAGCATCCGGTTTTACAAAATTTTCTCTTGGTTGTTGGTGGTCACCAACATCTTCAGCCATGGCATCCGTTTGTTCCTCAAAACAGATCGCGCTTTGGTAGTACTCATTAGCTTGCTCTTCCGAATTGGGCTCTAGGTTCATCTTCACCTCGATCTGCAAAAAGAAAATAGCAACATAAAGGGACGATTCGAGGATGACAACTTTTGAGCTTAACAGATTACAATTCCATCAACATAAACATCTCTTACCAAAGGTGCACTTTCAAGAGTTCCTATCCTGGCAATGAAGACATTTTCCTTCAAATCATCGAAGCTTAGAATAACTTCAGGGGCCCAATGGAGTATTCGAGGGATTGTATCTGATGCATTCATTTTGGCACCACCAAACATTTGCCCCAAAAATGGAATGACTTCGTAAGCCCATGCCAGTACAGCATACACAAATCCATTCACGTCTATCCCCTCTCTATGGCCGGGTTTTCGTCGGCTACGTGAATGCTGTGCTTTGATCCGATTGCGCATACAACCACGAACCTCTTTACCATGTATTCAAAAAACTGTGCCCCACGTATACGCGTTAAAAGCTGCAACATTATCTACCAACTTGATGTACTCAATATCCAAGTTCCCACACTTTGAGTACCTAGGGAGTAATACGCATCCAACAAGCATCAACAAAGCAAGCTTAACAAGATCATCAGCATTCTCACAGTTACTGAACGTCGTCCTTATTTCCACCATAGACACTTTCTTGGATGATCTGAATAATCTCCAATGAAGATCTGTATCTGATATTACCTTTGGAATAGCCCCAAATCGTAGCTTCGTGACAAGTGCAAACTCCCACGGACCAAATTCCGCTACCTGATTCTGTACGTGAAAGGAAACTTTTCTGACAAAATCCAACTTATCCTGCGAAAAAATAAGATGGAGGTAAATCTGCCCTTGGAATTGAATATCGCTTAGTTCAAGTAGATGCCCAAAGCAGCTTGAACCAAAACTATCTCTGCTGCTTCCACTAAACTTTTCTCTGATTTTCGATAATACTTTTAGATCACCCCGTCTACCAACACGGGTTGAGAAGTACCCAGGCTGAGTTACTTTTGTCATCGATACCCAATAAATGTTAACCTGAAATATTCAACAGACCATAATTAGATTCCTTCCATGTGTGCCATCCAAATAAGGGAAGCAAAACACACCACTAACTCACTATGATAACTAGTGCCAAATAGACAAACAACATGGCTGCATATTTACTGACACCACTACCGAAATCATATTGCATGATGTCTCCAACTACAAGTAGCTACATCAGGGGTTCTGCATCAGACGAAATATTACCCGTATTCATCTATTGGTACCACAACATTGTCCCTAAAAAGTATCGAAAAAGGGATACATGGGTTGTCTCACGATGTGAAGATAGTAATTCAACTTTCATCAATAAGAACAACCACGACATTCTTGATACCCCAAATTTCTCAGGACATACGGAATTAGTACCCCAGAAATGACAAAAAATTGACATTAAATCTTCTAAATCAGAGACCCAATACTAACCTTGCTTTGAAGTAGATATAGGGAGACGGAATAAAATTCGATGGCTTCAATAGTAGACTCCACCCTCAAATTGTGGCCTCTTTCGCTTTCACGGAGTTTCACTTATGCAGATATTTCCTCTATCCCACCTGATAATGTCGAACTCGCTGCACGATGAAGAATTTCTTTTTTCTTTGTAAAATTTTGAAATAATTGGGAAGGTCTTGGGAAATTGATAATGTCGACGTTGCTGCACGATGAAGAACTTTTTTTTTAAAATTGTGGAACAATTGGGCAGGTTTTGGACAAACGTACGACCACAGAGGAAGGGGGAGGGATTGTATCAGGGATGGGAGCAAGGGGTTTAGGGTGGGTGGTGGGTGGGTTGGAGGGTGATTATAATTTCAAAAAATAGGGGTGGTGGGTTAGGGGCCATTTTGGTCCATAATTGCACAAATGGGTATCGAAATTATGTAATATTGTTGATGGATGGCATTGATTTTTTAGAATTGATTTTGGATATACTTGACAATTGGCTGTTATTATTATTATTATAATTATTAAATAAATAAATAAAATAAAATAAAATAAAATATGAATTTAATTTCTTGTGACCAATAGTGTAATTGAATGAGATTAAATATGGAAGTTTTATGAGATCAAGTCTGAAAAAAATACTCCCTCCGACCACTTACAAGGTATCCATTTCACTATTCCTGGCGTCCGCTTCAAAGGTATTAATTTCCTCTATTTAGTAAAGAAAGTACACAATATGACCCACAATTTCTCTCTAATATAACTACCCACTTTACCTATAATAATACTCCTTAATCCATGTGCAAAAAGCAAATAAAGACCTTAGAATTGTCCACGTGCAAACAGCAAACGATTACCTTGTAAGTGTCCGGAGGTAGTAATTATTTGGAACTAAAAGTGAAAGTACTTGAACTACTTTGAAGAGATTATGTGTCCTGCAGACTAAAAGTGCAAAATTCTCCACATATATGAATGTTAATTTTTTTAATAAAAAATTGAGTGTGAAAAAAACTATTAAGAAATACTATAAAGAATGGGTATTAACGGTGTTGTAGAATAGGATCGGGAAAAACCCAAATGTGGATTTTGACGTATTTGCGCGAGCAAGTTTGATCATTTCTGAAAAGCAATTTTTTTAAACAATTGGAGAGCAGAGTTTGTTTTTGGTTTCGGTGACCCGTTTTGCGAGATGACAGAAAGCAGAAAAGGCGGTAGCTGAAGAAACAGTATAGGATAGGAGCCATGGAATAACGTAGAACCTTTGCCAACCGTCAGTATACCGCCATGGTTAAGCACAAACAACAAGTCATTTCCCGCTTCTTCGCACCCAAATCCAAACCTTCCGCCACCACCTCCGCTCAAAACCCAACCACCCCTCCGCCCAAAACCGCCACCACCGTCTCTTTTTCCCCTGCCAAACGCCGCAGAGCCGATCAACTCAACTCCCTCCATAACAAGCTCACTAAACTCACTCACCCCTCATCTCCTGATAACCCCATCTTACCCCTACCCGATCCTGCACTTCACCAGAAATTCCTCGATAAGCTTCTAGAGCCTTCGCATGAATGTCTAGAACCTTCCAGAAGTAGTAGCGCCGCCCAAATTTCAAATACCAAGTATACACCGTTAGAGAAACAGGTGGTTGACCTCAAACGTAGGTATCCTGATGTGCTTCTAATGATTGAGGTTGGGTATAGATATAGATTTTTTGGAGAGGACGCCGAAAATGCTGCTAGAGTGTTGAGTATATGTGCGCATATGGATCACAATTTCTTGACCGCTAGTGTGCCAACTTTTCGATTAAATGTCCATGTGAGGAGGCTTGTTACTGCAGGGTATAAAGTTGGCGTCGTGAAACAAACTGAGACGGCGGCAATGAAGGCTCATGGGGAGAATAAGGTTGGTCCATTTTGTCGTGGGCTATCGGCATTGTACACCAAGGCCACTCTGGAAGCTGCAGAGGATATGGGAGGAGGGGAGGAAGGGTGTGGGTCGCGTTGTAATTATCTATTCTGTGTTGTGGAGAAAGCGGCTAGTAGTATGGAGAATGGGGTGGATGTAAGAATCGGGGCTGTGGCTGTGGAGATTTCCACTGGTGATGTTGTCTATGGGGAGTTTGGTGATAATTTTATGAGGGATGGATTGGGGGCCATGCTTTTGAACTTGTCTCCAGCTGAATTACTTCTTGGAGAACCTCTATCAAAGCAAACCGAGAAGGTGGTTTTTGTATTCAATTTTTAATTATATAGCTGAGACAAGGCAAATTATGATGGTTAATTTGGCGGCTGGAAAATGTCGCAATAGGCTGTGTTTTTGTTTTCCCTGTTGTTATGACTCTTGCTAAATTTAAGTAATGTTTGAATTGCTCGTGTCTGTGATTTTGCTCTATGAATTGTGCCATTTTAGTGAAAATACTTTTAGGATTCTGAAGGTTCTTGGGAAAAAAACATAAGATGAAACTCTTCTTGACCGTTATGAGGGTGTTTTTGCAGGTGTTTCTCAATAGTAAAATTCCTTTTATAAAATAAGTAGTACAACTTAACTAGGCCAAGCTACCCCAACCAAAAATTGTGAACACCCCCCCCTCCCCCACCCCAAACGCACACACACAATCAACCACCACCTAGATTTTTGATTACCTCTGTATTATTTATCATATTTATGAACCTTTCTGAAACAAATAATTAGCTATTAAATGTTCAATCTATGGTTAATTTCATGGATTATGTGTAATCCTGAAAAAGTTTCACATTACTCCCTCCATCTTGTGATTTCTTGCACACTTTCCTTTGGTCCTTCATCCTTGGTATTTCTTGCACACTTCAGAAAGGGATTGTGCAAGAAATCCCAGGATGCAGTAGTTTATTTCATCATCTTGCTAGAACCTAAACAAAACATCACCATGAACAATTTTGTCGTAGAACTAAATTTGAATGTGAACTTGCGTTCTTTGTCTGCGTAATAATTTGAGCAGAGTTGCTTTCATTAGTTCCTATTTGAAATGTTAAATTTGATCGATTATGTGACATTGAGCATTTTGTTGTTGAGTTATACTGTATTTAGGAATTCTTTGGAGTATAATTTAAAGTTGATATCACTAATGGCTATGGCCTATGGGACATGAAATTAGAGGTTTCATAATGTGGTGACAGCATATAAGATGGGCCCATAATGTTCTTTACTCCTGTAATTCAGTTTATTTTGAGTTTTCACCTTTCTGTTACTGATGTTCATGTTAGTTAGATCTATAGTTTGGTATGTATAATGAATTTATACTATTACTTACTGAGTAGCCCTCCTGTAATGAGACATGCTGCGGTAAATACGCTTTTTGTCAATGTTGAATGGCAAGAATAGAGAGAATTATCATGAATATCGGATTTCTGTAGTCACAAATGGTCTATTTTCTGTATACATAAGAAATACTTTACATGTTACAATCCCAGAGTCTTTGACATTTATTGTAAGACTGAACCCTCAATCCACGAGTAAGCTTCAATTGCCTTGATTTCTATTGAAAAAGTAGGTTAGAGATGTTAATTAAAGACTTTTTCTTGTTGGAAGAATCACGTGATGCATGCCTTGATCCATTTGGGCATAACTTTTGTGTGTTCTATCCTGTATAGTTACTGAAATCTTATGGAACTGCCTTGTGCAATTTGTGTTTTTTTATACAAGTTGGTGTATATTATTGTTGATGCATCTAATTTCCTTTTACTCCTTCACCAGTTGCTATTGGCATATGCCGGACCTGCTTCAAATGTTCGGATTGAGCATGTCACACAAGATTGCTTACATGGTGTTGATGCACTATCGGAAGTCATATCAATATATAAGAACTCCAATGAAAGTGATTTCAACAATGATCAGCTACAGAAGGTTATAGCAGCAAATGACCACTACAATAGTTGCTTATCATTTGATCTGTGACTTAATTATGATATCTAAATATATTTAAGATTAAGAATTTTTTTCTTTTTTCTTCAATTGAGAACACTTTTTATGGCCCTCCATAGATGGCTAATACACTTTATTTTCTTCTTTTGAAATTTCTCTATCTAAAGGGGATCATGGCTTTGCCTGATATGGCTCTTCAGGCGTTGGTTCTTATTGTTCATCACCTTAAACAGTTTGGATTTGAAAGAATTCCATGCTTGGAAGCTTCATTCCGACCTTTTTCTTGCGTCATGGAGATGACCCTTTCAGCAAATACGCTTCAGCAACTAGAGGTTAGTCAATAAATGACTGTTCAGCAATTGTATGCAGCTCCTTTTAATTTCTTGTTACTCATTAATTAATTAATTTTGTACCAATGCACTGCCAACTTGAGGACGATAGCCTTTCTGATTGTGGTGTACTACATGAAACTTTGTTACATAATCATTTTTATTTTATTTTTTTGCATAAAGTGCAGGTGTTGAAGAATAATTTTGATGGTTCTGAGAGTGGCTCTCTGTTGCAATACATGGATCACTCCCTAACTATATTTGGTTCAAGACTTCTGAAACACTGGGTAAGGAGTGTGATACACCGTGAGGTGTTGAGATTTGGTTCTCGGAATCCCTTTATGTTGTGATAGGTATTTGAGTTCTTTACATGATTTATGTTGTACTTTTCTTCAGGTGACTCATCCTTTGAGTAATAGAAACATGATATATGCACGTCTGGATGCTGTTTCTGAAATACTGAAATCCATGGGTTCCAGTGGTGTTCCTGAAGCTTATTTTGGAGAGGAAAATCCTGATATCACAATTTCGCATCCTGAGATACATCTTACAATTTCATCTGTTTTGACCTCATTAAGGCACATACCTGATGTTCAGCGTGGGATTACAAGGATTTTCCATCGAACTTCTACCCCATCTGAGGTAACTAAAGCTTTTGGATGTCAAGTTCGCGTCTATGTATTCCTATTCTACGCTTCATGCACTTGTCCCCTCTGTCATTAAATGTAATTTAAATGCAGTTTTTTTTTTTTTATGAGATGCACTTAAAATACCGTGTATGGTAATTAACCAGAAGACTAATCCACCACTAAACACGTGAATTATGCATCAATGAAATTCCTTTCAATTTTTCAGCCAATAAATTTTACCCTGTTAGTCTTGTAACTTTTTTCTTCGTGTATTTCTGATTACATTTTTGAGAAATAAATGTACAGTTTGTTGCAGTTATTCAAGCTGTTTTAGATGTGGGTCGACAACTACACCAACTGCATGATGAACATGAGGAGAGAAGCAAGAATTTACAAGTGGGAACTGTGCACTCTGCTCTGTTGAGAAAGTTGATATTGGCAGCCTCATCTTCCAGTCTTTTGAGTACTGCAGCGAGACTTTTGTCTAAAGTTAACAAAGAAGCTGCAGATCAGAAGGATTTTCACAATCTTTTTGTTATTTCTGATGGTAACTTCCCAGAGGTACAACTTTATGATTAAATCTGCTAGAGTGTCATTCTTTTATTTTCTGAACTCATAAAATTGCTCGAGTGTTTGGTGCATTTGTAGGTTGCTTTAGCAAAGACCAAAGTTCACTTGGCAAATGAGATGTTAGATCAATTGCTATCTCAATATCGCAAGAAACTGCGTATGAGAAATCTAGAATACATTAGTGTAGCTGGAGTTACACACTTGTTAGAGGTACTTCAATAAAAATTGCTTCAAGCATGGTCTTTAAAAAAATTAAAAAAATCTATGTTGGTGATTCATGTACGTTAACTTATTGTGAATATTACTCCTTGCAATTATTGCTGTCTTGGTCTGTATATATGCCATGCCCTGCCTTTTGTGCTTCAAGTAGCTATAGTTTTCTTCTCCCTCTCCTATTTTGAAGGTTATGCAGCGATACTACTGGTTGATCAACAGTTTATGTGGTTCGTTAGGACAAGCTAGGCAAGGTTATCGTCGCTGTTATGTAAAGTTGGATGTTTAATATTTGTGAGTTCGCATTGAAAGAAAACAAGATCTAGTATTGGTATATATCTCAACTCAAAATTGTCAGAGAATAAAACGCATTTTTCACTTTTTTAATACTGGGATTTAAACAATTTAATTACCCTGATTTCAAATTGTGTGGAATGGCCATCCTTTCTTTATTACAATTTTCTTGGTCTTTGACTTGTCTTCTTATTCTTTGTTTTGACATTAGCTCTATTTGCAGCTATCTATTGATGTGGAGGTACCTCAAGATTGGGTTAAAGTAAATAGCACTAAGAAAACAGTTAGGTATCACCCACCTCAAGTATTGAATGCGCTAGACCAGTTAACTCTGGCAAATGAGGAGCTCTCTGTTATTTGTCGAGCCAATTGGGATGGGTTTTTAAGAACTTTTGCTGGATGCTATTCTGAGTTTCAATCTGCTATTCAAGCATTAGCCACATTGGATTGCCTATATTCTCTTGCTGTGCTATCTAGGAATAAGGTCTATTGCATTAATGATTGGTTCTTCATATGTGCATCTTCCAATGCTTTCTGCTAATAATAATTTCAGTTCTATTACTGCAGAGTTATGTTCGTCCAGTTTTTGTAAGCGATGATCAGCCTGTTCAGATAAACATAAGATGTGGTCGACATCCAGTATGTAGTCCTCTTTTAATTGATATTTTTTAATCATTCTGCTTGTTAATTCTCTTTTATTTCTTGCAAAAAGTTTACGGTTTTGGGTACCAGCTGTTATAGTTGTGCATGAAACCATTGTGAAGTTTAGTATGGTTTAGCCATGAGCCAGAATCATAACATGAAAATCTCAAAGTAATGACATTTCGGTTTTCCAGTCTTCAATTCACTTGGTACTTCTGTCGCTTTATACTTGAAGATTCTAATTCCCAAAATATGTGGCCACATAGTTATTGAAGGCGCAAGGCGCACCAAGGTATATTTGTGCTTGAGGCACGCCTTGAATGTAAAGGTGAAATATTTATTTATAACCTACCCTATAATTTATATATAACGTATATAGGATTTAATTACCTAATAAATGAAGTTTAAAAACACATATTATAACAATTGACAGAAATATGATGCTTGCATTAAAATTTAACATGCACATATTACAATCCATCACAATTGAAATAAGACAGGTCAATCACAAAAGATATTAGCAACCACAATTATCTAATTATCATCTCCATCATCAACATCAAAGTCTCATTGTCATCAAATTGTTCTTCTTCCTCATAAAAATTTACATCTTCTGCTATATCCTCCTCATCTCTTAAAGTCGAGACTCTCATAATCTTCTCCGTCTCTACTTCTTTGCCTTTTTCTATAGTAGATGATCGGTAGCAGCTGGCAGCGGCAGTAGAGATGTGGAAGTGTGTAGGATCCACTCAAAACCCTAGCTATTATGCAACCCTCTTTTTTAATTTTGGAAATATGATGTACTCCATATATTTTCATACATAAGGAAAGTAGCTATTCAACTGAAAAAGTTGCAATTTCATTAATATAAATTCTAGAAAAATACTTAAATAGTTGAAAGTAAGCATAAACCTCAACGCACATCAAGCAAGGCACAAAAAGGCGCATGCCTATTGCCTAGAGATCAGCACCTGGACACCATGATTTCAAGGGGCAAGGGCTATAACTTTGGCAAAGGCATGCCTTTGAATAGCATGTGTGGTTGTAAAAGTCTCCCTAGCCACCCCTGTATCATTGTACTTGCCATTCTCTCGTGCTGTGCAAAGCCTTTTTACTGTAACTTTGTACCAATTGTCTTGCACATCTTGATCAAGATTCAAGAATACAATTAACATTAAAAGGTCCTTTTACCTGTGATAAGTTGTGATTTGCCTTTCCCCAAGGCTATGCTTGTAGTTTTGTTTTACAGAATAAACTTTAAAAAAAAAAAAAGGATAGTAAAACTTTTGCCTAAATAATCAGCATAAAATGTCATGCTTATAAGTTATGCCCTTGATGCCTGTCATTATTTTGCTTGATGATTGATTTGATTGCAGCTCTATGTGTGGGATGATATCAACTATATAATGGTATTGGTGCTGACTATAAGTGTGCTCATTTTTCTCTACTTGAGGCTCTTAGAAGTGGCACTTAAAAAAGCAATCTTTATTGGACAATTATCTGGTCTCTCATTTGATGTTTAATGCTTAAGATATTAAAACAGAATTAGTAGCTTATCCTGATGTTTAACGTTTCTGAGCCAGGTTATGGAGAATATCTTGCAAGATAATTTTGTTCCAAATGATACAAATTTGCATGCAGAAGAGCAATTTTGTCAGATTGTTACTGGACCGAACATGGGCGGAAAGAGCTGCTATATACGCCAAGTTGCTCTTATAGTTCTCATGGCTCAGGTACATATTAACCTTCTACTCGATTTTAGTGCATAATATTGCCAAAAGCTCCCATTTAAGAACCATATGCCTTCCACTACTTCTCAATAGCTGGTCCTCTACTCATACATATGATGAAACATCAGGACATGTCAATGCATGCACTTGTAATATGCATCTTTTATAGTATTAAATGTCTCATGAACTTGCTGGCAGAATATGACCCAGGGCTTGTAAGTGTACTTTCTCCTACAATTTGTGGCCTTACTTTGCAATGTTGCTAAAGATAATGGTGGTAGAAGATGGTATGAAATCTTCAAAATGTGAATGGTAAAATAAATTAGTAATCTGGGACCCTAGCTCTGGTGGTTTAAGGGAGGTTGCTTAAATTCCTCCAAATCTATTCCTTAACTTTAGCTACATTTGCCACAATAAAATGGGTGCCTAGGTTCATGATAGCATGGGAGGAGGCTTGAATTTTTTTTTTTTGGGGGGGGGGGGGGGGGTTGGTGTTTACCCATGATAAAGATACTTGTGATTGAATTTCTGACTAAAAGAGGTCAGAAAATAGAAGAGAGAGAAAAGTGAACAAACATGACTAAGATATGAACTCTTAATAATAAATTTCTATGCAAATTTAGAAATGACTTGTGATTGAATTATTCATTGCACTAAAAAGTGGTATGAACCAGCTCCGTCAGAAATCATCAATTCTTACTCTTGAAATTTGTTTATCCCTTGTATTTTTTAAGGTTGTTCATTTTTTGTTATATACAATCTCTGATTAGAAGCTAGAATAAGGCAATCTCTGTGGTATAACGATGTTATATTTTTCTTATGGTTCCTATAGGTTGGTTGCTTTGTGCCAGCATCATCAGCAACATTGCATGTGATGGATGGAATTTACACTCGAATGGGAGCTTCTGACAGTATTCAGCTAGGCAGAAGCACTTTCTTAGAAGAAATGAGCGAGACATCTCACATTCTTCATAACTGCACATCCCGCTCTTTGGTCATAGTTGATGAACTCGGAAGAGGCACTAGTACCCACGATGGTGTTGCCATTGCTTGTGCTACATTACATTATTTTCTGAATCATAAGAGATGCATACTCCTCTTTGTTACTCACTATCCTGAAATAGCTGATGTAAAAAGTGAGTTCCCAGCCACTGCAGGAGCATACCATGTTTCATATTTGACACCCGAAAAGGATACAGATGCTGCAGATCACAATGATGTAACCTATCTTTACAAACTTGTGCCTGGTGTTTCCAAGAAAAGTTTTGGGTTTAAAGTTGCTCAGCTCGCACAAGTAAGCTTCCTTTCTCGTTTACTAATACATTATATGGTTATTCTCTTGATGTCCCCAATAAAATTGAATACACTTTTTAATTTTACAGCAATCCATTATTAAGAAATAATATGTTATTTGACTTAGCTATATATCTGACAGCTCAAACTGGAACTAAGACTTAGTTTGACGTTGTTGTATTCGACCTTTGGCATCACAGCCTACTCTCATTTTGGCATGATTGCAAAAACTATCCTTGAGATTTAGTCTTATTACAAATAAATTAAATAAATTAACAATTTACGAAGCCCCACTTGCGGTTTGAATAAACTTAAATTTTACAGCAATCCATTATTAAGAAATAATATGTTATTTGACCTAGCTATATATCCGACAGCTCATACTGGAACTAAGACTTAGTTTGACGCTGTTGTATTCGACCTTTGGCATCACAGCCTACTCTCATATTTTGGCATGATTGCAAAAACTATCCTTGAGATTTAATCTTATTACAAATAAATTAAACAAATTAACAATTTACGAAGCCCCACTTGCGGTTTGTATTTTTCTTATGAACATTCTTGTCAAATATTAAAATTTGCAAGAAGCAAAATTTCGTAGGTTTTTTTTTTTTTTTTTTTTTTTTTTTTTCTTTCTGGTAATTATCTGATTTACTTTGCTTGTAGAGATTCATTCCATTTTTACTCATCCTCACTCTTGATTGTAGTTACCTTCGTCATGCATTGGGCGTGCTGTTACGATGGCCACAAGATTAGAAGTAGAAGTACGTAAGCGAGAGAGAAGCAAGTTGCTAAAGGAATTTCCAATGCTAAGTGATAAGTCAGAGAAAGAAGACGAGGATGCTTGTATACCTTTGGACTGCTTGAAGAGAGCAGTAGTTAGAAACTTAGAAGATGTTGAAAAGGCTTACAGAGATCTGTTCTTCCACCTAAATCTTGCTTTCAATAATAAAGAGGAAGATGTTGCAAAGAGGTTCCACAATTTGAAACTAGTTCAAAGCTTTGCTAAACACCTGGTAAATTGTTAATATTTCCTTTTATGCATTCACAAGCTATTTACAAAGGGTTCTTGATTCATTAGGTGTTGACAGCGTTTACTCTTCCTTTTCAACATTCTTTTTTATTTTTATTTTATTTTATGGAAGTCAACTTCAGGTCTGTTCCCGTATAATGGATGATGAGTTTTCCTGCAAATCTCTCAGCCGAAAACATGCAGTTGTTTTGTCCTCTTGCCGTGAGTCCCCAATTTGAGCGCTTGCCACTTTTTGACTCAAATCAGTCTGCTTCTCCAGGTATGAGGAAAATTGGCATTGTGGGAGCTACTTTATATACAGAGCTCACAGAACTTGTGTATATTAATATAGGCATTAGTGGATGCTACTAAACTTGAATTGGCTAATTCAGAGTATGCATAAGTGGGAGAATTAGTCAGTCTACTATTTCTTTTCTAGTAATATATTTATGAAAATTTTCAAATGAGTATTTTGCGCATCAGATTCCCCTCAAATCAACGTCATATGGTGCCATGTCTTTGCTTTTAAATTGCAGAGGCAAAGGCAATGCTTAAATAGGAACTCGGAAACCAGCAACAGTGAGGAAATGACTTATGAGTGAGGTTTTATTGTACATATATATAATTGTTGTTTTAAACTATAAATACCCATTGTGTTATTTATTCATATTTTTATTTATTTCTTTGTCCTGGTGTTTTTTTCCCGTCGACTAAACATGCATATTTTAACCGGAACCGCCGGTTCGGAACCGAAAACCGGCGGTTCCAACTGGAATCGGAACCGGCGGTTCCGAAATCGGTGAAAACCGAACCGAAACCGGCTATATATCGGTTCGGTTCCGGTTCTTCATTTCGTGAAACTGGAACCGGTGGTTCCGGTTAAAACCTGCGGTTCCCGGTTGGAACCGGCAGTTTTTCAATTTTTTTTAAATTTTTTTTTACATTTTTAGGTTGAAAAACAAAAATAATAATAAAAATAAAACTGGAAACGGCGGTTCCAAACCGAAACCGGAACCGAAACCGTCCTACCCTCGGTTCGGTTTCGATTCCACATTTTTCGGAAACGGAACCAGCGGTTCGGAACCGGAACCGCCGGTTTGGAACCGCCATGCATGTCTACCGTCGACCCTTTAGTCCGTGTTACATAATGCACTTGGTGCAAATTGTATTAAATCCTTGCTACTAGGTTGAAATCGTTTGAATTTTCATTTTTAAGATAAAATATTATTTATTATACGTTGAATTATCCCGTGAAAAAAGAAAAAGAAAAAGGAAGGTATATTAAGAAATGCAAACACTAACATTAATGTGAGATTGTTTTCTGAAATGAGTTTCATGACACAAATAATAAATGGAATTAATATTATAATAAAAAATGACACTAAAGTAATTATAGTGCTATAAGTTATTTCATGAATCATTAGTAGAATAAATTGAAAAAATTATAATATTTTTTATGAAAAATGATAAGAGAGTTCACATGGAACTAGTTAAATATATAACATTTGTGGTTCTCACTTTATTAGATGTGGCTATCCTAAATTTATTTAACATATATAGGGACTAAAATATCCTAAAATAATAAGGCTTAAATATTCTTTAAAATTAAATAATTATAATTACCCAAAAATAAAAAAAGAAGCTAAATCCTGGAAGATCAAGAAACTTCCTCTTAATCATGCTAATAATTCACCTTTCACTTATCATTTCGCAACAAGCTAACAGTCCACTCTTCCGTCAGACAATCAAAATTCACTCACAACTTTATAGCAACCCAAAACAATCAAAATGACATTAGGTTTAGATTCCACATTATCTGCATCATTTTCTCATCTCTTCACAGGCGAACATGATGGATAGTTTGTTGTTTATGACAACAAGAGTCACGACGTAGAATCCGAAGCACATGATGTTCGAGTAGACTTTGAAATACTAAAAAATGGTAAATGCAATCACAAGGAATAATTCGTTTTAATTTCACAACCAATTCCACCCTGAAACTCATCAAAATCGTACCCACGCAACTCTTTAGATTTATGATCTCGCACTCTTTTTCCATATTAGAAATCGAGCAGTTGTCATTCAACTCACATACGACGCCCCCACCGCAAACCAGAATCTTATGAAGCAAACACAAGAACTCTCTAGATGCTCTCACGTTTGCACTCTATTGACTGAATATGATGATCACACACATCCTCTCAATGCTCACTCGTTTGAAAGAAACTTTGAATAACTAATCAACGAAAGAACAACAAGGAAGTATAGTGGTTCGGCTATAAAAGCCTATGTCCACTCTCAAAGGGGACTTGAAATCTTATTGATGATCTTTACAACTTGATGGATAAGAAGAAACTACACTAATGAACTTAAGAACCCTAATCTTGCTGATCATGTTATATATGTGATTGGATGATGAATTGTAGCAAGTGTAAGCTGCATGCTTGCACGTGAGTTTGTTGGATGGAATCTGTAACAACTTAACTTCCTCAGCTGCTAACTTCTTCTCTAACTGATCATCATCTCACCCTTCATACAAACATGATCTCAACGGCTCCCCCTTGTGCCAACAAATCAATCGTTCCTTATGATCTTATGTTGGCTCAACTAATCACTTATCTCCATGTGTGATGCTGATCTCATGCATCCAACTTACATGCAAGGATCTATACTTACTTACAACTCTCCACCTTATAGTCATTGCATCATATCATCAAAGACTCAAGCTCCCCACCTCGCTGTTTTAAAGGGTACAGCCAACCCTCCCTCCACCTTAATGCATATTAAACAAGCTCTTACACAGCTCAAATTTAGCATCTGGAAGAGCTTTAGTAAGTGCATCAGCCGGATTTTCTGTGGTATTAATTTTCTTCACCACAACTGATCCTTTGTCAATTATATCTCTTATGAAATACAACCTGACATCTATGTGTTTAGTCCTCTCATAGTATCCTTGATGCTTTGACAAGTGAAGAGCACTTTGATTGTCACAATGCACTTCAAACATATCTTGCTGTATCCCAAATTCTTTCAATATTCCTATCAACCATGTGCCTTCTTTTATTGCTTCTGTCAAAGCAACATATTCTGCTTCTGTGGTTGACAAAGCTTCCACATGTTGATGTGTGGCCTTCCAATTCACTGCAGTACCAAACATATTGAAGACATAACCTGTTAATGACTTCCTGATATCAGGATTAGCAGCATAATCTGAATCAACAAATCCCACAATAGCTTGATTCCAATCTGCCCTTCTTTGAAACTTCAAACCGGCTGATGTTGTTCCTTTAATGTACCTCAAAGCCCATTTTACTGATTCCCAATGCATCACACCTGGCTTGCTCATAAACCTACTGATTAGACTAATTACATAAGCAAGGTATGACCTACAACACACCATTGAGTACATTAAACTTCCAACAGCACTTGCATATGGTATCCTGTCCATTATTGCCCTTTCTTCAAATGTCTTTGGACTGTCTAGCAAGGATAATCTTCCTTATTTTATAGGTACTGTGGCAGACTTACACTGATCCATATTATACCTTTTCAAAACTTTGATCAAGTAAGATTCTTGATTCAAACTTAGAGTACCAGCTGATCTGGTTCTACTGATCTGCATACCAAGTATTAAACTTGCTTCTCTAAGATCTTTCATCTCAAACTCTTTTCTTAGAGTTTCTTTTACTATATTAATTCCAGCTATGTCTTTGCAAGCAATTAGAATATCATCTACATAACAGGTATATGTAACTCCCCTCTTCACACTTAATGTACACACAACTGTCATGCAAGCTCCTCATAAACCCATTTGATGTTATGTATTCATCAGATCTCAAATACCATTGCCTTGGACTTTGCTTTAGACCATACAAGGTCTTGATCAACTTACATGCCTTATTTTCACACTTATCAGTATTTACACCTTCAGGTATTTGCATATAAATTTCCTCCTCAAGATTTCCATGCAAAAAGGCAGTAGTCACATCCATCTGATGTAACTCCAAATCATACTGAGCAACCAAAGCTAGCAATATTCTGATAAAACAGTGTTTTACAACTGGAGAAAAAATCTCATTGTAATCTACTCCTTCCTTTTGTGAAAAACCTCTAGCCACTAATCTTGCCTTATATCTGATTCATCTTTCTTTACTTGTAACAAGCTTCTTCTTATAAATCCATTTACAACTTACAAGTGTCTGATTACCTGGCTTATCAACAACTATCCATGTCTTATTCTTTTGCAAATATAGTAGCTCTTCCTCCATTGCAGTTAACCACTTATCACTTTCCTTACTTGACATAGCTTCAGTGTATGATCTTGGTTCATACATCTCAACATCAGTTGCGACAAATAAAGAATAAGACACAATATCAGGTTCAATGTATCTTACAGGAGCTCTTATCTGCCTCCTCAATCTGTCCCTAACCAACTGATAACTATTCAAGGTTCTTCTTGAACCATGAGTTTTTGATTCTTCTAATTAAGTTGCATCTGCAGCTTGTTCTCTTATCTGTTGTCTTAAACCTATTCCAGGCTCCACCTCAAGCTCAACTTTACCTGTATCAGAGCTTTCACCAACCGCCTTATCAACAATTGGCATTTTCTTTTCATTAAAACTTACATCTCTACTAACAAAGAACCTATTAGCTTCATAGCACTAGAGCTTATATCCTTTTACTCCCTTTGGATATCCCACAAGCACACATTTGATGGCTCTAGGGTCTAACTTATCCTGTGTTCTGATGTGCATATGCTTGACACCCTATTACCCTCAAATGATCATAACTTGGAACCTTTCCAGACCAAATTTCATCAGGAGTTTTGAAATTAAGTGCTGCTGATGGATAAATATTAATTAGGTAAGCAGCTGTTATTACTAGCTCACCTCAAAACCACTTAGAAAACCCACTACTGCTCAGCAAACATCTTACCCTCTGAAGCAAAGTTTGGTTCATCCTTTCAGCAACTCCATTTTGCTGTGGTGTTCCAGGTACTGTCATATGTCTATTGGTGCCCTTTTCTTGACAGTAGCTATTAAATTATTGTGAAATGAACTTTAGTCCATTATCAGTCCTCAGACACTTTACTTTGCACTCAGTTTGATTCTCCACTTCTGTAATCCAAGTCTTGAATGCCATGAATGTTTCATCCTTTGATTTCAAGATCATCACCCATAGCTTCCTTGAGTAATCATCAATTAAAGATATAAAATATCTTCCACCTCCCATAGTTGTAGTCCTTGATGGCCCCCACAAGTCCGAGTGTATGGACTCCAATATAGCTTTAGTACTATGTTCTGCAGAATCAAACTTTGCCCTATTTGACTTGCCAAGTATACAAGCCTCATACTGATCCAACTTTATAGTTGAGCTGATATTCAATCGTCCTTATCTCGCTAGTTCCTGTAATCCACTTTCACTCACATGTGCAAGCCTCCCATGCCACATGTGAGCATTATTCATTTCTTGTGAAACATTAATCTGTCTAGAAATGACAGATCCATCAAGAAAATATAGATAATTTTTCTTGATTCCTTTAAGTACTACTGAGCATCCTTTTATGATAGTGAGTACCCCATCCTTCAACCTTCTTTCATAACCTTGTGTATCTAACATACCAAGTGAAATCAAATTTCTTCTCAAGTCTGGTACATATCTGACTTTTGTAAGCAACCTAGTTACTCCATCAAATATTTTCAGTTTAATAGAACCTACCCCTTCATTCTTAATGGCATGATTATTTCCTAATAAAACAGATCCCTCACTACATGAACTTAACTCAGTAAATCTTTCCTAGATGTCATATGAAAAGTGCAGCCTGAATCTAACACCCATTCATCTAAAACTGAACTTGAACTAACAGATAATGCTTCTATGAAATCAGATGCAGTGTTACCTTTCTCTTCAGTTACTTGATTTGCATGAGGCCTTGGATTTCCTCCCCTTTCTGCTATCTTTCTTGCCACCATAGCCTTCCACTTATGGCATTGCTTCTTGAAGTGTCCAGGTTTATTGCAATGAAAATAATTCTTGTTATCTTCTTCTGATGGAGCACTCTGATTCTTCTCTTGTTTCTTTTATCAGAGCTATTCTTTTTGTTATTCTTACTCCAATTACTTTATTTCCTGGCCACCAATCTTTCACTATTTACTTGAACATCTGAGTTCTTATGAAGTTCCTTTGCCCTTAAGGCTAATTGTACTTGATCAAGAGTGATAGTCTCATTATTACCAAACAATAAGGAATCTCTTAATCCTTCAAATGATGAATGAAGTACTGAGAGTAAGATTACTGCCTTATCCTCTGTATGTAGTGCAACATCAATATTTTTTAGATCATCAATGATCCTATTGAACTCATCTCGCTGCCCAAGAATTGGCTTCTCCTCTGTAATCTTAAATGAGTACAACTTCTGTGTCTTATACAATCTATTAGCAAGAATTTTAACCATGTAAAGTTCTTCTAACCTTTGCCAAATTCCTTTTGTTGTAGTTTCCTTGGCGATTTCCCTCAATGCTTTATCACCTAGACATAGAATGATGGCACTTCGATCCTTCGATTGCTTATCTTGATCCGCAGCTTGAGCCACAGCATCAACCGCAGCTGCTTGATTATCCGGGTAGCGGTTTGATAGCATCTGTAAGACCTTGCTGAATGAGGATGGCCTCCATCTTCATCCTCCACAAACTGAAATCAGTTTTTTCTGTAAACCTTTCAACGTCGAACTTCATTGTAACCATGGTGATCTCCTTCTTCAATCAGTCATTTGTAACTTAACTTCCCACAGACGGTGCCACTTCTTATGAAGCAAACACAAGAACTCTCTAGACGCTCTCACGTTTGCACTCTATTGACTGAATATGATGATCACACACACCCTCTCAATGCTCACTCGTTTGAAAGAAACTTTGAATAACTAATCAACGAAAGAACAACAAGGAAGTATAGTGGTTCGACTATGAAAGCCTACATCCACTCTCAAAGGAACTTGAAATCTTATTGATGATCTTTACAACCTGATAGAGAAGAAGAAACTAAACTAATGAACTTAATTAAGAACCTTAATCTTGCTGATCATGTTATATATGTGATTGGATGATAAACTGCAGCAAGTGTAAGCTGCATGCTTGCACGTGAGTTTGTTGGATGGAATCTGTAGCAACTTAACTCCCTCAGCTGCTAACTTCTTCTCTAACTAATCATCATCTCACCCTTCATACAAACATTATCTCAACGGCTCCCCCTTGTGCCAACACATCAATCCTTATGATCTTGTGTTGGCTCAACTAATCACTTATCTCCACGTGTGATGCTGATCTCATGAATCCAACTTACATGCAAGGATCTATACTTAATCACACAGAAGTTCCACCAAGGATGAGAAGAAGAAGCCTAAATCAGTGGAAGAGAAGAAGAAAGAAGAAATTGGCGAAAGAGGAGGCTAAGAAGGAAAATAAACCACCGAAGGAGGTGTAACAAATGCCAAAGCCGACTCCTCCAATGCCAACATCGCCGACGTCAACTGAAGTAGAGCCTCTGCGCTGAACAGAAAACCACGCTGAACACATCTCAGAGAACTATAAAACCTTGAAATCGAATAAAAAAATCTTCCAAAAAATCTTCAATGGAAGCTCTGATCGCCGAAGCACCTTCGATCTAGTCGATATGATGTCATTTCTCTATGTCCGCGTGTTAAAGGCTAAGATCTCAAAATGGATCACCAAATTCGTCAATGGATCTAAAGAATTCTGAGTTTTATTGCTCGTGAACTACCAGATTATAGTGGCTTGGGTTAAGAGCTCTCTATTAGCCCAAATTAGTCAAGAGATCTGTATTAACCCAAATTAATTAGGAGAGATAAAAATAAAATATTTTTTATATTTAATTTTGAAAAAAAGGGGTCATTTGATCCGGTTGAAATAGATGAAGGGCTTGAATGAAAAAATAAATAAATAAGGGGTTAATTTGATCTCGTGAGATAAGATCAAGTTCCATGATGACCCTTTGCCCCTAATATTAACCATAACTATCCAGTGACGAAGCCAGAAAATAAATTTAGGGGGGGGGGGGGGGGGGGCAAATTGCAAAGTAAATACCTCTCAAAATTATTTGATTTTTTTAAAAAGAAGTTGCTATTTTTTAAAAAAAATTTATTAAATTTTTCTTTTTGTTAAAATATACATGGTTTAATCTTAATTCATGAGGGGTATTTAGATTTTACCTGGATTTAGATAAGTTAGACTAGCATATTATAACTAATATATAATAACGAATGAAATAAAAATTAATACAAACAATACCAAAAGAAAAATAAAAAATAAAAAGATTAAATTTTTTTAAACTAAAACCATGTCAAAAGATAAATAAAATAAATAAAAGGTGAAAAGAAAAAAATTATAAGAAAATTGTAATATGAATATAATTAATATATAAAAATAAATAAAATAGAAATTAACTAAAATAATGTAAAAAAAAATAAATAGAAGGGTTAATTGGAGTGATCGAACCCTCAACCTATGAAACAAAAAGGAGACCTTAAACCACTATGCTAGATGTATATAATAATAATAATAATTTGAACATATATATAATAGACATTTGTGAAATGCCAGGGGGGGCCAACCCCCCTGGTCCTTAACTCCCTCCGTCAATGAGACTATCCCTATCAACAACCCACTACAACCCAACCTTCCAATAAAATATTCATTTCTCTCACATCCATCACAACTCAACCCAATCTCAAAATTTTAATACTCCATCAATAACCAAATTCAACCCAAACTTTTAATAAAATATTTATTTCTCTCTCATATATATACATTATATACTATAATTATTATGAAATTACATATTATTATTTTGAGATATTTGAAATATATTACAATAAAAATAATCTTGTATTTTAAAAATATTTTAATTCCAAATCTATAATAAAAAACTGTTTTGAAATAAAAAAAAGATATATAAAAACTGTTTTAATTATATATATTAAATAAAATAAAATTAATTACATATAATTTATCAAATATTTAAATTATATATATTAAATTTAATTAAAACTAATAATATTATGGCACTAGGCAGTTAATTAGAGAAATACCCAGGTTGTCGTACAAGTTGGTGGCTGCCACTTTCCCTCAACCAGTTGTGCTTCATATTTACTTTTCTAATGTTTAAATTACTTTATTTTGTCTTATCATAGCAATGATGAGAGCAATTCACATTTTTTGAGCTCCGATTTGTGTGGAAATTGAGTACGTTTGGGTCTGTTATCAAGACGATTTGGGTTGTTTATGGAAAATCCACGAATCAGATGCTACTGAAGCTATTTGAGCGTATTTGTACAGGAAAACAGGTCTTAAGTGCTCGGGATTGGAAAACACAATTTTGAGGCAATTTTTTGAGGCTCGGTTCGACCTGAAGAGGTTGTTCGACTAGCATTGGCCTGGTCGAATGAAGAAGTCAAGTCGAACGGAAGGTGTATCAGCTTATAGAGAGGTCATTCGACCAGTGAAGCTCATTTGACCAAGCGAAGTCAAGTCAAATAGAAGAAGTCAAGTCGAACGGGAAGTGATGCGCATTTTCTTTGCATGCAAAATTAATATCCAAGTATTAAGGATATCAATTGCAGCTTAAGCAAGCGACCAAGTGAATATCGAACCCGAAGGACGGCGTATTATCAATTTAATTATTATCTAAATTAATTAAGACGAAGGCAATAAAGTTTTAGAATTTAATTATTAAACTACTAAACAATTAATTAAAATAACAAATTAAATAATATATCACTCGAAGAATACGAAAGTGGATCAAGTAGGAAAATAAGTAGCTCTAGGATAATTCTGTTTCACTCATTAATCTCCCTTTCATGTGTTGATGTCCGACTCTGCCTTGTGGAATATAGACGCATCACAAAACCATGCATATCTACTCTATAGACACAAGTAAAAATTTGATGCGCGTTTTCTTTGCACGCAAAATTAATCCCTAAGTATTAAGGATATCAATTGCAGCTTAAACAAGCGACCAAGTGAATATCGAATCCGAAAGACGACATATTATCAATTTAATTATTATCTAAATTAATTAAGACGAAGGAAATAAAGTTTTAGGATTTAATTATTAAACTACTAAACAATTAATTAAAATAACAAATTAAATAAAATATCACTCGAAGAATACGAAATTGATCAAGTAGGAGAATTGGTACTCTAGAATAGTCCAGTTTCACTCATTAATCTCCCTTTCGTGTGTTGATGTTCGACTCTACCTTGTGGAATATGGACGCATCACTAAACCATGCATATCTACTCTATAGACACAAGAAAACATGCGTGTAACACGTGTGAATAACCTCAGAGCAAGAGATTAATTCCACACTCATTTCTAGGTACTATCAGTATCAATTATTTCCCTGGTCAATTGATATTCATCCCGATATGATCTCCCTTTATGGGTACTATAAAATTATCCTCTTTATCCTACTTAATAACTCGAATTCAATTCAATTAATAAGTATTCATATATGATAGTTCTAATGAAGCTTCGGAGTCCCCTCAATTAGAATCATAACATGGAATCATGCTCAGCAGTGAACGCACTCAATCAATAACCTAGATATGTATTCAGACTCTATATAACAGTTAATGATGCACAAAACGACCGTGAGTATGAATTAAAAAGGCACAATCATATAAAAAATAAATCCACAAGTAGTGTTGTACGGAGTTTACACACGAAAGTTCAATTAATTGGTAAAAACCTTCACAACCCTAGTTCTACCAAAAAGGCTCTATCCCATGATATTACGAAAAAAATCATGGGTGTTGGATAGATCTTACCCGGATGTCTGGAAAATTACAAGATAAATTAGAAAATGAAATAAACCATAAATGCGGGAGTCGTCGCGTCCTTCTCCGTCTTGAATCCTCCTCTTGGTTCTCCTCTTGATTCCACAAATGAATCTTCAAAGTGATGGATGGATGGAGGAAAGGATGTATGATGGTTGGGGGTGATCCCCCTTGTGGTGTAGTATGGATTTGTGGCTCTTCTCTCCTTCAACAATATGATCTCTATGATGAATAATATGTGATCTACACCCCTTTTATACTTGTGAGCTCTCCTTATAGGCATTGGATGGGCTTTTACTTGAGACATACGCCAAATTTGGTAAAAGAAATCAGAAACTACCAAAAATAGAACCAACAACATTCTATTAGACTTGACCTTCTTGGTCGAGCAAGGCCTCCAAGTCGAGCAACTGGTCGGCAAGCTCTCTGTAAGTTTTTGGTCATTTTGCTCGAGTTTTCCCTCTTATGTTCGACCAAGATGATGCCGGTCGAAACGGATCTCCTTTGGTGAGCAGCTTGCGCAATCTCACCATTTCGCACATAACTTCCACACCGACCTCTGATTTGAGTATTTCTTATGCTCACGCGATCCTCTCTTCCTTAGATTTCTATCCATATATAAAACTCTCAAAACTCCAACATTTGAAAATATAACAAGTCATGCAAAGTGGCACAGCCGTTCTGTTCGGCACAGCTTGCGCGATATCACCACTTTGATCATAGCTTTCT